>OY292499.1:0-5000 GCA_958496325.1 Nomophila noctuella
CCTAACCTAACCTAACCTAACCTAACCTAACCTAACCTAACCTAACCTAACCTAACCTAACCTAACCTAACCTAACCTAACCTAACCTAACCTAACCTAACCTAACCTAACCTAACCTAACCTAACCTAACCTAACCTAACCTAACCTAACCTAACCTAACCTAACCTAACCTAACCTAACCTAACCTAACCTAACCTAACCTAACCTAACCTAACCTAACCTAACCTAACCTAACCTAACCTAACCTAACCTAACCTAACCTAACCTAACCTAACCTAACCTAACCTAACCTAACCTAACCTAACCTAACCTAACCTAACCTAACCTAACCTAACCTAACCTAACCTAACCTAACCTAACCTAACCTAACCTAACCTAACCTAACCTAACCTAACCTAACCTAACCTAACCTAACCTAACCTAACCTAACCTAACCTAACCTAACCTAACCTAACCTAACCTAACCTAACCTAACCTAACCTAACCTAACCTAACCTAACCTAACCTAACCTAACCTAACCTAACCTAACCTAACCTAACCTAACCTAACCTAACCTAACCTAACCTAACCTAACCTAACCTAACCTAACCTAACCTAACCTAACCTAACCTAACCTAACCTAACCTAACCTAACCTAACCTAACCTAACCTAACCTAACCTAACCTAACCTAACCTAACCTAACCTAACCTAACCTAACCTAACCTAACCTAACCTAACCTAACCTAACCTAACCTAACCTAACCTAACCTAACCTAACCTAACCTAACCTAACCTAACCTAACCTAACCTAACCTAACCTAACCTAACCTAACCTAACCTAACCTAACCTAACCTAACCTAACCTAACCTAACCTAACCTAACCTAACCTAACCTAACCTAACCTAACCTAACCTAACCTAACCTAACCTAACCTAACCTAACCTAACCTAACCTAACCTAACCTAACCTAACCTAACCTAACCTAACCTAACCTAACCTAACCTAACCTAACCTAACCTAACCTAACCTAACCTAACCTAACCTAACCTAACCTAACCTAACCTAACCTAACCTAACCTAACCTAACCTAACCTAACCTAACCTAACCTAACCTAACCTAACCTAACCTAACCTAACCTAACCTAACCTAACCTAACCTAACCTAACCTAACCTAACCTAACCTAACCTAACCTAACCTAACCTAACCTAACCTAACCTAACCTAACCTAACCTAACCTAACCTAACCTAACCTAACCTAACCTAACCTAACCTAACCTAACCTAACCTAACCTAACCTAACCTAACCTAACCTAACCTAACCTAACCTAACCTAACCTAACCTAACCTAACCTAACCTAACCTAACCTAACCTAACCTAACCTAACCTAACCTAACCTAACCTAACCTAACCTAACCTAACCTAACCTAACCTAACCTAACCTAACCTAACCTAACCTAACCTAACCTAACCTAACCTAACCTAACCTAACCTAACCTAACCTAACCTAACCTAACCTAACCTAACCTAACCTAACCTATACCTAACCTAACCTAACCTAACCTAACCTAACCTAACCTAACCTAACCTAACCTAACCTAACCTAACCTAACCTAACCTAACCTAACCTAACCTAACCTAACCTAACCTAACCTAACCTAACCTAACCTAACCTAACCTAACCTAACCTAACCTAACCTAACCTAACCTAACCTAACCTAACCTAACCTAACCTAACCTAACCTAACCTAACCTAACCTAACCTAACCTAACCTAACCTAACCTAACCTAACCTAACCTAACCTAACCTAACCTAACCTAACCTAACCTAACCTAACCTAACCTAACCTAACCTAACCTAACCTAACCTAACCTAACCTAACCTAACCTAACCTAACCTAACCTAACCTAACCTAACCTAACCTAACCTAACCTAACCTAACCTAACCTAACCTAACCTAACCTAACCTAACCTAACCTAACCTAACCTAACCTAACCTAACCTAACCTAACCTAACCTAACCTAACCTAACCTAACCTAACCTAACCTAACCTAACCTAACCTAACCTAACCTAACCTAACCTAACCTAACCTAACCTAACCTAACCTAACCTAACCTAACCTAACCTAACCTAACCTAACCTAACCTAACCTAACCTAACCTAACCTAACCTAACCTAACCTAACCTAACCTAACCTAACCTAACCTAACCTAACCTAACCTAACCTAACCTAACCTAACCTAACCTAACCTAACCTAACCTAACCTAACCTAACCTAACCTAACCTAACCTAACCTAACCTAACCTAACCTAACCTAACCTAACCTAACCTAACCTAACCTAACCTAACCTAACCTAACCTAACCTAACCTAACCTAACCTAACCTAACCTAACCTAACCTAACCTAACCTAACCTAACCTAACCTAACCTAACCTAACCTAACCTAACCTAACCTAACCTAACCTAACCTAACCTAACCTAACCTAACCTAACCTAACCTAACCTAACCTAACCTAACCTAACCTAACCTAACCTAACCTAACCTAACCTAACCTAACCTAACCTAACCTAACCTAACCTAACCTAACCTAACCTAACCTAACCTAACCTAACCTAACCTAACCTAACCTAACCTAACCTAACCTAACCTAACCTAACCTAACCTAACCTAACCTAACCTAACCTAACCTAACCTAACCTAACCTAACCTAACCTAACCTAACCTAACCTAACCTAACCTAACCTAACCTAACCTAACCTAACCTAACCTAACCTAACCTAACCTAACCTAACCTAACCTAACCTAACCTAACCTAACCTAACCTAACCTAACCTAACCTAACCTAACCTAACCTAACCTAACCTAACCTAACCTAACCTAACCTAACCTAACCTAACCTAACCTAACCTAACCTAACCTAACCTAACCTAACCTAACCTAACCTAACCTAACCTAACCTAACCTAACCTAACCTAACCTAACCTAACCTAACCTAACCTAACCTAACCTAACCTAACCTAACCTAACCTAACCTAACCTAACCTAACCTAACCTAACCTAACCTAACCTAACCTAACCTAACCTAACCTAACCTAACCTAACCTAACCTAACCTAACCTAACCTAACCTAACCTAACCTAACCTAACCTAACCTAACCTAACCTAACCTAACCTAACCTAACCTAACCTAACCTAACCTAACCTAACCTAACCTAACCTAACCTAACCTAACCTAACCTAACCTAACCTAACCTAACCTAACCTAACCTAACCTAACCTAACCTAACCTAACCTAACCTAACCTAACCTAACCTAACCTAACCTAACCTAACCTAACCTAACCTAACCTAACCTAACCTAACCTAACCTAACCTAACCTAACCTAACCTAACCTAACCTAACCTAACCTAACCTAACCTAACCTAACCTAACCTAACCTAACCTAACCTAACCTAACCTAACCTAACCTAACCTAACCTAACCTAACCTAACCTAACCTAACCTAACCTAACCTAACCTAACCTAACCTAACCTAACCTAACCTAACCTAACCTAACCTAACCTAACCTAACCTAACCTAACCTAACCTAACCTAACCTAACCTAACCTAACCTAACCTAACCTAACCTAACCTAACCTAACCTAACCTAACCTAACCTAACCTAACCTAACCTAACCTAACCTAACCTAACCTAACCTAACCTAACCTAACCTAACCTAACCTAACCTAACCTAACCTAACCTAACCTAACCTAACCTAACCTAACCTAACCTAACCTAACCTAACCTAACCTAACCTAACCTAACCTAACCTAACCTAACCTAACCTAACCTAACCTAACCTAACCTAACCTAACCTAACCTAACCTAACCTAACCTAACCTAACCTAACCTAACCTAACCTAACCTAACCTAACCTAACCTAACCTAACCTAACCTAACCTAACCTAACCTAACCTAACCTAACCTAACCTAACCTAACCTAACCTAACCTAACCTAACCTAACCTAACCTAACCTAACCTAACCTAACCTAACCTAACCTAACCTAACCTAACCTAACCTAACCTAACCTAACCTAACCTAACCTAACCTAACCTAACCTAACCTAACCTAACCTAACCTAACCTAACCTAACCTAACCTAACCTAACCTAACCTAACCTAACCTAACCTAACCTAACCTAACCTAACCTAACCTAACCTAACCTAACCTAACCTAACCTAACCTAACCTAACCTAACCTAACCTAACCTAACCTAACCTAACCTAACCTAACCTAACCTAACCTAACCTAACCTAACCTAACCTAACCTAACCTAACCTAACCTAACCTAACCTAACCTAACCTAACCTAACCTAACCTAACCTAACCTAACCTAACCTAACCTAACCTAACCTAACCTAACCTAACCTAACCTAACCTAACCTAACCTAACCTAACCTAACCTAACCTAACCTAACCTAACCTAACCTAACCTAACCTAACCTAACCTAACCTAACCTAACCTAACCTAACCTAACCTAACCTAACCTAACCTAACCTAACCTAACCTAACCTAACCTAACCTAACCTAACCTAACCTAACCTAACCTAACCTAACCTAACCTAACCTAACCTAACCTAACCTAACCTAACCTAACCTAACCTAACCTAACCTAACCTAACCTAACCTAACCTAACCTAACCTAACCTAACCTAACCTAACCTAACCTAACCTAACCTAACCTAACCTAACCTAACCTAACCTAACCTAACCTAACCTAACCTAACCTAACCTAACCTAACCTAACCTAACCTAACCTAACCTAACCTAACCTAACCTAACCTAACCTAACCTAACCTAACCTAACCTAACCTAACCTAACCTAACCTAACCTAACCTAACCTAACCTAACCTAACCTAACCTAACCTAACCTAACCTAACCTAACCTAACCTAACCTAACCTAACCTAACCTAACCTAACCTAACCTAACCTAACCTAACCTAACCTAACCTAACCTAACCTA
>OY292499.1:10000-12500 GCA_958496325.1 Nomophila noctuella
CCTAACCTAACCTAACCTAACCTAACCTAACCTAACCTAACCTAACCTAACCTAACCTAACCTAACCTAACCTAACCTAACCTAACCTAACCTAACCTAACCTAACCTAACCTAACCTAACCTAACCTAACCTAACCTAACCTAACCTAACTAACCTAACCTAACCTAACCTAACCTAACCTAACCTAACCTAACCTAACCTAACCTAACCTAACCTAACCTAACCTAACCTAACCTAACCTAACCTAACCTAACCTAACCTAACCTAACCTAACCTAACCTAACCTAACCTAACCTAACCTAACCTAACCTAACCTAACCTAACCTAACCTAACTAACCTAACCTAACCTAACCTAACCTAACCTAACCTAACCTAACCTAACCTAACCTAACCTAACCTAACCTAACCTAACTAACCTAACCTAACCTAACCTAACCTAACCTAACCTAACCTAACCTAACCTAACCTAACCTAACCTAACCTAACCTAACCTAACCTAACCTAACTAACCTAACCTAACCTAACCTAACCTAACCTAACCTAACCTAACCTAACCTAACCTAACCTAACCTAACCTAACCTAACCTAACCTAACCTAACCTAACCTAACCTAACCTAACCTAACCTAACCTAACCTAACCTAACCTAACCTAACCTAACCTAACCTAACCTAACCTAACCTAACCTAACCTAACCTAACCTAACCTAACCTAACCTAACCTAACTAACCTAACCTAACCTAACCTAACCTAACCTAAC
The DNA here is from genome assembly GCA_958496325.1 of Nomophila noctuella. NCBI lineage: Eukaryota > Metazoa > Arthropoda > Insecta > Lepidoptera > Crambidae > Nomophila > Nomophila noctuella. Next base: position 10,762 of record OY292499.1, read on the forward strand.
CTAACCTAACCTAACCTAACCTAACTAACCTAACCTAACCTAACCTAACCTAACCTAACCTAACCTAACCTAACCTAACCTAACCTAACCTAACCTAACCTAACCTAACCTACCTAACCTAACCTAACCTAACCTAACCTAACCTAACCTAACCTAACCTAACCTAACCTAACCTAACCTAACCTAACCTAACCTAACCTAACCTAACCTAACTAACCTAACCTAACCTAACCTAACCTAACCTAACCTAACCTAACCTAACCTAACCTAACCTAACCTAACCTAACCTAACCTAACCTACTAACCTAACCTAACCTAACCTAACCTAACTAACCTAACCTAACCTAACCTAACCTAACCTAACCTAACTAACCTAACCTAACCTAACTAACCTAACCTAACCTAACCTAACCTAACCTAACCTAACCTAACCTAACCTAACCTAACCTAACCTAACCTAACCTAACCTAACCTAACCTAACCTAACCTAACCTAACCTAACCTAACCTAACCTAACCTAACTAACCTAACCTAACCTAACCTAACCTAACCTAACCTAACCTAACCTAACCTAACCTAACCTAACCTAACCTAACCTAACCTAACCTAACCTAACCTAACCTACCTAACCTAACCTAACCTAACCTAACCTAACCTAACTAACCTAACCTAACCTAACCTAACCTAACCTAACCTAACCTAACCTAACCTAACCTAACCTAACCTAACCTAACCTAACCTAACCTAACCTAACCTAACTAACCTAACCTAACCTAACCTAACCTAACCTAACCTAACCTAACCTAACCTAACCTAACCTTCAGAGTACGACCTATGCCCAGTGTCTTACATCAAAAGAATGCTAAGAGACCAAACAGTAGAAAAGTGGAATTTACGATACACAAATGGCACAACCGCTGAAACGACTAAACTCTTCTTAAAAAATGTGTACGACGCATTCCAACTTCAAAAGAGTCTCAGACCGAACGGTATAACAACTCAACTCATGACTGGACACGGGGGATTTAGTCAATACCTCCACAGGTTCCAACTCAAAGATAGCCCATCGTGCATCTGCGACCCTGTGGAGGAGGAGACGATCCCCCACATCTTAGTTGATTGCCCAATTTTCTCCTCGGAGCGTCACTGCTTGGAGGAGGAGTTGGGTATTAACCTATCTGTAGCGACAATATCGGATTTGACCATGGGCAAAGCTACCCAAAAAGTGTTCCTGGACTACTGTGCTCGAGTAGTGAGCGCGGTAGTCTCCAGGAATAAAACCAAATAGTGGCACTGTATTATATAGTTAGATTAGATTATAAGATTTTATTACTATAAGTTTAGCACATAGTGTACCATAGGAAGAAGTAAAATAAGTTCTTTAATATGTCTACAATATCTTTTATATGAAAAAAAAAAAAAAAAAAAAAAAAAAAAAAAAAAAAAAAAAAAAAAAAAAAAAAAAAAAAAAAAAAAAAAAAAAAAAAAAAAAAAAAAAAAAAAAAAAAAAAAAATAGTTTAAGTTAGAAAAATAAAATTAACAGTACAGATATAATTGTAATTGTAAATAACTATACACTAAGTTACAAAATAAATAAACTAAAGATATACATGGATAGTAATAAAACATAAAGCACTACGGTTGAAAACTAGACTAATTGTAAATTTCTACTTGTAATAAATACAAATTGTTGTAAATATATAGTGTATAAAGAATAGAATAAGACAAAATTAAACTT
>OY292499.1:15000-20000 GCA_958496325.1 Nomophila noctuella
CCGCCCAACATCTTACCTGTAGCACCTGCTGCGGCCGCGGCATCCGTTCCAACCGCCGCACCAGCTGCTCTCGCAGTGCCCGCCGCACCTGCTGCACCCGCCGCCGCCGCCGCACCCGCCGCGCCCGCCGCACCCGCCGCGCCCACCGCGCCCGCCGCGCCCGCTGCAGCCGCTGCTCCCGCTGCACCTGAAAAGGAAAAATGCAGTAGATTACAGGAGGCGAAAAACTGTCTAGTGAAAGCAAAGACACAACTCAATCAGTCGCGAAACACCAAGACTGAAATAAAGAACGAGGTGTTCAACGCCGTCGATAGACTATACCAACTGGTGAAAGAGGCAGAGAATGAGAAGAATAAAATACAGGAAGGTAACTACTGCTGCAATAAGGGAAAGAACCCAACAAACAAATCGACCACTAAACAACAAAACACACAGGAAACTACACAAATAAACACCTCTCATTTGGAAAAAATTATAGAAGAGCATAGTAAACTTATAAAGGACAGTCACGAAAAAATAGAAACTCTTAAAAAATCTTTAGAGAAAACGCAGGATGTAGTCTCGAACACCCGCATGTCCTACGCTAATGCAGTGTCGGGCAACAGGGCAGCATATCAGCCGGAGCGCGCCGCACTCCACTCAGTAGTGATCTCGTCCAAAAGTGACCAAGACACTGGTGAACAAGTGTTGGAGAGGGTTCGCCAAGCTGTCAAGGCCACGGATGGGTGGATCACTGTTGACAGGGTCCGCAAAGCGAAGGACAGAAAGGTGATCCTGAGCTGCAAGTCCAAAGAGGACTCCAAACGTGTGCAGCAAAAACTGGCAATGTCCGAAAGAAACTTGAATGTGGAAGAGATGCGGAACAGAGATCCTCTGGTAGCGCTTAAGGGAGTGATGCAGGTCCTCAAAGACGACGAGATCCTCCAGGCGCTACGCAAACAAAACGAGGACCTGTTCTGCAACCTCAACAAAACCGACGATAGGATAGAAATTAAATATCGCAGAAAACTAAGAAATCCCCATGTGTGCCAGGTCGTCATGCGTGTTTCTCCGGCGCTCTATAATAGGATGCTTGACAAAGAGGAGGTCTACATTGATCTCCTCCGAGTCAAAGTTTTCGACCAGTCGCCATTGGTGCAGTGCTCACTGTGCCTTGGCTACGGTCACGGTCGCCGCTTTTGTAAAGAGTCGCAGGAGAAATGCAGTCACTGCGCAGGCAATCACATGAGCTCCCAGTGTAACAACCGGCTCGCCGGCATCCCACCCAAGTGCTGCAACTGTTTGGAAGCAAAGCTGGAGTCACACGACCACAGCGCATTCAGCAACGACTGCTCCATACGCCGCAAGTGGGATGCATTGGCTCGAGCGAAGATAGCGTATTGCTAAGGTTGTGCCACGGGTAAATTCTGCAGGCACACCAACTCATACACCCGTATATACAATCGCCCAAGCCAACCTGCAACGTAAAGAGCTAGCAACATCAGAGCTCATCCTCGAAGCCAGCAAGAGGAAAATTGCAATCTCCCTACTACAAGAGCCATATGTAGGGAGCATTCGCAGAATGAGGAACTACCACGGCACCCGCATCTTCCAGTGCACCAGTCCTGGAGAAGGGACTGTAAAAGCGGCTATCGTAATCCACGATGTCGATTTGGACGTTATACAGTACCCGGAACTCACCAGCAACAACATCGTCGTGGTGGGAATCCGCACTGAAGCCTGGGAGGTAGCAGTAGTCTCCTTTTACTTCGAGCCAGATACACCTATCGAACCGTATCTGGATAAATTGCAGGAGATCAGGGACACCTTGGGCGAAAACAAGATTATTTTCGGGGGCGACTCCAACGCAAAGAGTACATGGTGGGGAAGTGGCCAAATAGATCACAGAGGTGACGCACTCTCCGGCACAATCGAAGACCTCCGCCTCCATGTGCTCAATGTAGGAGACACCCCAACCTTCTACACCATCCGAGGAGATAGGGAGTATTCCAGCTTCGTCGACATCACATGCTGCACAGAAAATGCAATGGCATTTATAGAAGACTGGCACGTAGACACAGGAGTGACGAGTTCAGACCATAACACTATAATCTTCAAGTTATCTCTCACTAAAAGTAAAGGTTTAGATATAAGTAGAACTACCAGAATATATAATAATAAAAAAGCAGATTGGGAAGCATTTATAGAACAAATTAATACTGGAAACATCGAAAACAATTTAAATAAAGAAGCAATTAGCAACATAACAAAGAAAATAGACTTAGAGAAAGCAATAATTAAATACATTAACAATATAACAGAAGCATGCCAAAAGAGCATTCCCAAACTTAAAAGTAAAAATACTAAAATAAAATTACCTTGGTGGAACGATGAACTCGACGCCCTGAAGAAAGAAGTCGCCACGAAGAAACGCCGCATCCGATGTGCTGCTCCGATCCGCCGACCCGCCGTCGTCGCCGAGTACCTGAAACAGAAAGAAGAATATGAGTTGAAAGTCAAAAACGCACAAACATCTAGCTGGAAAGATTTTTGCACCAGACAGGAAAAGGAAGGCGTGTGGGACGGTATATACCGGATAATAAGACGCACAAATAAGAGAGAAGAAGACCTTCCTCTCACGAAAGACGGTGTAACGCTTGATTCAACCGGGTCAGCCGAACTCTTAGCCTCAACATTTTATCCACCTGACAACGTCGAATCCGACTCTGACGAACACCTGAGGATGAGAGAAGAGGCTGAAACGGTTAACTCGACACAAAATGAGGAAAACTTCGATCCACCCTTCACCTTGCTGGAACTGGAGACTGCGGTAAGCAGCTTCAACCCTAAAAAGGCGCCGGGAAGTGATGGATTCACAGCAGATATTTGTAAATACGCTATTGGGCAAGGCCCGGAAATCTTCCTGGCCTTGGCAAATAAATGTCTGGAATTGGCACACTTCCCCACGCATTGGAAGGAGGCCACGGTAATAGTGATTCGAAAACCAGGAAAGGAGGATTACAGTACACCTAAATCCTACAGACCTATTGGCCTCCTACCAGTGCTGGGGAAGATTCTAGAGAAATTGTTAATAACAAGGATCAAATGGCATCTGGTACCCAAAATAAGCCATCAGCAGTTCGGATTTATGCCTCAGCGTAGCACGGAAGACGCCCTCTATAATCTCATGCAATTTATCAACAGCAAATTAGCACAAAAGAAAATGATCACAGTTATCTCGCTGGATATAGAGGGCGCTTTCGATAATGCGTGGTGGCCAGCGATCCGTCTGCGACTGGCTGAGGAAAAGTGCCCAATAAACCTAAGAAGACTTATGGACAGTTATTTAACTGACCGTAAAATCAAAATTAAATATATGGGTGCTGAAACATCTAGGAATACCAACAAAGGCTGCATACAAGGCTCCATTGGGGGTCCCATCCTGTGGAACCTTCTACTGGACCCTCTCATTAAAACACTGAATGACGAGGGCCACTTCTGTCAAGCATTCGCGGACGATGTGGTCCTCGCATTTGAGGGTAACGTGGCGCAACAAATCGAAGACAAAGGGAACGCAGCACTCGCCCTTGTGAGGCGGTGGGGCATCAGACACAAACTCAACTTCGCGGCACATAAGACCTTTGCCATGACTATTACCAAAAAGTTAAAGTTTGATGCTCCAGTGCTGCACATGGGTGGGGTTGCTATCCCGACAACTGAAAATATTAAACTGCTAGGTATCCATATCGACAATAAATTGACGTTTAATAAACATGTGACGGAAACTTGTAAAAAGGCACTAAATGTGTACAGGCTCCTGGCAAAGGCTGCAAAGTCGAGCTGGGGCCTAAACTCAGACGTAATACGGGTAATCTACACTGCTGCGGTTGAACCAATAGTGCTGTATGGTGCTAGTGTATGGGCAACCGCAGCAGAAAAATTAGGAACCAAAAAACAACTAGACACAGTCCAAAGGGGATTCGCACAAAAGCTCTGCAAGTCCTACAGGACGGTCTCACTCAACTCCGCACTGGCGCTCTCCGGGATATTACCTCTCGACCTAAGGATCGCAGAGGCCGCCCAGCTATATACGGCCAAGAGAGGTTTATCCCGGGACCTGATGCGGGGTCGCGAGATTGAGCGGCCTGTGGGATTTGCCGAGCTTCCCCACCCAGCTAGTACAATAAACATCACTTTCAAACATATTGTAAATCAACAAGAATTGACAGACAGTAAAAACCACGACATATACATTTTCACGGATGGAAGTAAAATCGAGGACAGGGTGGGTGCCGCACTGTCCATCTGGAATGGAGAAGGAGAGACAAAGTCCATCAAGCTGTCTCTCCCAGCCTATAGCACGGTGTACCAAGCAGAAATGCTGGCGTTACACCGTGCTATCCGAGAGGCTGCCAGCTCCAGAGCCGGGACGGTCGGCATTTATTCTGACTCCAAATCTGCGCTTGAGACCTTGGCAAACCCCTGGGCTCCCCATCCGCTAGCGGTCGAGTCCCGTTCATCCCTAGCAGCTATAACATCCCACAAGGCCATCCAATTCTATTGGATTAAAGCACACGCCGGGTTGCTAGGGAACGAGCGGGCGGACGAACTGGCGAAAGAAGCGGCGCTAAAGTCCAAGCGCAAACCAGAGTACGACCTATGCCCAGTGTCTTACATCAAAAGACTGCTGAGAGACCAAACAGTAGAAAAGTGGAATTTACGATATACAAATGGCACAACCGCTGAAACAACTAAACTGTTCTTAAAAAATGTGTACGACGCATTCCAACTTCAAAAGAGTCTCAGACCGAACGGTATAACAACTCAACTCATGACTGGCCACGGGGGATTTAGTCAATACCTCCACAGGTTCCAACTCAAAGATAGCCCATCGTGCATCTGCGACCCTGTGGAGGAGGAGACGATCCCCCACATCTTAGTTGATTGCCCAACCTTCTCCTCGGAGCGTCACTGCTTGGAGGAGGAGTTGGGTATTAACCTATCTGTAGCGACAATATCGG
>OY292499.1:22500-447804 GCA_958496325.1 Nomophila noctuella
TAAAAGTCCGGTAAAAGTTAGGTTAAACCTAACCTTATCCGGTAAAAGTCCGGTAAAAGTTAGGTTAAACCTAACCTTATCCGGTAAAAGTCCGGTAAAAGTTAGGTTAAACCTAACCTTATCCGGTAAAAGTCCGGTAAAAGTTAGGTTAAACCTAACCTTATCCGGTAAAAGTCCGGTAAAAGTTAGGTTAAACCTAACCTTATCCGGTAAAAGTCCGGTAAAAGTTAGGTTAAACCTAACCTTATCCGGTAAAAGTCCGGTAAAAGTTAGGTTAAACCTAACCTTATCCGGTAAAAGTCCGGTAAAAGTTAGGTTAAACCTAACCTTATCCGGTAAAAGTCCGGTAAAAGTTAGGTTAAACCTAACCTTATCCGGTAAAAGTCCGGTAAAAGTTAGGTTAAACCTAACCTTATCCGGTAAAAGTCCGGTAAAAGTTAGGTTAAACCTAACCTTATCCGGTAAAAGTCCGGTAAAAGTTAGGTTAAACCTAACCTTATCCGGTAAAAGTCCGGTAAAAGTTAGGTTAAACCTAACCTTATCCGGTAAAAGTCCGGTAAAAGTTAGGTTAAACCTAACCTTATCCGGTAAAAGTCCGGTAAAAGTTAGGTTAAACCTAACCTTATCCGGTAAAAGTCCGGTAAAAGTTAGGTTAAACCTAACCTTATCCGGTAAAAGTCCGGTAAAAGTTAGGTTAAACCTAACCTTATCCGGTAAAAGTCCGGTAAAAGTTAGGTTAAACCTAACCTTATCCGGTAAAAGTCCGGTAAAAGTTAGGTTAAACCTAACCTTATCCGGTAAAAGTCCGGTAAAAGTTAGGTTAAACCTAACCTTATCCGGTAAAAGTCCGGTAAAAGTTAGGTTAAACCTAACCTTATCCGGTAAAAGTCCGGTAAAAGTTAGGTTAAACCTAACCTTATCCGGTAAAAGTCCGGTAAAAGTTAGGTTAAACCTAACCTTATCCGGTAAAAGTCCGGTAAAAGTTAGGTTAAACCTAACCTTATCCGGTAAAAGTCCGGTAAAAGTTAGGTTAAACCTAACCTTATCCGGTAAAAGTCCGGTAAAAGTTAGGTTAAACCTAACCTTATCCGGTAAAAGTCCGGTAAAAGTTAGGTTAAACCTAACCTTATCCGGTAAAAGTCCGGTAAAAGTTAGGTTAAACCTAACCTTATCCGGTAAAAGTCCGGTAAAAGTTAGGTTAAACCTAACCTTATCCGGTAAAAGTCCGGTAAAAGTTAGGTTAAACCTAACCTTATCCGGTAAAAGTCCGGTAAAAGTTAGGTTAAACCTAACCTTATCCGGTAAAAGTCCGGTAAAAGTTAGGTTAAACCTAACCTTATCCGGTAAAAGTCCGGTAAAAGTTAGGTTAAACCTAACCTTATCCGGTAAAAGTCCGGTAAAAGTTAGGTTAAACCTAACCTTATCCGGTAAAAGTCCGGTAAAAGTTAGGTTAAACCTAACCTTATCCGGTAAAAGTCCGGTAAAAGTTAGGTTAAACCTAACCTTATCCGGTAAAAGTCCGGTAAAAGTTAGGTTAAACCTAACCTTATCCGGTAAAAGTCCGGTAAAAGTTAGGTTAAACCTAACCTTATCCGGTAAAAGTCCGGTAAAAGTTAGGTTAAACCTAACCTTATCCGGTAAAAGTCCGGTAAAAGTTAGGTTAAACCTAACCTTATCCGGTAAAAGTCCGGTAAAAGTTAGGTTAAACCTAACCTTATCCGGTAAAAGTCCGGTAAAAGTTAGGTTAAACCTAACCTTATCCGGTAAAAGTCCGGTAAAAGTTAGGTTAAACCTAACCTTATCCGGTAAAAGTCCGGTAAAAGTTAGGTTAAACCTAACCTTATCCGGTAAAAGTCCGGTAAAAGTTAGGTTAAACCTAACCTTATCCGGTAAAAGTCCGGTAAAAGTTAGGTTAAACCTAACCTTATCCGGTAAAAGTCCGGTAAAAGTTAGGTTAAACCTAACCTTATCCGGTAAAAGTCCGGTAAAAGTTAGGTTAAACCTAACCTTATCCGGTAAAAGTCCGGTAAAAGTTAGGTTAAACCTAACCTTATCCGGTAAAAGTCCGGTAAAAGTTAGGTTAAACCTAACCTTATCCGGTAAAAGTCCGGTAAAAGTTAGGTTAAACCTAACCTTATCCGGTAAAAGTCCGGTAAAAGTTAGGTTAAACCTAACCTTATCCGGTAAAAGTCCGGTAAAAGTTAGGTTAAACCTAACCTTATCCGGTAAAAGTCCGGTAAAAGTTAGGTTAAACCTAACCTTATCCGGTAAAAGTCCGGTAAAAGTTAGGTTAAACCTAACCTTATCCGGTAAAAGTCCGGTAAAAGTTAGGTTAAACCTAACCTTATCCGGTAAAAGTCCGGTAAAAGTTAGGTTAAACCTAACCTTATCCGGTAAAAGTCCGGTAAAAGTTAGGTTAAACCTAACCTTATCCGGTAAAAGTCCGGTAAAAGTTAGGTTAAACCTAACCTTATCCGGTAAAAGTCCGGTAAAAGTTAGGTTAAACCTAACCTTATCCGGTAAAAGTCCGGTAAAAGTTAGGTTAAACCTAACCTTATCCGGTAAAAGTCCGGTAAAAGTTAGGTTAAACCTAACCTTATCCGGTAAAAGTCCGGTAAAAGTTAGGTTAAACCTAACCTTATCCGGTAAAAGTCCGGTAAAAGTTAGGTTAAACCTAACCTTATCCGGTAAAAGTCCGGTAAAAGTTAGGTTAAACCTAACCTTATCCGGTAAAAGTCCGGTAAAAGTTAGGTTAAACCTAACCTTATCCGGTAAAAGTCCGGTAAAAGTTCTTCTTCTCAATCGTGACACTCTTGACAGAGCGGTCGTGGTCATCATTGTGAGTCCTTCTTTGTGACACGATTGACGGCTCGCCTCCACTCGTCCCTGGCGGCTGCTCGTCTTGCGCACTCGTGCAACGGGCCCTTCATTGCCGCCTTAACTTGGTCTGTCCACCTCATGGGCGACCTTCCTCGCGCTCTGGTACCCTCCACCCTACCCTGCACCACCAGTCGCTCTATGGATACGTCTCCACGTCTAGAAACGTGCCCAAAGAATGTGAGAATGCGAGCCTGGACGATGGAAGATAGACGCTGCCTGATGCCGAGTTCTTGGAGTATGGAGACGTTGGTGCGGTGTTCGGTCCACGATACCCCAAGCATTCTTCGCCAGCACCACATTTCCAGGGCATCTACCCTCTTTCTCTCACTTTCCCGTAGGGTCCACGTCTCAGCGGCGTAGAGAAATATGGGGAATATAAGCGCTCTGACGAGTCGGATTTTCGTCGCTTTTGTGATGTTACGATTCCGCCATATTTTTCGTAATTTATCCATGGCGCTTCTAGAGATAGCCATACGACGCTTGATCTCGTCTACGCATCCTCCGTTGTTGGAGATTAAAGCTCCTAGGTAGATATATGACTGTACGACATCACAATTCGCTATTTGTGAGACCTCGGGCGAATTGTTATTGGCACGATCGACAATCATCATCTTGGTCTTGTTGCGGTTGATCTTTAGACCATATTCTAGGCTGACCCTCTCCATTCTGCACAGTAGATCCTCCATATGACTAGCACTAGTTGCGAATAAGGTGGTATCATCCGCGTAACGGAGGTTAGAGATCTTAAGACCTCCGATTGCAACTCCGTCGGTCCAGTTTTCAAGGGATATTCTCATGATGAGCTCCGTGTATATGTTAAACAGGAGTGGTGAAATTATACATCCCTGCCTAACTCCTGCACTAGGATGGAAATGGCTTGACAGGACGCCATCCGTTCTCACCGATGCTGATCCATCTTCATATAATCTTCGAAGAAGGTGTACAAGATGTTTTGGTGTACCCATCTCCAGAAGAGTCTTCCAAAGCATTGGCCATCTCACGGAATCGAACGCTTTTGAGAAGTCCACAAAGCAAATATAAGTCGGCTTGTTGAATTCCCGAGCCTTCTCGATAATTTGGCGTACCGTCAGAATCTGCTCGCGGGTGCCTCTGCCTTTTACAAAGCCAGCTTGTTCCGGCGCTATCTCCTTAGACAGAAAGCTCTTGAGACGCTCGTTCAGTATGTGTAGTAATATTTTGCTGGCGTGTGATATTAAAGCAATAAGACGGTAATTACTACACATCTTTGTAGAGCCCTTTTTGTGCAACGGTACAAAGATAGTATGAGCCCATTCCTTTGGCCACGTTCCTGTTTGCCAGATTTTGTTACAAAGAGGTTGGAAGATCTGGACGCCATACTCTCCCAATGCCTTAATTGTTTCAATAGGAATGGAGTCATTTCCTGCAGCCTTGTTGTTCTTGAGGTGCCTGATTGCTGCTCTTACTTCCTCCTTCAGAATGTTAGGCTCAAACTCTTCCTCCGAGGGCTCAGTGGAGACGAAGTTCTGAGACTGAGGGTCCCGAAACAGCGACTGGCAGTATTCTTTCCAAGTCTCAGAGATCCTATCTATTTCGGTGACCGTTTCGCCATGAGCATTCTCAATCGCCCATGTCCTGGATGTGAACGGCTTTGTGATGGAGCGGATCTTCTGATGGAGATCCCTGGTTTCATATTTATCGGCGTGGACTTCGACTTCTGCACATATATTTCGCAGCTTCGTATTAAGATCTCGCCTACATGCTGCTTGTATCTTGTATCGGTAAAAGTTAGGTTAAACCTAACCTTATCCGGTAAAAGTCCGGTAAAAGTTAGGTTAAACCTAACCTTATCCGGTAAAAGTCCGGTAAAAGTTAGGTTAAACCTAACCTTATCCGGTAAAAGTCCGGTAAAAGTTAGGTTAAACCTAACCTTATCCGGTAAAAGTCCGGTAAAAGTTAGGTTAAACCTAACCTTATCCGGTAAAAGTCCGGTAAAAGTTAGGTTAAACCTAACCTTATCCGGTAAAAGTCCGGTAAAAGTTAGGTTAAACCTAACCTTATCCGGTAAAAGTCCGGTAAAAGTTAGGTTAAACCTAACCTTATCCGGTAAAAGTCCGGTAAAAGTTAGGTTAAACCTAACCTTATCCGGTAAAAGTCCGGTAAAAGTTAGGTTAAACCTAACCTTATCCGGTAAAAGTCCGGTAAAAGTTAGGTTAAACCTAACCTTATCCGGTAAAAGTCCGGTAAAAGTTAGGTTAAACCTAACCTTATCCGGTAAAAGTCCGGTAAAAGTTAGGTTAAACCTAACCTTATCCGGTAAAAGTCCGGTAAAAGTTAGGTTAAACCTAACCTTATCCGGTAAAAGTCCGGTAAAAGTTAGGTTAAACCTAACCTTATCCGGTAAAAGTCCGGTAAAAGTTAGGTTAAACCTAACCTTATCCGGTAAAAGTCCGGTAAAAGTTAGGTTAAACCTAACCTTATCCGGTAAAAGTCCGGTAAAAGTTAGGTTAAACCTAACCTTATCCGGTAAAAGTCCGGTAAAAGTTAGGTTAAACCTAACCTTATCCGGTAAAAGTCCGGTAAAAGTTAGGTTAAACCTAACCTTATCCGGTAAAAGTCCGGTAAAAGTTAGGTTAAACCTAACCTTATCCGGTAAAAGTCCGGTAAAAGTTAGGTTAAACCTAACCTTATCCGGTAAAAGTCCGGTAAAAGTTAGGTTAAACCTAACCTTATCCGGTAAAAGTCCGGTAAAAGTTAGGTTAAACCTAACCTTATCCGGTAAAAGTCCGGTAAAAGTTAGGTTAAACCTAACCTTATCCGGTAAAAGTCCGGTAAAAGTTAGGTTAAACCTAACCTTATCCGGTAAAAGTCCGGTAAAAGTTAGGTTAAACCTAACCTTATCCGGTAAAAGTCCGGTAAAAGTTAGGTTAAACCTAACCTTATCCGGTAAAAGTCCGGTAAAAGTTAGGTTAAACCTAACCTTATCCGGTAAAAGTCCGGTAAAAGTTAGGTTAAACCTAACCTTATCCGGTAAAAGTCCGGTAAAAGTTAGGTTAAACCTAACCTTATCCGGTAAAAGTCCGGTAAAAGTTAGGTTAAACCTAACCTTATCCGGTAAAAGTCCGGTAAAAGTTAGGTTAAACCTAACCTTATCCGGTAAAAGTCCGGTAAAAGTTAGGTTAAACCTAACCTTATCCGGTAAAAGTCCGGTAAAAGTTAGGTTAAACCTAACCTTATCCGGTAAAAGTCCGGTAAAAGTTAGGTTAAACCTAACCTTATCCGGTAAAAGTCCGGTAAAAGTTAGGTTAAACCTAACCTTATCCGGTAAAAGTCCGGTAAAAGTTAGGTTAAACCTAACCTTATCCGGTAAAAGTCCGGTAAAAGTTAGGTTAAACCTAACCTTATCCGGTAAAAGTCCGGTAAAAGTTAGGTTAAACCTAACCTTATCCGGTAAAAGTCCGGTAAAAGTTAGGTTAAACCTAACCTTATCCGGTAAAAGTCCGGTAAAAGTTAGGTTAAACCTAACCTTATCCGGTAAAAGTCCGGTAAAAGTTAGGTTAAACCTAACCTTATCCGGTAAAAGTCCGGTAAAAGTTAGGTTAAACCTAACCTTATCCGGTAAAAGTCCGGTAAAAGTTAGGTTAAACCTAACCTTATCCGGTAAAAGTCCGGTAAAAGTTAGGTTAAACCTAACCTTATCCGGTAAAAGTCCGGTAAAAGTTAGGTTAAACCTAACCTTATCCGGTAAAAGTCCGGTAAAAGTTAGGTTAAACCTAACCTTATCCGGTAAAAGTCCGGTAAAAGTTAGGTTAAACCTAACCTTATCCGGTAAAAGTCCGGTAAAAGTTAGGTTAAACCTAACCTTATCCGGTAAAAGTCCGGTAAAAGTTAGGTTAAACCTAACCTTATCCGGTAAAAGTCCGGTAAAAGTTAGGTTAAACCTAACCTTATCCGGTAAAAGTCCGGTAAAAGTTAGGTTAAACCTAACCTTATCCGGTAAAAGTCCGGTAAAAGTTAGGTTAAACCTAACCTTATCCGGTAAAAGTCCGGTAAAAGTTAGGTTAAACCTAACCTTATCCGGTAAAAGTCCGGTAAAAGTTAGGTTAAACCTAACCTTATCCGGTAAAAGTCCGGTAAAAGTTAGGTTAAACCTAACCTTATCCGGTAAAAGTCCGGTAAAAGTTAGGTTAAACCTAACCTTATCCGGTAAAAGTCCGGTAAAAGTTAGGTTAAACCTAACCTTATCCGGTAAAAGTCCGGTAAAAGTTAGGTTAAACCTAACCTTATCCGGTAAAAGTCCGGTAAAAGTTAGGTTAAACCTAACCTTATCCGGTAAAAGTCCGGTAAAAGTTAGGTTAAACCTAACCTTATCCGGTAAAAGTCCGGTAAAAGTTAGGTTAAACCTAACCTTATCCGGTAAAAGTCCGGTAAAAGTTAGGTTAAACCTAACCTTATCCGGTAAAAGTCCGGTAAAAGTTAGGTTAAACCTAACCTTATCCGGTAAAAGTCCGGTAAAAGTTAGGTTAAACCTAACCTTATCCGGTAAAAGTCCGGTAAAAGTTAGGTTAAACCTAACCTTATCCGGTAAAAGTCCGGTAAAAGTTAGGTTAAACCTAACCTTATCCGGTAAAAGTCCGGTAAAAGTTAGGTTAAACCTAACCTTATCCGGTAAAAGTCCGGTAAAAGTTAGGTTAAACCTAACCTTATCCGGTAAAAGTCCGGTAAAAGTTAGGTTAAACCTAACCTTATCCGGTAAAAGTCCGGTAAAAGTTAGGTTAAACCTAACCTTATCCGGTAAAAGTCCGGTAAAAGTTAGGTTAAACCTAACCTTATCCGGTAAAAGTCCGGTAAAAGTTAGGTTAAACCTAACCTTATCCGGTAAAAGTCCGGTAAAAGTTAGGTTAAACCTAACCTTATCCGGTAAAAGTCCGGTAAAAGTTAGGTTAAACCTAACCTTATCCGGTAAAAGTCCGGTAAAAGTTAGGTTAAACCTAACCTTATCCGGTAAAAGTCCGGTAAAAGTTAGGTTAAACCTAACCTTATCCGGTAAAAGTCCGGTAAAAGTTAGGTTAAACCTAACCTTATCCGGTAAAAGTCCGGTAAAAGTTAGGTTAAACCTAACCTTATCCGGTAAAAGTCCGGTAAAAGTTAGGTTAAACCTAACCTTATCCGGTAAAAGTCCGGTAAAAGTTAGGTTAAACCTAACCTTATCCGGTAAAAGTCCGGTAAAAGTTAGGTTAAACCTAACCTTATCCGGTAAAAGTCCGGTAAAAGTTAGGTTAAACCTAACCTTATCCGGTAAAAGTCCGGTAAAAGTTAGGTTAAACCTAACCTTATCCGGTAAAAGTCCGGTAAAAGTTAGGTTAAACCTAACCTTATCCGGTAAAAGTCCGGTAAAAGTTAGGTTAAACCTAACCTTATCCGGTAAAAGTCCGGTAAAAGTTAGGTTAAACCTAACCTTATCCGGTAAAAGTCCGGTAAAAGTTAGGTTAAACCTAACCTTATCCGGTAAAAGTCCGGTAAAAGTTAGGTTAAACCTAACCTTATCCGGTAAAAGTCCGGTAAAAGTTAGGTTAAACCTAACCTTATCCGGTAAAAGTCCGGTAAAAGTTAGGTTAAACCTAACCTTATCCGGTAAAAGTCCGGTAAAAGTTAGGTTAAACCTAACCTTATCCGGTAAAAGTCCGGTAAAAGTTAGGTTAAACCTAACCTTATCCGGTAAAAGTCCGGTAAAAGTTAGGTTAAACCTAACCTTATCCGGTAAAAGTCCGGTAAAAGTTAGGTTAAACCTAACCTTATCCGGTAAAAGTCCGGTAAAAGTTAGGTTAAACCTAACCTTATCCGGTAAAAGTCCGGTAAAAGTTAGGTTAAACCTAACCTTATCCGGTAAAAGTCCGGTAAAAGTTAGGTTAAACCTAACCTTATCCGGTAAAAGTCCGGTAAAAGTTAGGTTAAACCTAACCTTATCCGGTAAAAGTCCGGTAAAAGTTAGGTTAAACCTAACCTTATCCGGTAAAAGTCCGGTAAAAGTTAGGTTAAACCTAACCTTATCCGGTAAAAGTCCGGTAAAAGTTAGGTTAAACCTAACCTTATCCGGTAAAAGTCCGGTAAAAGTTAGGTTAAACCTAACCTTATCCGGTAAAAGTCCGGTAAAAGTTAGGTTAAACCTAACCCTAAAATTACTCCGGTAAAAGTCCGGTAAAAGTTAGGTTAAACCTAACCTTATCCGGTAAAAGTCCGGTAAAAGTTAGGTTAAACCTAACCTTATCCGGTAAAAGTCCGGTAAAAGTTAGGTTAAACCTAACCTTATCCGGTAAAAGTCCGGTAAAAGTTAGGTTAAACCTAACCTTATCCGGTAAAAGTCCGGTAAAAGTTAGGTTAAACCTAACCTTATCCGGTAAAAGTCCGGTAAAAGTTAGGTTAAACCTAACCTTATCCGGTAAAAGTCCGGTAAAAGTTAGGTTAAACCTAACCTTATCCGGTAAAAGTCCGGTAAAAGTTAGGTTAAACCTAACCTTATCCGGTAAAAGTCCGGTAAAAGTTAGGTTAAACCTAACCTTATCCGGTAAAAGTCCGGTAAAAGTTAGGTTAAACCTAACCTTATCCGGTAAAAGTCCGGTAAAAGTTAGGTTAAACCTAACCTTATCCGGTAAAAGTCCGGTAAAAGTTAGGTTAAACCTAACCTTATCCGGTAAAAGTCCGGTAAAAGTTAGGTTAAACCTAACCTTATCCGGTAAAAGTCCGGTAAAAGTTAGGTTAAACCTAACCTTATCCGGTAAAAGTCCGGTAAAAGTTAGGTTAAACCTAACCTTATCCGGTAAAAGTCCGGTAAAAGTTAGGTTAAACCTAACCTTATCCGGTAAAAGTCCGGTAAAAGTTAGGTTAAACCTAACCTTATCCGGTAAAAGTCCGGTAAAAGTTAGGTTAAACCTAACCTTATCCGGTAAAAGTCCGGTAAAAGTTAGGTTAAACCTAACCTTATCCGGTAAAAGTCCGGTAAAAGTTAGGTTAAACCTAACCTTATCCGGTAAAAGTCCGGTAAAAGTTAGGTTAAACCTAACCTTATCCGGTAAAAGTCCGGTAAAAGTTAGGTTAAACCTAACCTTATCCGGTAAAAGTCCGGTAAAAGTTAGGTTAAACCTAACCTTATCCGGTAAAAGTCCGGTAAAAGTTAGGTTAAACCTAACCTTATCCGGTAAAAGTCCGGTAAAAGTTAGGTTAAACCTAACCTTATCCGGTAAAAGTCCGGTAAAAGTTAGGTTAAACCTAACCTTATCCGGTAAAAGTCCGGTAAAAGTTAGGTTAAACCTAACCTTATCCGGTAAAAGTCCGGTAAAAGTTAGGTTAAACCTAACCTTATCCGGTAAAAGTCCGGTAAAAGTTAGGTTAAACCTAACCTTATCCGGTAAAAGTCCGGTAAAAGTTAGGTTAAACCTAACCTTATCCGGTAAAAGTCCGGTAAAAGTTAGGTTAAACCTAACCTTATCCAAGTCCGGTAAAAGTTAGGTTAAACCTAACCTTATCCGGTAAAAGTCCGGTAAAAGTTAGGTTAAACCTAACCTTATCCGGTAAAAGTCCGGTAAAAGTTAGGTTAAACCTAACCTTATCCGGTAAAAGTCCGGTAAAAGTTAGGTTAAACCTAACCTTATCCGGTAAAAGTCCGGTAAAAGTTAGGTTAAACCTAACCTTATCCGGTAAAAGTCCGGTAAAAGTTAGGTTAAACCTAACCTTATCCGGTAAAAGTCCGGTAAAAGTTAGGTTAAACCTAACCTTATCCGGTAAAAGTCCGGTAAAAGTTAGGTTAAAACCTAACCTTATCCGGTAAAAGTCCGGTAAAAGTTAGGTTAAACCTAACCTTATCCGGTAAAAGTCCGGTAAAAGTTAGGTTAAACCTAACCTTATCCGGTAAAAGTCCGGTAAAAGTTAGGTTAAACCTAACCTTATCCGGTAAAAGTCCGGTAAAAGTTAGGTTAAACCTAACCTTATCCGGTAAAAGTCCGGTAAAAGTTAGGTTAAAACCTAACCTTATCCGGTAAAAGTCCGGTAAAAGTTAGGTTAAACCTAACCTTATCCGGTAAAAGTCCGGTAAAAGTTAGGTTAAACCTAACCTTATCCGGTAAAAGTCCGGTAAAAGTTAGGTTAAACCTAACCTTATCCGGTAAAAGTCCGGTAAAAGTTAAGGTTAAACCTAACCTTATCCGGTAAAAGTCCGGTAAAAGTTAGGTTAAACCTAACCTTATCCGGTAAAAGTCCGGTAAAAGTTAGGTTAAACTAACCTTATCCGGTAAAAGTCCGGTAAAGTTAGGTTAACCTAACCTTATCCGGTAAAAGTCCGGTAAAAGTTAGGGTTAAAAACCTTATCCGGTAAAAGTCCGGTAAAAGTTAGGTTAAACCTAACCTTATCCGGTAAAAGTCCGGTAAAAGTTAGGTTAAACCTAACCTTATCCGGTAAAAGTCCGGTAAAAGTTAGGTTAAACCTAACCTTATCCGGTAAAAGTCCGGTAAAAGTTAGGTTAAACCTAACCTTATCCGGTAAAAGTCCGGTAAAAGTTAGGTTAAACCTAACCTTATCCGGTAAAAGTCCGGTAAAAGTTAGGTTAAACCTAACCTTATCCGGTAAAAGTCCGGTAAAAGTTAGGTTAAACCTAACCTTATCCGGTAAAAGTCCGGTAAAAGTTAGGTTAAACCTAACCTTATCCGGTAAAAGTCCGGTAAAAGTTAGGTTAAACCTAACCTTATCCGGTAAAAGTCCGGTAAAAGTTAGGTTAAACCTAACCTTATCCGGTAAAAGTCCGGTAAAAGTTAGGTTAAACCTAACCTTATCCGGTAAAAGTCCGGTAAAAGTTAGGTTAAACCTAACCTTATCCGGTAAAAGTCCGGTAAAAGTTAGGTTAAACCTAACCTTATCCGGTAAAAGTCCGGTAAAAGTTAGGTTAAACCTAACCTTATCCGGTAAAAGTCCGGTAAAAGTTAGGTTAAACCTAACCTTATCCGGTAAAAGTCCGGTAAAAGTTAGGTTAAACCTAACCTTATCCGGTAAAAGTCCGGTAAAAGTTAGGTTAAACCTAACCTTATCCGGTAAAAGTCCGGTAAAAGTTAGGTTAAACCTAACCTTATCCGGTAAAAGTCCGGTAAAAGTTAGGTTAAACCTAACCTTATCCGGTAAAAGTCCGGTAAAAGTTAGGTTAAACCTAACCTTATCCGGTAAAAGTCCGGTAAAAGTTAGGTTAAACCTAACCTTATCCGGTAAAAGTCCGGTAAAAGTTAGGTTAAACCTAACCTTATCCGGTAAAAGTCCGGTAAAAGTTAGGTTAAACCTAACCTTATCCGGTAAAAGTCCGGTAAAAGTTAGGTTAAACCTAACCTTATCCGGTAAAAGTCCGGTAAAAGTTAGGTTAAACCTAACCTTATCCGGTAAAAGTCCGGTAAAAGTTAGGTTAAACCTAACCTTATCCGGTAAAAGTCCGGTAAAAGTTAGGTTAAACCTAACCTTATCCGGTAAAAGTCCGGTAAAAGTTAGGTTAAACCTAACCTTATCCGGTAAAAGTCCGGTAAAAGTTAGGTTAAACCTAACCTTATCCGGTAAAAGTCCGGTAAAAGTTAGGTTAAACCTAACCTTATCCGGTAAAAGTCCGGTAAAAGTTAGGTTAAACCTAACCTTATCCGGTAAAAGTCCGGTAAAAGTTAGGTTAAACCTAACCTTATCCGGTAAAAGTCCGGTAAAAGTTAGGTTAAACCTAACCTTATCCGGTAAAAGTCCGGTAAAAGTTAGGTTAAACCTAACCTTATCCGGTAAAAGTCCGGTAAAAGTTAGGTTAAACCTAACCTTATCCGGTAAAAGTCCGGTAAAAGTTAGGTTAAACCTAACCTTATCCGGTAAAAGTCCGGTAAAAGTTAGGTTAAACCTAACCTTATCCGGTAAAAGTCCGGTAAAAGTTAGGTTAAACCTAACCTTATCCGGTAAAAGTCCGGTAAAAGTTAGGTTAAACCTAACCTTATCCGGTAAAAGTCCGGTAAAAGTTAGGTTAAACCTAACCTTATCCGGTAAAAGTCCGGTAAAAGTTAGGTTAAACCTAACCTTATCCGGTAAAAGTCCGGTAAAAGTTAGGTTAAACCTAACCTTATCCGGTAAAAGTCCGGTAAAAGTTAGGTTAAACCTAACCTTATCCGGTAAAAGTCCGGTAAAAGTTAGGTTAAACCTAACCTTATCCGGTAAAAGTCCGGTAAAAGTTAGGTTAAACCTAACCTTATCCGGTAAAAGTCCGGTAAAAGTTAGGTTAAACCTAACCTTATCCGGTAAAAGTCCGGTAAAAGTTAGGTTAAACCTAACCTTATCCGGTAAAAGTCCGGTAAAAGTTAGGTTAAACCTAACCTTATCCGGTAAAAGTCCGGTAAAAGTTAGGTTAAACCTAACCTTATCCGGTAAAAGTCCGGTAAAAGTTAGGTTAAACCTAACCTTATCCGGTAAAAGTCCGGTAAAAGTTAGGTTAAACCTAACCTTATCCGGTAAAAGTCCGGTAAAAGTTAGGTTAAACCTAACCTTATCCGGTAAAAGTCCGGTAAAAGTTAGGTTAAACCTAACCTTATCCGGTAAAAGTCCGGTAAAAGTTAGGTTAAACCTAACCTTATCCGGTAAAAGTCCGGTAAAAGTTAGGTTAAACCTAACCTTATCCGGTAAAAGTCCGGTAAAAGTTAGGTTAAACCTAACCTTATCCGGTAAAAGTCCGGTAAAAGTTAGGTTAAACCTAACCTTATCCGGTAAAAGTCCGGTAAAAGTTAGGTTAAACCTAACCTTATCCGGTAAAAGTCCGGTAAAAGTTAGGTTAAACCTAACCTTATCCGGTAAAAGTCCGGTAAAAGTTAGGTTAAACCTAACCTTATCCGGTAAAAGTCCGGTAAAAGTTAGGTTAAACCTAACCTTATCCGGTAAAAGTCCGGTAAAAGTTAGGTTAAACCTAACCTTATCCGGTAAAAGTCCGGTAAAAGTTAGGTTAAACCTAACCTTATCCGGTAAAAGTCCGGTAAAAGTTAGGTTAAACCTAACCTTATCCGGTAAAAGTCCGGTAAAAGTTAGGTTAAACCTAACCTTATCCGGTAAAAGTCCGGTAAAAGTTAGGTTAAACCTAACCTTATCCGGTAAAAGTCCGGTAAAAGTTAGGTTAAACCTAACCTTATCCGGTAAAAGTCCGGTAAAAGTTAGGTTAAACCTAACCTTATCCGGTAAAAGTCCGGTAAAAGTTAGGTTAAACCTAACCTTATCCGGTAAAAGTCCGGTAAAAGTTAGGTTAAACCTAACCTTATCCGGTAAAAGTCCGGTAAAAGTTAGGTTAAACCTAACCTTATCCGGTAAAAGTCCGGTAAAAGTTAGGTTAAACCTAACCTTATCCGGTAAAAGTCCGGTAAAAGTTAGGTTAAACCTAACCTTATCCGGTAAAAGTCCGGTAAAAGTTAGGTTAAACCTAACCTTATCCGGTAAAAGTCCGGTAAAAGTTAGGTTAAACCTAACCTTATCCGGTAAAAGTCCGGTAAAAGTTAGGTTAAACCTAACCTTATCCGGTAAAAGTCCGGTAAAAGTTAGGTTAAACCTAACCTTATCCGGTAAAAGTCCGGTAAAAGTTAGGTTAAACCTAACCTTATCCGGTAAAAGTCCGGTAAAAGTTAGGTTAAACCTAACCTTATCCGGTAAAAGTCCGGTAAAAGTTAGGTTAAACCTAACCTTATCCGGTAAAAGTCCGGTAAAAGTTAGGTTAAACCTAACCTTATCCGGTAAAAGTCCGGTAAAAGTTAGGTTAAACCTAACCTTATCCGGTAAAAGTCCGGTAAAAGTTAGGTTAAACCTAACCTTATCCGGTAAAAGTCCGGTAAAAGTTAGGTTAAACCTAACCTTATCCGGTAAAAGTCCGGTAAAAGTTAGGTTAAACCTAACCTTATCCGGTAAAAGTCCGGTAAAAGTTAGGTTAAACCTAACCTTATCCGGTAAAAGTCCGGTAAAAGTTAGGTTAAACCTAACCTTATCCGGTAAAAGTCCGGTAAAAGTTAGGTTAAACCTAACCTTATCCGGTAAAAGTCCGGTAAAAGTTAGGTTAAACCTAACCTTATCCGGTAAAAGTCCGGTAAAAGTTAGGTTAAACCTAACCTTATCCGGTAAAAGTCCGGTAAAAGTTAGGTTAAACCTAACCTTATCCGGTAAAAGTCCGGTAAAAGTTAGGTTAAACCTAACCTTATCCGGTAAAAGTCCGGTAAAAGTTAGGTTAAACCTAACCTTATCCGGTAAAAGTCCGGTAAAAGTTAGGTTAAACCTAACCTTATCCGGTAAAAGTCCGGTAAAAGTTAGGTTAAACCTAACCTTATCCGGTAAAAGTCCGGTAAAAGTTAGGTTAAACCTAACCTTATCCGGTAAAAGTCCGGTAAAAGTTAGGTTAAACCTAACCTTATCCGGTAAAAGTCCGGTAAAAGTTAGGTTAAACCTAACCTTATCCGGTAAAAGTCCGGTAAAAGTTAGGTTAAACCTAACCTTATCCGGTAAAAGTCCGGTAAAAGTTAGGTTAAACCTAACCTTATCCGGTAAAAGTCCGGTAAAAGTTAGGTTAAACCTAACCTTATCCGGTAAAAGTCCGGTAAAAGTTAGGTTAAACCTAACCTTATCCGGTAAAAGTCCGGTAAAAGTTAGGTTAAACCTAACCTTATCCGGTAAAAGTCCGGTAAAAGTTAGGTTAAACCTAACCTTATCCGGTAAAAGTCCGGTAAAAGTTAGGTTAAACCTAACCTTATCCGGTAAAAGTCCGGTAAAAGTTAGGTTAAACCTAACCTTATCCGGTAAATCCGTCCGGTAAGTCCGGTAAGTCCGTGAGCAGAGCGCGCACCGTAGGGGCGCGCTCTGCGAATTCGTGTCGTTTAGTTAGGTAGCAGGCGGTGCGTGCGGGTCGCGGCGCGGCGCGGCGCGCTCGCTGCTGTTTCTGAATAATTGTTAGATTCAAAATATGCAAAACATGTTTTGGTAGTATAACAGTATGAAATATTATAAAATAATGGACAACTTTCAGCAACACATTTTATTTCGTCGGTCCCAGCTAAGCTGCATAAAATAAAAGAATTTTATTGAAATTTCGTTTACTTCATGTTAAACCAAGTAGAATATTACAATTATTTTAGTACCTAGTTTAAAACCAATAATTGATTAACACCAATATAGTCAATAAACTTTAATATGTAATCAAAATAAAATCAAAACTATTTCTATTCAATCGGGCTTCCTATAAAAACTTATGAATCGTCATAATAAATTACAGTACTAATGACTCGACCACCGATTCGGAGCAGTTTTCTGTCGAGAAGAATCGGCAAAATACCTACACATAAACGCGCTAGTAGAAATTAGTAGCTAGTAGAAATTAGATATGAAATTATTATACTAATTGATCAGTACATACAGATATCAGATGTATAAATAAATAGGCAAATACTACAACATACATTCTGCGCGGATTCGAACCAGCTGCCTCTGATGTAATGCTGACATTTACTTAAAACGGCCATCAGTAGCGTGTCGTACGGCTCACGAGCGTTATTAAGATAAATGTATTTTGTTATAAACACGAAGCCGCCACGAGCTGTGCAGGTCTTGCACCTCTGCACCTCGGCGCTGCACTGAGACGCATCAGGCTCTGCTCAGAGCCGCCACTTCTTCGACACGACATCTGGAAAATACCACATGAGCGTCATCAAGGGGAAGATGATAAAAATAAAATTTAGAAACAAAGGTAAATCAAAACATTTAAGTGCGTGCAGGCCGCACACTAGCGCTGCCGTAAGGTTTTATTTGAGACAACGTCTCAGCATGAAATGGTTCGATACCTTGTGATTGATAAATAATAATAAATTTCAACCCACCAGGTTTCAAACACGCAATCTTTCATTTTGTGTCCAACATCACTGATCACTAGTCATTTACTTGACTGGCAGTGCGGCAAATACTAGTGTTACAATAAAAATCATTAAGTGCAACGTACCAGGCATCGCAACATCTGTCTAGATGTACTGCTGTGCAGTGTCGCGCTGCACTGCGATGCTCCGAGCGACTGGAAAACACAAAATGTAATGTCATATAAGGGAAATCAATACTATCATTCTATGAATGCGCAGTTATACATCATTCGAAAGCATGTTATTTTTAAACAGACAGGTTATGGCCTGGTGGTCACGCTTGCCAAATGCTGATTGGATATCATATTCTGCGCTGTGTTCGGAAAAGCGACACAAATGTTGCCTAATTTTGGAAATCAGATCCAAGACCTTGAGATTACGGCAACCACTGGACGATCAAAGCGTTAGAATGCCTTAACATTAGAAAGGAAATCAATAAAATAAATAATAAAAATAGTTACATCCCAGTGGGGCAAAGTATGACACCCTTGCAGTACCTAGTTAGACGCCAAACGTCTAGATTTTTTTTTAAACAGAATATATATTTCGCTTAAAATGTGGTACATGGTGATCTTATGGCTAAATGAGGTTTCACACATTTTGTCAGACCCTGACATGCAAATTTTTTATAACGTTAATGATTAAAGTAGGTATTTAGTCTCAGTCAAAATTTTGTTTTCGTTTGGACCCGGGATTTAAACCTAGTAAAGCTCTCGTGTATGATAATTATGTTCAAATATGTCCTACTAGTCAATTATTAAATTAACTATACATGAATTATGAACAAGAAGAAATAATCTGGCCTCAGGCAGGATTCGAACCCGCACCTCTTGCAAACCGGGCAAGCGATTGTGCCACCGAGATCCTCACTGGCCTCGACGAATTCTCGTTTATAATTAATTAAACATTTAAAGATAAAGGTAAAATAAGCATGTATAATGCTTAAATAAATGTCGACAGAAATTACACTGTACTTCACTGCACTGCACTGCATTTGGTGCATCTGCAACACGCCCTTAGCTTCTAAGTCTCCTCTTCTCTATTCTTCCTCGCCGCAACAGCTGGAAAATATCAAAGGAAACGTCATCACAATGGGAATCAATAATGCAATATATTATGTACTTATAAAATAAATAAAAAAAATTCTTCATATAGGTACGTAAGGTTATAAGTACTTCGTGATCAGTGGGATTCTGACTTTAGAGTTAGTAACAGCATGATGGATGAGATTTTCGCACAGTTCATAGAAACAGACATTGTGCACGAAGATGTCTGTAAGTATTAACATCGGGTTTCATAACTATAATTTAAATTATATAAAGTATCCTCCTAGCCATGTTTTGGCTATAGTGCGTAGCACTTATAGTAATTCAACTACGCTGACCTGTCAATAACAATAATTATCTTACTAATAATAATAATTGTGAAAGTTTGTTTGTTTGGATGCTTGTCCGTCAATCACGCTGAAACTAATGAACTGATTTTGATGAAATCCTTACTAATTTTATAAATCGGAAAGTGAATTTATTCGTTTGTTTGTTTGTATGTTCAGCTGTAACTAAGTGCTTTGAAATTTTGCAGACGTAAAGTTAAAAGTCCGGATTGAATAATAAGGTACTTTTTATCCCAGAAAAATTAATACTCCTGTGGAAAAACAAGAATATTGTTTGAAATAAGTACAACCAAATTCCACGCGGGCGAAGCCGCGGGCGGAAAGCTAGTTTGATATATAGGCAGGGTATGCGCTGGCTTAGCTCCCACAAGAATCTTGATAATTGAAGTAAATCTATACTAATATATAAAGCTGAAGAGTTTGTTTGTATGTTTGTTTGTTTGAACGCCCTAATCACAGGAACTACTGGACCGATTTGAAAAATTATTTTTGTATTGGATAGTCCATTTGACGAGGAAGGCTTTAGGCTATTGGAAATCGAAATCCACGCGGACGGTGTCGCGGGCGGCCGCTAGTAAATAAATAATTAAACGCGACAAAACCGCGAGTATGAACTAGTAATAAGTAAACATATTATTTTAACCTAAAGTCACCAAATGTATTGGTATCTTACGTTTGTAATTGGGACCTACTTGCCAACTCGCCTCAGAGAGTCAGTTAACCAAGAGTGTAGTCTTAAGTAAAATGACCAGATCGGTACTACACCTCTGTTGTTCCGCGCCGTGTTGTATCTGGTCGTCACGTGTCGTCCTGTGTCGCGCCGAGCTTTGCTGGACGAAGCCCAGGCCCGTGGTTCCTGTAATGTTAGGTTTTTCAGTCACTAAAATATGTTTGGTGTGTCCTTGACTTTGTGAATATTTAGCATAAACATAGTTATAATACTACTTAAAATATAGTCCTGATCCCGATCTAGAGTAACTAGCGGCCGCCCGCGACTCCGTCCGCGTGAATTTTGATTTCCAATAGCCTAAAGCCTTCGTCGTCAAATGGACTATCCAATACAAAAATATTTTATCAAATCGGACCAGTAGTTCCTGAGATAAGCGCGTTCAAACAAACAAACAAACATACATACAAACTCTAAAGCTTTATATATTAAGTAAGTAATAAGTAAATACGTAATAACTAATAAGTATAGATTACCTATAGATTTGATTTTCCCGATTACTGTATATTAAAGCAAGTAAGACCTCGGACAAGCAATTCTAGTGCTCAAGTGAGTGCGCAAGCACTGGTGTAACTCATCTTCCCTCACTTTCATATGTAGTTCGGTGGGACAGCAGTCTGATGCGACCGCAAAGAGAACACGCGCAGACCTACAGCTCAACGTGGTCTACGAGGCCGACGCGACGGAGAGTATTACACCGCCAATTTTTATAACTCCGGTCAGGAAATGAGTTATCCCTACAGGAAAACTCCAGTTCGATCCGGGATTTGAACCCAGGACCTTTGGACCGACCTTCTAGCCGCTGGGTCACGGAAGTAGTTTGATGAAGTACACACATCAACAAAATCTAGGGATATCTTAATTGTATATTATAAACTACTTTATATTGTTAATTCTATATTATATTTATATGAAGTTTATATATCGATTGAAAGGTATTTTATTCTATTTTTATAAAAAAAAATATTTTTATAGAAAAACAAAAGAATGGCAAAAAAATATTGGTAGTTCCCTCCGCACGGGAAAAGTGCATGAAAATTAAATTAGTTTTTTTGATATTTTAATAAAGAAAACTGATGTGTTTTTTAATTCTTTTTTATGAAACTTGTTGAGTGTTCTTTGAAGAGTAATGTGACGGCATCATTTGAGGTGAAATGAAATGTGGCGATCCGTAGACTTGTAAGAAAGTGTTTCCTTAGAACGCGTCATTGCTGAGTCCCTAACCACCAACCAAAACACTTTACCAAGGTTTTGGAGCAATTATCGCAGTCTTGGGAACGTGGTTGAACGGCACTAAAACAGAAATCGCATTACTACCCAGACACAGGATCAATTTTTCCAAAAGACTGCTAGAGGACGACCAAACATCACAGCGATGCGATTAGTAAAAAGGCTCCAGGAGGACCATCAGCTGCTGGAAAGCGATCAAACCGTGCAAAATGGTTTGCATGAAGTGGGTCTTCATGTTGGACAACCGCTGCGTGTACGAGCATTGAGATGGGGCAATCGCGGTAAGCGTCTTTCTTGGGCTTAGGAAAATTTTCCATGGATTGACGACCCTTGGTCTGTGATGCTGTAAACCGATGACTGCCGCTACAGATTTTATCCAGATTCAAGAAGAACAGGCGTTTTGAGAACTCCTGACAGTATTAGCCGTCTGTGACACCCTTAGGAGGTCCACTTATACCAAGGCGAGACAATAATTATTTTAGGAGGATTTGTATCCAGTTCATCATGAATAAGCAAAAACATCTCAAAAAGGTAGTAAAATCTGTCATTGTCCTAAACAAAGTCCAAATCATGCAGGAATTTATAACCATGAACGACAGTGCTAATTCCCATGCGGCGCGGTAGGTGCCGGCCGCTCTACGAGACTACGATATCCAAGTTTTGGATTGCCCTGCTCAGTCGTTTGGCTTAAATCCTACCAAGCATGCGTGCGGCATGTTACATCAATGAGTTTTAAGACATTTCCCACCAAATTCCGAAACAGTACAACAACTTCACCATCACTTTGAAAGAGCATGGGGGTCTCATAACGCAACAAGACCTTAACAACTTAATTTTAAGCATTGACAATTGATATTGATGCTATAATAAACGTGAGAGGTGGCAACACTGATTAAATTAATAAAATTGTTTATTTGAATAAAATTTGATTATTTAATTTAAAAAAACGCAGATTTTCTACCACACAAATTTACCTAGGGTGATAAAAAGTTAATTATTTTTAAAAATACAATTAAAATCCCATTTTTTTTATTTATTATTAAAAACTATAAAATTCTCTACATTTTTTCCATTTACGGTATTAGCAAATTCCTAATACTATTTAAGATATTTGATGATATGTAGATATCCCTAGATAATGTTGATGTGTGTACATAATCAGAGCGTACTCACAGTAACGAGACCAGCGCTGGAACATCACCTCACGCCGCAGCCGCCGGCGCCGGGCACGCGAGGCAACAACCCGCGTCCCTGCACCATCCTGGAACACTATAAGGTATTTCCTTCAATCATCAAATCAAATCGTTGTTGCGATTCAAAAAGTAAGTATCTCAGTTTATTCCATAAAATTCAATATAAATAACATCTATTTCGGAACTACATCAATAAAAGATATCTTACTTTGTTAAATAAGTCGTGTGCACAGCAGCGGTCGCGCGCGTCGGCGCCGGCGCGCTCACGATACACTGGAATTTAATTATTTAGATACTACAGTTGGGAAGTGTAACACAGTTTTATTCATTAAATACCTACTATAGGTGGGCTTATCATTTTAAATAATTATGATAGTCAAAAGAAAATGAAACATGACAAACATAATATTCGCTTAAATAGCATGCCCAAGTCAGAATAAAGATCACCGTCCTACTGTCTGTCGGGACATGTGTTGGAATAGCTGACTGACTGACAGACGATCGTTAAACTGAACTATTTCTGTGTCAGTAATGATCTGGCGAATGACAGAATAGTCTAACGCAAAATTGACTCACCCTGACCTTTCACCCTGGTGGTGCTGTCCTCGCTGCCCAGGGCTGACCCCGGCAGCGCCGCCGCCATCGGCCACGGCAGAACGCTTGCTGAGAACATAATATTAAAGTGTGAACATGTTTAGCCATAGTTACTTCAGGGTCCAGATATCTCGAAAATTTCAAAAACCGCAGTTGTCACTAAACTTGAATTTAAACTATCTAACTGTTTTCCAGAAAAAGTTATACACTGATACCGACACAAACCGGCGAACAATTAGTTACAAACTATATTATTAAGTTTTGAATTTTAAAGCATAATTAGCTTATAGTAATAATTTAACTAACTTAACAGTAGCGCTAAAAAACTATTTCACTCAAATGAAATAAAATTTTATTTTCATTAAAAAATTGACACTATATTTTTTTATACTTTTCGCGGTTTTTATATTTTTACCTTTCTTTTTGCAGCGCAAAGGAACACGTAACATAAATCATTCGAAAGGCGTTTTTAATTTTGCGTTCCGTTACGCTCGATGTGTGAACCGCGTCTCATAGAAATATATTGTTTTTTTTTTAATTATATTCTAGTTATCAATTCGAAGATATTCCTTGTTGTAACAATATCTGGGTGCGGGGGGTGTATTCGAACACTGATTTTAAGTCATTGAATACGGTTATATTCCCTCCTAATATGTATATTAGGTTATTATTCTAGTGTATTCTAGGTACAATATGTCATACGAAATATTCTCTGGAGTGGTGGATGGCTGTCATATAATCATATTTTTTTTAATAAAATAATGCATGTCAATAATAAATGCATAAATAAAATGTGACAGAAAAAACAAATATAATAGGTACCTATATTTTATCCCAACTAATATTTATCCCAATCCCAACTAATATTATAAATGCGAAAGTAACTCTGTCTGTCTGTCTGTTACGCTTTCCCGCTTAAACCTCGCAACCGATTTTGATGAAATTTGGTATAGACAATCTTTAGACCCTGAGACAGAACATAGGCTACTTTTTATTTCGAAAAAAAGAAATCCACGCGGACGGAGTCGCGGGCGGCCGCTAGTTATAAATATTTCATTATAAATAAATAAATAAATTATGTTGTGACAACACTTACAAAAGGTATGCGTGATTTTTTCAATGAAGCATTATGGGTCCGATTTTTTTTTACTGTGAACCGATTTGCATGAAATTTTGGAATTAGTTTCATCTTACCCTTAACATCAAAAGTGAAAATGATTTGAACGCCGCAACTACCCTGGGGGCGGTTGCCACCCCATCTCGGGGGTGAGGTTTTTTTCTAAAGATAACCTCGGATATTGATAGGAGGACTTATTTTAAGCAAAAAATCATCCATAAAGTTTTTCGAGACATCCAATACTTTTCAAGTTATTGGCAATTGGAAATTCGTAATTTTGTCACGTTTTTTATCGGTTTTTTGCAAACATCTCCAAAAATATAAGTTTTATCGAAAAATTTATTGAGAACAAAATTGTGGCAGGTAAAAAACTAAACAATTTTGTTTATTATAAAGTATTCTAAGTGCAGTATGAAGTTAGATATTGAAGATCAAAGCCGATTTTTATTTTGTCTGCAATTTAATCGATGTGGTCAATGTCATCTAGCGGCGAACAGAGGCATTTTATGCATTCTAATAATAAAGAGTTTTGTAGTGCTTGAAATAAGCTTTCAAATGAGTACTATTAAAAGTCTTTTGCACGAAAAAAAAGTAAGCTGTATTACAAATAAGTGGAGTATCTAATGATTTTTCTTTTAAATCAATGGGTTTCATAAGTGCCATTTCCACCACAATTAAAATTAATTGTATTCCGCCTAGAATTAACTTGATTATGAAGAGTTTGATAAATTGTATCAGTTTGGCTGCTTTATTATTTTGTCACGTATAGGGGAAGATATGTGATGCATAAGATCACGTATTAACCTTGATCAGATATCTTCCCCTATACGTGAAGGTCCTCTAATATCACGTATCGCACGTCTAATAAGTATTAGTAGGTATATAAGCCGCTATCCCAACAATAAAGTTTATTAAGTTCACACCACAAGACTTGGATTCATTTCCCTGCATGGCGACCGTGACATCAACACACGCTGGATTATTTGTTTCTATAATATTTTTTTTGGATGGGCAGTCAAGGCATAAACCCCCCGATAAAAAGACAAACCTCTCACCTTTGATGCCGACTGCTATGCTGAACTTGATATGAGAAGCCGTGCTAGCCACGTGTTCCGAGAAGTCTCCCTTATCACTTGTACTGTTCCAAAATTGATGAAACCACACCAAACTGTTGTAGGGTCCGAGATAAGACATATAAATGCAATCCACAAAGTCCGATTGTCACCGATATTCCGCCGAAAAGAGATAAATATGAAGCCGCGTAGAACACCGTGATCAACCGATTGACTGGGGCCGGCGCTTGCAGCGCACGTCACAGCCGCGTCGCGGATGTTTGTAGTTTACCCTCATATAAGGAAATTACTATGCCTGAACACCTTCTGTCATGTGATTCACTATGTAAACAATGGATTTTATAGCCCTTTTTATGTGATTAGGAGGCAAACGAATAAGCAGGTCACTTGATGGTACCATCGACATCAACAACCATAAATAGGTCGCAAATGTGTTGCCTGCCTTAAAATAACCCATACCCTCCCCAACTGAGCTCCAACGACCTAACTAACACACTGGTAAACGCATTTACCCACCACAACAGACAGGCTAGCTAGACCTGCAGCCGTGTGTGGGGGCTCGGGACTTCGTCCTACGACCAACTTAACATTGCGGTTTCCTTCGCACCCGTGTATTGGGAGGGACTCGTTTTCGTGCAAGGCGAATGCTCAGTTTAGAGTACTAAGATGCCCAGAATGGTGATCTAAAATTTTAGATTTAAGGGTAAAATAAAAGTATTTTTGTTGCCTAGTAATAAGATTTGTTCATGTCAATCAATACATATTTTTTTACATAATTTATAATTTTGTTTTATTTTTGGTTACAATTTATTTTGTCGTTCGTACGACGTCTGTGTACATTGTATTCGCTAGATGGCGTACGTCGAAATATTCCAGTTTTCTGGTAAGGGGCAAATCTAACGATTATCTATGGTGGCATAGGTTTTAAATAATGGCAGTTATACATCACATAAACTTATACCGACCGTGTTAAGGTACGTTAGGAAACTTTACGTGTATGTTATACAATACCAGTATAAACAGTAACAGTGTAATATGGTTGCAACTGTTAAATAGCCAAACCAATATTATTCCCCTGTGATGTGCAGTGATTAAAAACACAGGTGTAATTCAAATAAATTAAACAAGAAGTGAACTTGGCAGCGTTTTATTAAAACGATCATTTTTATTAACTTTACAACCTTTACAAATTACAAAAGTACAAAATCACGTCCCGAAATATTCTCTCAATAAATCATACAAAAATACACTCTTTAACATTATTTACAAAAAATACATATTTACAAAAACGGGACATCGTTCTAAACAATACAATAAATAGCGGCAAGCGTCCCGGCGGCTGCCCTAGGCACTACAGCTAGCTACATTAGTATCACACACTACACGAGCACGGTGAGCCGCTCGGGCGGCGCCAGCGGCAGGCGCTGCGGCGGCTCCGGCGGCGGCAGCGCGCGCTTCACCAGCTCCTTGTCGCGCGGCGGCGTGTCGTTGCGCGCGTCCGCGTTCTGCGCCTTGTACAGCGAGTGCGCGCGCGGCAGCTCGTCCGTCCCCCGGCGCGCCCCGCCCCCGGGCCCGCCCCCGCCCCCGCCCGCGCCGCCCGCCCCGCCCGCCCCGCGCGGCTCCTCGCGCAGCGGGTTGGCGTACCGGCGCAGGTTCTCCTCGTTCTGCAGGTTGTTGGACTTCTCCTCGTCGCAGCGGCGCGAGCGCTCGGCGGCGGCGGCGGCGGCGCGGCGGCGGCGCAGCAGCAGCACGGCGCCCGCCGCCGCCGCCAGCAGCAGCAGCGGCGCCGCGGCCGCCAGCGCCAGCAGCGACGCGGGCGCGGCGGGCGCGGCGGCGGGCGCGGGCGACGGCGGCGCGGCGGCGGGCGCCACGCGCAGGCGCAGCGCCGCGCCCAGCAGCGGGTGGTGCGCCAGCCGCCGCCGCGACACCAGCTCGCTGAGCGCGCGCACCGCCGCCCCCAGGGCGCTCATGTCGGTCGCTCCCTCGACGCCCACCTCGTCGCCGACCCACTGCGGAGGATGGACGGATTAGAACATGATGCCCTCCGGCTCGAGTCGGTGCGCTCGGGCGACAGGCGAGACGCGGGACGTACCAGGGCGAGGTCGAGCGCGTCGTCGTCGTCGGGCGCGAGGTCGCAGAGCAGCACGAGCGGCGGCGCGGGCGGGGCGCGCGCGGCCAGCGTGGCGGCGAGGGCGCGGCGCAGCGCCACGCACGCCCGCTCCACGTGCGCGCCGCGCGCCAGGCGCTCGCGGGCCAGCTGCAGGGACGCCTGCACAACCAGACCAGAGTGGTAAGAATTTTTTGAGGAGTCACAAATTTCTTCAACCGCCATTTAAGACGTCATTCGGATATCGAGTCCTCACTTATATAAACTAGTGGGGGTACCTGTGCGCAGCCGGGCGGCAGCGGCGCGCGCGAGGAGGGCCAGCAGGAGGGCGGCGCGGGCAGCGCGGGCGGCTCCACGCGGCGGCCCGCCACGCGCCGGCACTCGCCCAGCGGCGCGCAGCCGCCGCGCAGGCACAGCGCCGCCGCCGTGGGCACGCACACCTCGTCGGCGCGGCACGGCTGCGCGCCCGCCGCCAGGCAGTCGGGCAGGCCGCACCACAGCCGCGTGCAGGCGGGCGCCCCGCCGGCGCACCAGCACGCGTTGCAGCCCCACCACCACGTGCCGTTGGCGGCGCTGCACGCGTCCGGCCCCGCGTCGCCGCCGCCGCCTCCGTCACCGTCCCCCTCGCCCTCGCCGCTTTCTATTTCTTCCACTCCAAGTCCGGCGACCACTGAAATTTTAAATTTTACTTTTACTTCCGATCGTCGCTGTGAAGTTGCGTTGCCGTGTTGTCGTGGTTTTCGACCGTGGCGGCCTATTCCCTCACTCTCTTAGTTCGGTAGGACAGCAATCCGTCACGACCGTTAAGGTATCCGGTGCAGGACCAACAGTTAATTATTTATAATTTACTAGCGGCCGCCCGCGACTTCGTCCGCGTGGATTTCTTTTTTTCGAAATAAAAAGTAGCCTATGTTCTGTCTCAGGGTCTAAAGATTATCTGTACCAAATTTCATCAAAATCGGTTGCGAGGTTTAAGCGGGAAAGCGTAACAGACAGACAGACAGACAGAGTTACTTTCGCAATTATAATATTATATATAAATATATATAAATATAATATACATATATAATATATATATATGTAATATAATATAATATATACAGGGTGGAATCTTGAAATGGGTTTTGTTCGGTAGGTACATTAACCGTTATAGTTACAAGAAAACGTTGTTAGGCAACTATCCATAACTTTTTGAGATATTATGACCTACATTCACAGATTTTGGAAAAAAGGTACAGTCAGCAAGAAAAGTGCTGAAACTAGCAAACATTTTTTTTCATGCCAATCGATCCTATTTCATATAAGGATCAAATGACTCTATGGGACCATTTAAGGTTTGAGTACTAGAAATGTCAGAAACAGCAAAAAACTTATCCCATACATTTTGTACTAAAAATTCCAAAAAAAAATTTGGAACTTTTTTCATGCCATTCGATCCTGTTTCATGTATGAATCAAAACTTTGTACCAGACCATTTTAGGTTTGAGTACTGGAAATGGCAAAAATCTCAAAAAATACTATTCCCACACATTTAGTACTGAAAATTTTCGAAGTCTATTTCTCACATTTTTAGTAGTCAAACCTTAGTGGTCTGATACAAAGTATTGATTCATACATGAAACAGGATCGAATAGCATGAAAAAAATTCCAAATTTTTTTTTGGACTTTTTAGTACAAAATGTATGGGAAGTGTTTTTTGCTATTTCTGACATTTCTAGTACTCAAACCTCAAATGGTCCCATAGAGTCATTTGATCCTTACATGAAATAGGACCGATTGGCATGAAAAAAAAAATTTGCAAGTTTTAGCACTTTTCTTGACGACTGTACCTTTTTTCCAAAATCTGTGAATATAGGTCATAATATCTCAAAAAGTTATGGATGGTTGCCTAACAACGTTATCTTGTTACTGTAACGGTTAATGTACCTGCCGAACAAAACCCATTTCAAGATTCCACCCTGTATATATATATAATATATATATAGTTGGGATGCTCAGCGGACACAAGTAGAAGGTATATAATTACATTCGAGACATCTTCTAGAGGAGCGGGCGGGCGGCGGCGGGCAGACGCAGCGCGCGCCGGTCTCGGGGTCGGGCGCGCAGACGGCGGGCGGCGGGCACGCGGGCGCGCACTCGGGCGCGGGCGCCACGCGCGCGGCGCAGGCGTCGCCCGCCCAGCCCGGCGCGCACTCGCACGCCCACCAGCCGGCGCCGCCCACGCAGCGCGCGCCGTTGCGGCACGGCGCCGACTCGCAGCCGTCCGCCGCGCGCTCGCAGCGCGCCCCGGCCCAGCCCTCGCGGCAGGCGCACGCCCAGCCCGGCGGCGCGGCGGCCGGCACGCACGCGCCGTGCACGCACGGGCAGGCGGGCGCGGGCGCGGGCGCGGGCGCGGGCAGCGGCGGCGCCGGCGCGGCCTCGCAGGCGGGCCCCGCCCAGCCGCCGGCGCACGCGCAGCGCCACGCGCCTCCCTCGCGCACGCACGTGCCGCCGTTCAGGCACGCGCCCTCCGGACACCGGTCGGTCTCCGCTCGCAAGGAACAGGTTTTACCTAGGAAAACACAATTAATGTAATGTATTTTTTGGCAATAATACTCGTATATGTGTATTTTTTTACAACACACAAGGTAGCTCAAAAAAGATAAGTAAAGTATTTTCTACACTTTATAATTTCATTAACAATTTAGGTACCACGAAAATGCAATATGTATTAGAAAAAACAAATATCCCGTAAGTATAGTTCAAGATCTTTAAGTGAGATGGATGTCCAAACTCACCGGTCCATCCGTCGCGGCAGACGCAAGCGAAGTCGGCGGTTCCGTCCACGCAGGTGCCGTTGTTGCGGCAGGGGCTCGACGCGCACTCGTTCACCTCTGCAAAGCGACAGCGCGGTTAGTGAGCGTGTGTGCGTGTGTGTGCGCGTGTGTGCGCGTGTGTGCGGGCGGGTCGCGGGCGAGAGACAGGCGGCACTGACCGTGGTCGCAGCGCGCGCC
The DNA here is from genome assembly GCA_958496325.1 of Nomophila noctuella. Classification (NCBI taxonomy): domain Eukaryota; kingdom Metazoa; phylum Arthropoda; class Insecta; order Lepidoptera; family Crambidae; genus Nomophila; species Nomophila noctuella. Next base: position 51,710 of record OY292499.1, read on the forward strand.
CGTCCAGCCGGCGCGGCAGACGCAGCGGCGCGCGCCGCCCGCGTCCGCGCACGCGCCGCCCGCCCCGCACCCGCTCGCCGAGCAGTCCTCCATGCCTGCCACCATCAATGTATACTTATTACACACTGTGTCACAATTATTATTAATGATTTGTTTTATTTTAGACATGAGTATTTCGGGCTTTCATAGAATTACATAATGTTCTTTACAGATAAATTCTAATACATTTATTTATTTATTTATAGTATCGAATTACCAACATTTGTTTACATTGTTTCTTAAATTAAATATACAAATCTTAGCGATTTCCCCAAAACCGGTCCCCTCCAACTCGTCAGGTGACGTCAGGAGGTGGGGCGAGTAGTCTTGCTGGAAGGGATGGCGCAGTGCCGACTCACTTTGCCTCGAGCGCTCGGACGTGACGGACTTCTTCCGTGATCAGTCGTAGTCGTAGTAGTCGTAATTAGTTTAGGTTGCTTAGCTATTAGCTAAGTCCGATCATTGTGATTTCAATTATAAAAGTGTTCTAACATAGTTTTGTCGGTATTTATTAAAACTCAATTCTATCCATGATTTGTAAAATCAGAAGTGGGATCCATGATTTGTAAAATCAGAAGTGGGATCCATGATTTGTAAAACAAAGCAATACTTAATTAAGCGAAGCCGGAATGCGAAACCGACATCATGTTAAAATGATTTATTTCTTCAGTCGTTAAAAATCCTATCTCGTCGAGTTGGGCTTCGGTTGTTCGGTCGGTCGGCAGAGCGGGTGGAGCGGTCTGCGGCGCGGTGGTGTGGTGGTGTGGTGGTGCGGCAGTGTGGGGATGGGTGGGCGGTACTCACGGTCGCGCGCGACGCGCTGCGTGCAGTTCTTGCCGGTCCAGCCGGGCGCGCAGTGGCAGTAGTAGTCGCTCTGCGCCGTGTAGCACGCCGCGCCGTTCGCGCACGGCGACTCCGCGCAGTGGTCGCGGTCGTCCTGCGCACCACACACACCAACATATAGGTACATAAAGCAATTCATACAACGTTCATATGTATCTTAATTAAAGGACGTTTATTTTATATTTATTTCTTTACAAAATCTTAAAGCTGGCGACACCGATCGACATCGCCACAAAGGAGTAGTTCCGATAAAACTCAACAGATGGCGCTAAAAAGCACTTCGATATTTCCATACAAACCCATATCACGTTTCCCTTTAGGGAACTGGTCAGTCACCAGTTAACGGAAATGAAAGTAAGGACCTCGGCTCGGCAGAAGTACTTGTATATATTTGGGGAATGGGTGTTTTCCCTTAACTGGTGACCCCGACGTGATGTGGGTTTGTATAGAAATATCGCAGTGCGTTTCAGCACTAACTGTTGAGTTGTATGGGAACTACTCCTTTGTGGCGATGTAGATAGGTGTCGCCATAAATTATTTTAATTTAATTTTCACCGATTAGTGTTAGGTCTCATATACACTGGAAAAATATTTGTTCAAAGGAATACATTTACATTTTGCACTTATACATTAACTTATACATGTGTTTCTAATACACATGGCCTCATTTATAAAAATAATGCAAACTCACCGGGCAGTACCTTCCCAAACAGATCGTCAGCTAAAAGCAGAAGGTGTGTTAGTGTGGTTAGTGCGAGAGCGACCGAGGCCGAACCTGGATTAGTAAGAGACTAGAGAGAATAAAACATTTAAAAAGATTACGTACAACTATCATCAAAAAGAAGCGTTATTTTTAATAAAGAATTTTAGAAAAAAGAATGGTTGAAAGATGTTAGTGGCGAGCGAATAGTAGATTGTGGGTATGTGAGAGCGCGTGCTACCTCGCAGTCGGTGCCGGAGAAGCCGACGGGGCAGATGCAGCGGTAGGCGTCGAGCAGGTCGACGCACTCGCCGCCGTTGCGGCAGGGGCGCGAGGCGCAGTCGTCGATGTCGCGCGCGCACGTGCGGCCCGCGTAGCCGGCGGCGCACGCGCAGTGGAAGTCGTCCACGAGGTCGATGCACGTGGCGCCGTTGAGGCACTGGCCCGTGCAGTCGTCCACGTTGGTCTCGCAGTCGCGCCCGGTCCAGCCGGCCAGGCACGCGCACGCGTAGCCGCCCGCCGTGTTGTTGCACGCGGCCGCGTTGACGCAGGGCCCCAGCGCGCCCTCGGTGGCGCCCGCCGCCGCGCACTCGTCCACGTCGCGCTCGCACGCGGCGCCGCTCCAGCCGGGCGCGCAGTCGCACTGGAAGCCGGCCAGGCGGTCGCGGCACGAGCCGCCGTTGCGGCAGGGCGCGGAGGCGCAGTCGTCCACGTCCTGGTCGCACGTGGCGCCGGTCCAGCCCGCGTCGCAGGCGCACGCGAAGCCGCGCGGCGCCGCCGACAGCGCGCAGGACCCGTGCGCGCACGGCTGCGGCGCGCACGGGTTGTCCACGCGCTCGCAGTCCACGCCCGAGAAGCCCTCGGCGCACGTGCACAGGTACTGGTCCGGCGCCGTGTTCTCGCACGTGCCGCCGTGCTGGCACGGCTCGTGGGTGCCGCAGTAGTTCAGGTCTGCGCACATTTCATATTCTCTAAGTTAAGCGAAACTACTTTCATAAAAAATAAATAATCAACCCTTAACAACAACAAGAGCGTGTACCTTGGTCGCAGAGGATCCCGCCCCAGTTGGTGTCGCAGGTGCAGTCCCAGGGCGAGCCGTTGCAGAAGCCGTGCTTGCAGCCGGGGTACGGCGTGCACTGGTCGCACAGCTCGCCGCGCCAGCCCGGCCGGCACCTGCAGTCACATTACGACTATCTTTATGCAAGAGTCAAGAACTTACTATTAAATGGTAATAGCGTGAAAAAGTTGAAAATCAACATTGTTAGTGTAGCACACACTAGTCTGAAATTATGCGACCGAAGTTGGTGGCAATGTATTTTCTATACGAAATTATATTGGCCGCAGAATCTATTACATATGATTGATGCAGCGCGAGTGGATTTCTGGGTGTTGGCATCTCCGTTTATGGCTTCACAAAATAACGCGACGTAAATTCGGCATATTGTGCCATCTCCCATTTAAACTTAACGTAAATTCAGCCACGTAAATTCGGTAGCATTTTTTTCGTACGGTGTTTTCCTACAATTAATGCACAGACTTGATAGGTTAATATAAAGGACTATGCTATTAACCGATACTTATTATTGGAAACGCTGATCTACATACATAATTTTGGCTCATAACTGGTTCGTTACATCACCAATGTCAAAGTCAAAGTAGTTTATTTTGCAATTTGATTTACATAGAAATTCTTTTGCACGTCAAATCTTTTTTTACCTACCTGCACTTCGACGTGAATGGCCTGCTGAGAAGAAGTGCCGCAAGAAACTCAACAGTTTGCCTTTTTTTTTTAAATAATTACAAATTGTATAAATCATTATTTACATGTCATCAAAATAATAAAAAATTGGCCAAGTGCGAGTCGGACTCCCGCACTGAGGGTTCCGTACAAATTCTATTTTTGACGTATTAAAAAAACTACCGAATAGATTTCGTTCGAACCAATTTTCGTTGGTAGTTTTTATGGTAATGTACATTATACATTTATTTCAGTTTTATCATCCTCTTATTTTAGAAGTTAGAGGGGGGGGACACACTTTTTTCCACTTTGAAAGGGTCTGTCACGCAAAGTATTCACTTTAGAAAAAAGTAACATTAGAAACCTTAATATAATTTTTAAAGACCTATTCATAGATACCCCACACGTATATGTTCAATGAAAAAAAAAATTTCGAGTTTCAGTTCTGACTATGGGGACCCCCCACTTTTTTTATTTTTTTTCTATTTTCGTATGAAAACCTTGTTGCGGTTCACAGAATACATCCACTCACTAAGTTTCAACAGTATAGTGCTTATAGTTTCGGAATAAAGTGGCTGTGACAGACTGGCGGACAGACAGACAGACAGACAGACAGACAGACATGACGAATCTATAAGGGTTCCGTTTTTTTGCCATTTTGGCTACGGAACCCTAAAAATGGCCTATGTCCAGCAGTGGACTGCGATAGGCTGATGATGAAAATAATAAAAAAATTGGCCAAGTGCGAGTCGGACTCCCGCACAGAGGGTTCCGTACAAATTCAATTTTTGACGTTTAAAAAAAACTACTGAATAGATTTCGTTCGAAACAATTTTCGTTGGTAGTTTTTATGGTAATGTACATTATATAATTATTTCAATTTTATCATCCTCTTATTTTAGAAGTTAGAGGGGGGGTACACACTTTTTTCCACTTTGGAAGGGTCTGTCACGCAAAGTATTCACTTTAGAAAAAAGTGATATTAGAAACCTTAATATAATTTTTAAAGACCTATTCATAGATACCCAACACGTATATGTTCAATGAAAAAAAATATTTCTAGTTTCAGTTCTGACTATGGGGACCCCCCCACTTTTTTATTTTTTTTCTATTTTCGTGTGAAAACCTTGTTGCGGTTCACAGAATACATCCACTCATCAAGTTTCAACAGGGTAGGACTTATAGTTTCGGAAAAAAAGTGGCTGTGACAGACTGGCGGACAGACAGACAGACAGACAGACAGACAGACAGACATGACGAATCTATAAGGGTTCCGTTTTTTTGCCATTTTGGCTACGGAACCCTAAAAAATAATCATGTCATATAAAAACAAAACAAAAAATCATATAAATACAAATGTAAGAAATTAGACAACCACATGCGCAGAGTGGTAAGAAATTGTCAGGCCCACAAATTCTTGTCGATATCATTTAAATAAACTTCTATCTTATAGTAACCTTTTCTCATTAAACAATTCTTTATTTTAATTTTAAAGGACACAGTTTTTTTTGGGCCCACCAACAATCGGTAACGTTTAAGACAAAGAGAACTACGTTAAAAATTCAAATGTTTTTTTATGAATTTTGCAATTGAAGTGAATTTCAAACGAAACCGGAGTCATAAAACCAAAATAAAAAGCCTTATTTTGATTATATCCGCGAACTATCTGTCCAAAGATCAGTAAACAATGGCTGACATACAGATAAGTGAAGGAAAAAAGGTTATATCAATAAAATTAAAATAAAACACTTGAAATCGAACATAAAGGAGACGCTATTTACTTTTGGAACGGTTTTCATGCCTATTTTTATCTAAGGCGGTGATTGATAGTGACTTTTAATCATTTAATTAATGAAATAAAATAATACGAATAAACAATACAAAAAAATCCGTATAACGGAACGCAAGTGCTAGTCTATTGCCGGATTTTGATTTTATTTAAAAACTGAATACAAATGTCAGAAACCTTCAGTCTGTCAACTGTCATTAATGGTTTTACTATATAATTTAAAAAAGCTGTAGTTTGTTTGTTTGAACACGCTACTATCAGAAACAGCTGGTTCGATTTGAAAAAATATTTTTGCGTTGGATTATCTATTAGTCGAGCCAGCCTTAAACTAAAAAATGTTAAGCTATAGTTTAAGACTACATATTTTTGCAAAAACCTTATTCTACGCGGACAGAGTCACAGGCGGACACTAGTCATAATAAATTGCTTTTACTTCAGATACGTAGGAAAAACATAATGGAAAATCGCCCTTATGTGTAAGTATTTACGGTTCAGGGCCAGGCGTTGAAAGTCAGGAAAGCAAATAGACAGATTAGTTTATGAGGTTAATATATATTTTCCCATCTTATTTCTAACGATTCCGGTTAAAATATGAAAAAGTAATATCACCACTATAATCTGGAGATTATAAGGAATAAATTGATACCCATTTCGTAAATAAACGCTAAAATTTTATGTGGGCCTAACTCTCCATACAAAAACGATTGTCACCTTTATGTAAAGGTAATTCAACAAGATTTTGTGGTACTTTGTTGAACATTTTTATGCTTAATCCTACAAAAGACCTTCCCGTCTTTTGAAGTCTGACACTTGGATAGGCAAGTCTGTGCTTATTTCTTGTATTGAATTTGTGTGTATCAGATTTTTTAAGAAAATGTTTATTATACTTTCGAATATATAAAATACAATCAAATATGTACTGAGAAGGTACTGTTAAAATATTAATTTCTTTGAATACATCCCTAAGTGAGTCACGAGGTCTAAGGTTGTAGATCGCACGGATAGCTCTTTTCTGCAATATAAAAATTGACTCAATGTCAGCAGCAGAGCCCCACAACAGTAGACCATATGACATAATACTATGAAAGTAACTGAAGTAAACCAGTCTTGCCGTTTCAATGTCAGTGACATATCTTATTAGGGTTCCGTAGCCAAAATGGCAAAAAAACGGAACCCTTATAGATTCGTCATGTCTGTCTGTCTGTCTGTCTGTCTGTCCGCCAGTCTGTCACAGCCACTTTTTTCCGAAACTATAAGTACTATACTGTCGAAACTTGGTGAATAGATGTATTCTGTGAACCGCAACAAGGTTTTCACACGAAAATAGAAAAAAAATAAAAATAGTGGGGGGTCCCCATAGTCAGAACTGAAACTGAAAATATTTTTTTTCATTGAACATATACGTGTGGGGTATCTATGGATAGGTCATTAAAAATTATATAAAGGTTTCTAATATCACTTTTTTCTAAAGTGAATACTTTGCGTGACAGACCCTTCCAAAGTGGAAAAAAGTGTGTACCCCCCCTCTAACTTCTAAAATAAGAGGATGATAAAACTGAAATTAACATATAATGTGCATTACCATAAAAACTACCAACGAAAATTGGTTCGAACGAAATCCATTCAGTAGTTTTTTTAATGCGTCAAAAATAGAATTTGTACGGAACCCTCAGTGCGGGAGTCCGACTCGCACTTGGCCAATTTTTTTTCTAACCGCGTAAGCAGCAGAGCTTAGTCTTCCTGCTAGTGCAGTTATGTGAGGACCCCATTGTAACTTGGAATCGATGGTGATTCCTAAAAATATGGTTGAATTGACAATTTCTAGTTTCGCATCATTCATAGTAATTTGTGTATTCATTTGCCTTACATTAGGCATCATAAATTTAACACATTTAGTTTTTTTAGCATTGAGTAACAAATTATTGGTACTGAACCATTGTGACACCTGCAAGAGAGCTCCGTTTACTTTGTCAAATGTTTTTTCGTTTCTCTCTGTTTTAAAAATGAGAGAAGTATCATCAGCAAACAAAACTATCTCACAGAGGTCCTTGGTAAAATATGGAAGTTCATTTATATAAATAAGAAAAAGCAAAGGTCCTAATATCGAACCTTGGGGCACGCCCATTTGCACTTTAGCACCGGCAGAATTGGTGTTTTTGATATTGACTCGTTGTATCCTGTCAGTGAGGTACGATTCAATTAATTGTAAAGAAATGTTTGACACACCGTAATGTTTTAATTTAATAAGTAATATTAAATGATCAACACAGTCAAATGCCTTTGACAAATCACAAAAAATACCTATAGCATTCTGTTTATTCTCCCATGCATCAAGTACATGTTTCATAAGTGCAATACCTGCATCGGTTGTACTCTTGTTTTTAGTAAAACCGAATTGTTTTGGATGAAGTTAATTATTTCTATTAAAATGTTCTAATAACTGACAAAAAATTATTTTTTATTTATTATTTTTTAATAGTAATATTGATATTGGTCTAAAATTTGATGGGTCACTTTTGTCGCCCGATTTAAATAAAGGTATTAACTTACTATATTTCATTAAATTAGGAAATTTATTTTCATCGATGCATTTATTAAAAAGGTAAGCCAAATGGGGAGAAATAATTTCAATTATAGATTGTATAATATCAGTTGATATTCCCCATAAGTCCTCAGTTTTCTTTTTATTGAGGTCTTTGAATGTTTTTAATATAGTGATTGGGGAGATGTGATATGCTAACATTTTACTCATTGTAGTGTATATCCTTATTATATATTTCTAAGTTATCGGCTCTTAGCCGCACGCGCCACCTTACCTCACTGCATACAGCCGACTGAGCTGTCTGACAGCCGCACGTGCGCTAGAGACGACATAATGCTTCCTTCTCTTTCACTCACAAACACTACATCCCTTCCTTATTTTATAAGTTTTCTTTTTAGCAAAACAATTTATTACTTCATTTTTCAATCAATTTATTATCTTCGTTTATACATCCAACAAAATTGAAAACCAACTTATTTTCGATTCTACTATACTTCTATAAAAATTTAAAATCAACTTCTCTAAATTAAAAATAAACTAAACTTGTAACCAAAATTGAAAATCAACTATCATTTTACAGTTTTTTTAGTCTTGGCCTGCTAAATACTGATCATTGTCATTCTCCGCTTCTGCACCGTTTTCTACTGCAGTTTCTAAATCATGTCCATCAATTTCTTTGTCAATGGATTTCTATACTCCTTCCGCAGACTTAACCGTGTGCGTCGCTGAATCGTTTTATGAATGCGTTTTATTTGTATTCTTCATATATATTCAATCTCCCACCTGTATTGGAAAATCTCGTGCTCTTTGTCTTTTATCTGTATACTCTCATCCTTTTTCTTTTCTTTCTTTATTTTTGTCTGAAATATATATATATGTCTCTAAAACTTTGTTCTGCGACATCATCATTGGAATCATGTCTCGGAACTGGAAAAATAGTTCTGCCGGTGTCTTCCCGGTCAAACTATGTAGAGTTCTATTCTACATAGTCAAATGCTCCATGAATGCTACTTTCCAGCATTTCTTCTCCACTTGTCACATTTTAAAGCGTTTAATAATGTCTCTATTTTCTTTTTCTTTACTTCTCTGAATGAAAGAATGAACAATTTAACATCATTCTCCCGGCAATAGGCTTTGAAGTCTGCATGCACTAACAAATTGTTTACCATTGCCGGATACCGGATTGGGGGTTACAGTAACCGTATGTCTTAAACGACTAAACATTTCTTTAAGTAAGCGAATCATTTCTGTACTACTTATGTTTCGAGAAGCTTTCATCTCTTTATACCTGAAATATTAATCGACAACAACAAAAAGGTAGTCGCCACTCGGTAACGGGTCTAAATGATTCATAGCTTTATCAACCCAGGACTGAGTAGGTAATTCCCTTCTCTTGAGTGAGTGTAGTAGATTTGCTGATACCAGAGTGCATCTTTTACAGGACCGTACAAAGCTTTTTCTCGTCATAGTTATAGCCACGGCCACCAAACTTTCGCTCATAAGCTTCATTTTCTTCGGTACTATTCCAGCATGGTCCTCATGGGCAGCATTTTTAAAATGCTGTCGTCAATCCTTAAATGATCTTCAATATATTTTAACGACACAGCAACAGGTCTAGCATGGTCAACAATATCCTGTACATAGTCTCGGTACTGAGTCTTATCGTGACTAAAAGTATACGGCCTAGATAAGGGATCGGCAATATTATTTTTTCCAGGAAGATAAATTACATTGTTCTTGTAGGATTAAAGTCTCAGTATCAAACGCTCAATCCGTAGACAAGGTTTGGACTTCAGGCCGAATATAACCTGGAGAGGTTCATGGTCTGTAATTAGGTCGAACTCCTTGCTATACAGTAACATGTGGGAGTGCTCCACTGCCCACACTAGCGCTTAAGCCTCTTTCTCCATCTGACAATAACGACGTTCACAGTAACAGAGAGTTTGTTTCCAAACCCAATAATGCGTGGACCACTTTCATTTCTTTGCACTACGATGACTCCAAGTCCGACTGGACTTACATCTTCAAATACCAACGTCTTATCATTCACTTTATATTACCCATTTGGTATGTCACCTAAAGCTGTCATTATAGGCCATTAATGAGTTAAGATTACAAGAGGCTGTTTGTTGACTTTCTCCCCAAGAATCCTAATATCAGCAATTCTTGCTGATTTTCGACGAAGCAATTGCTTCAATGGTTTTGTTAAGGTGACCATATTCCAGGAATCCATTTCCCAATGTATTTAATGAGCCCTAAAAAGTTCTGTAATTCCGAAATGCTAATGGGGCTTCTAAAATCCTTCATAAATATTTCTCTAGCGGTCGGATTCCTTGATCTGAAGATTTGTTCCTTTATTTGTTCCATAAATGCATTTTATTTATCTTTATTATTTATCTTGCCTAAATATTACATCATTCGACGTCAGCTGTTTCCAATACTTTCTTTAACCGTTTATAATGTTTCCGTTGTTCAAGCCATAAAACAAAATGTCATCAATGAAGTTTACTACACCTTCACATTTACCCTTTCAAGTGTTTTCTGAAACATTTCGGGTGCACAGGTAATCTTAAAACAGAAACAGATATTAAACCAAACATGAGTCGCTTGAACCTGTATAATCCTTTAACAAATGTATCTGGAATCGGGAACCAGCTCCAGTTTTAATACAACGCATCCTTTACCTCCAATTTACTAAGCATATGAGCATTTTGGATCTTCGGTGTTCCATAATTGCCCCGTCTGATGTCGACGCAAAGACGAACATCCCCATCTGTTTTTTTTTATCTATCATAGATATCTGCATTGAAACGTGTCAATAACTTGAAAGGAACCTCACTGCCATAAGCAACAAATGTCTCCCCTGTTTTCTAACTCCTTCGCTACTATTTTCAATTTTTTTTTTCATACCATGTCCTGTCTGTTATCAAATTGTTTTCATACCCTGAATCAATCAGAGAATATCCAAAACAAAATCAATATTTTCTTCTATAACATTAGTTTGCTGTATGTCTCCAAATCTTTGACCTAAGTGCTTTTTTTTTTCACATCTACACCTTTTCCTTCCTTGTCATTTTCATTGCTTCGATTTAAACTTGTACTCTTACACTGAGCCTAAAAATGTATTACCTTCTTGCATCGAACACAGATTTTTCTTTTTAGCTAGACATTTGGCATCATAAGCCAGATGATTCCAACTACCACACCGATAACAAGCGTTTACCTATATTTATTGATATTTTTTCCTTCACTTGTGAATCAATTTTATTTACTGCTTGTTCTTTACGTTTCTGGCCAAAATCTCCTAATTGACGTTCCACCACTTCTATTCTTTCTAAGCTCTTCCGATAAGCTCTTTTCAATTGCCAATTCAATTCTGATTTCAATTCTGATCAATCAGGCTGTCATCCACATCCGGCAATAGACATTTCAAAGCTTGTTGCCTTGGTCAAACGAAGTATTTTTCAAACTTCTTGTTCTCTTCTCTTTTTTTTTTATTTTATTTCTTCTTTTTTCATTTATATATCTGTTTCTCAATACGTCTTCTTAATCCGTCAATTCAGCATCGCCACCCGGTATATTAAACAGTATTTCTTGAAGTTCTTGTCCACACCAATCCAAAAGACTAGCGCGTTTTTAGAACTAGTGTTAACGTGAGCAGCTTCCAGGTAAATACATAAACTTCCTTTCCACCGTTCCCATCTAGCGCCTACTGATCCTGCTTCACCGTCAGATACAATTTTTTTGTAAGGAAAGGGCTGACATCATTTAATCAGTGAACAAAAAAAACAAATAAAGAATGTATGTATACTTTAGGTCACCAAAGAAGCATCATCCACTTAACAACCCGATACATTCAATATTTAATCCTTCCATCTTTCGGTCAACTTCAAAATATGCTTCAGCTCGTACTCGTTTAAATATAAACATTGCATTATATTTTACTAGCTGTGGGATTCAACAACTCCACCATAAAGGTATATGATTGATAATTTCATAGCTATCATACACCATCAGTATGTATGTAACATAGCTAGAATTTATATCTATAATATAAATTATTTTATTGACTCGTGTAAATAATACGGACATTACCCGAAAAACAAACATCATAATATTTCGGGCATCACCCGAAGTATAAACTTCATAATATTACGGGCACCACCTGAAATATAAACATCATTATAATAACGGGCATCACCCGCACAATAAACTTCATAATATTACGGGCATCACCCGAAATATAAACTTCAAAATATTACGGGCATCAGCCGAAATATAAACTTCATAATATTACGGGCATCACCCGAAATATAAACTTCATAATATTACGGGCATCACCCGAAATATAAACTTCATAATAATTACGGGCATCACCCGAATTTTAAACTTCATAATATTATGGGCATCACCCATAAACTTCATAATATGACGGGCATCACCCGAAATATATTAACTTCATAATAATAACGGGCATCACCCGAATTATAAACTTCATAATATTATGGGCATCACCCATAAACTTCATAATATTACGGGCGTCACCCGAAATATAAACTTCATAATAATTACGGGCATCACCCGAATTATAAACTTCATACTATTATGGGCATCACCCATAAACTTCATAATATGACGGGCGTCACCCGAAATATAAACTTCATAATAATTACGGGTATCACCCGTGTAAAACCTCCATGTATCACAAAGTTAATACGATACGTCATCATCGTATCACATAACTAGTACAGGCATCACCTGTACCTTAATAACATTACGAACTCCTTACAGGCGCCACCTGTCTTTTTTTTTTTTCTTTCTTTTTTTTTTTTTACTACCAGGCGTCATCTGGTTACGTTATAGCTTCACGCGTCCAACATCATTATTGCAAATATTGACATAACTTCCATAGTTGTAATTAATAATCCACTTCGGAAATTTATGTTCCTTGCGAGCATAAATACTTTTTACCTTAATAAAAAAAAAATTGTAAATAATATTTAGTAAGTTCAATAAAACTCGTGAAACTTCCATCGTGGTTAGTAGGTATTTATCTATTTGTATATCATTCAAATATATTAAAAATTAAATTAATTGCAAACAATTCAAAATGTAAACAATTTTAATTTAATGAATTTTAAATTCCTTTTTTTTTATTTTTTTATTTTACAAGTCGCGCGGATGTGAAATGGAACGCATTCGTGAGCGAGCAGCCGTCAAATTAAAAATCAATAATTTGAACAAAATTAAATTTACAAAATACTTTTACGTTACATTACAGATTATGATATTACCAATTGTTATTAAAATACTCAATCAAATACGGAAACGCCCCCTTTTAGAATAACTTATACATATTGTTATAAAATGAATTAAAGTTGCACAAATTGTCAGTACCTACTAGGTATTTGGAACAGATGATAATTATATCGTCTCGCATAAACACAGTTATATACCTACACTCCAATCGAATTCTATATTTTCTCCTTTATAAAATTTATTAAAATCACTTACAGTCCTCGTCGCCAAAATGTAGTGTATATCCTTATTATATATTTCTAAGTTATCGGCTCTTAGCCGCACGCGCCACCTTACCTCACTGCATACAGCCGACTGAGCTGTCTGACAGCCGCACGTGCGCTAGAGACGACATAATGCTTCCTTCTCTTTCACTCACAAACACTACACTCATAACCTTTAATTATGCAGACACAATTTTAAGACCACATTATTGCCTCATAGTACATACTTACTAAATAGAATTTATGGGCTACCATCTACTTTTCATCGCACAAACATTTTTTGTGCAACTGGATTCCAACCCGCGACCCTTGGTGTTGTAGCCAGGGTCTCTGACCACTAGAGCAATGGGTCCGTCATTTACCGAAAGAACAATTTCTCAAGAATAAATTGTTACAATCAATTAGAAATAGATCATTCAAAAGAAACCTGCTAATGATTTAGCTTTTGTCACCCTAGTTTTCAATTACTTGTCGAATCTAATAACAAAAAAAAAATCTTATATGATTTATTACTTACACACATTCACCGGGGTTATCGCAGCGGCCGTGCATTGGATGACATCCTTCTTTGCATACAGCTGTAAAAAGAAATTGTTTAATGAAAATGGATGTGTTTTGTAATATTATGATGCATTTTGTATGAACACGCACCGCCGGTGTGGCGGAGCAAGTAGAGGCGGCGCGGGCGGGTACGTACGTTTCTCGCAGTTGTCGCCCTGCCAGCCGGGCAGGCAGCGCTTGTCGCCCTGCGCGGAGCAGGCGTAGTGGCCGAACTTGTCGTCGCGCGGCCGGCAGAAGGTGGTGCAGGTGCTGTTGTAGTAGTTGGCGGCGCAGAGCACGCGCACGCGGTACGCCAGCGCCGCCGCCGCGCCCGCGTGCCGCAGCGCGTGCCACTCCGCGCCCGGCTCCACGATGCCCGACCACCACGCCTCCTCGATCAGCCCCGCCTCTGCGCACACGCAACACAGCGACACATCAGACACATCGCACATCGCACATCCGACGCGTCACGCGCCACACACCTCACGCGCTCGACACTCACCTGGATCTGTGTAATCGCTATCGTCGTAAGCTTGCAGGATTAGTGTAAATGATCTCTGCAAGAAAACGTTATATTAAAACAGGTGTTAATAAAACATAGAAATAAATTTGTAAGAAATCTGCTGATCAATCGACTTTTATAACGATGAATTTTATAAGAAAAGGAGACGATCCTTTTGGGCCTGATTGTGCATGGATAAATTATATACCAAAAAAAACTGTATATTTTTGTTAATTAACCTCTATAAATAACAACGGAAAAGGCTTTGGCCAACTTAAGTTAATTGCATAATTATATATTTTTCATTATCAAACACACTTTATAAACGACATTGCACTATAGTTTTTATTTTTTAACTCTCTTCAAAAACGCACCTAATAACATAACAGATTAAATAATCGATTAGAGAAAATCGATAGGCGGAGATTAAATGAAATGCATCATGTTTCAGAGTCTTTTTGCTAAGTTTTGAAAAACTACAATCATTTATTATTTGTAATATTCGTTATATCTTAATAATGATCTACTTTTTACGTCTTCATAATTAAGATAATAATAAAATCAAACACAATTAAACGATCAGTACAATTGAAATTGAGCCAGTTTGGCACTGACCTATATCTTGTCTATATATAAGTCAGTGCATTTTGGTTTTACGTCATACGTCCATGTCAGTCCTGTCACTTGATGTCATTCGCTTTTCATTTTACTTCGATGTTTTTCTGGATTTTGTTTTCACGACTTGTGCTCAAATACCTGACTCCGACTTCGATTCCTTTCTGGCTGACCGTTTGCTTGAATACTCGACACTGTTTCTGCTACTCATATTAACCTTTGGCGCTAATACCGGCACACACCATATACATAGATACGGCAACAATCATGAATGTTCATGCATGATTTTAACATATTTGGCAGTTGTATTCAGCTATAAAAATTGGGCAAATGTAATCTTTTGAAGTGTTCTAATTGGTGACCAATTTCTAGCCGTGCACATCCAGGCCCCAGTTTGTATGAAAAACGGATTTCTCCTTTACTGAGTTTGTAACGAGAGGCAGTCGCCAGTGACAAATTGAATGGTTGAGGCAAATTATGATAAATAAATGGAGCGGTCACAGCAGCAGAAGAAGTAGTAGGTAAGGAAGATGCGCACTGACCGTCCAGCGGAAGGTGAAGTTGAGCGCGAGCGTGTAGAGCGGCTCGGCGAGCGTGAAGGAGTCGGTGCCGAGCACGGGCGACGCCGCGCGCCCGAACGAGCACGCGCCCGGCGCCGCCGCCGACTGCGCACAACAACACACGTTACACACATCATACAACGTACACCAGTAGGTACTGAAGGAATATGATTAGCGTTCACTTTCTGTTTTATTATAGGTCAGACTATAAAACAGACAATCACCTGGTATTCCTTAAGGCAAAGTTCGAATCGTGTGCGACAGGGCTTGCCGCAGGCGGTCGCTGGGGGCGCAGGGGGCGCTGGGGGCGCTGGGGGCGCGGGGGGCGGCGCGGCAACGCGGGGCGCGGGCGCGCGGGCCCCCGCCTCGCCGCCGCAGCACGCGCCCGACGCCAGCTCTAACCGGTAGTTGGAGAACTCGAGGATCTGTAGCTCGAACACGCCCGCCCCCGCCGCACACTGGAACGACATAAGAACACCTTCATTACTTGCAAACAACATTGTTTGACACTAATACAACAATCAGACCATACCACCCACCACGTTTACCAATTGTTGTTTAAAAATAAAGTCAAAATACAGTTTATTATGATGTGATAATTGTAATACAACAAAACTTATGTGCACTATACTGCTTAGACTGAATTTTTACACATTTACTAGTATAATATAACCCGCGTAGCCTGAAACTTGCCTAAGGCCAAGTGGATTTTATTTAGTTTTGTACTCGCTTACTGTAACTATTGTGTCAACATTTTTGTTCTTTACCCGGAAGAAATACGAAAATAAATTTCATCAACTAATTCTGTGCCTACTATTTCAAAGTAATTATATTTTTATCCCACGATTTCACCGGGTAAGGCGGAAATTTTATTTACATAAATGTTAAGAAATTAGTTAGCAACTAAAGCCGCTTTACTCGGCTCGTACCAAATATGGTTGGGAAGGGAGAGGAATGTCATAGGTGGAGGTGATCGTTATCCCAACTAATATTATAAATGCGAAAGTAACTCTGTCTGTCTGTCTGTCTGTTACGCTTTCCCGCTTAAACCTCGCAACCGATTTTGATGAAATTTGGTACAGACAATCTTTAGACCCTGAGACAGAACATAGGCTACTTTTTATTTCGAAAAAAAGAAATCCACGCGGACGGAGTCGCGGGCGGCCGCTAGTATACTATAAAGGGGCCCCTTAAACCTACACGCTGCGGTCGAAAGTCCCAGGCGCCGACTGACGTTCCTCTCTGTTCCACGCGATGGACCCGGCACCCGCACGGAGAATCCATGGATAGCTAAGAAGTTCGTCTCATTAGAAACTATTTAGATTTAAATTTTTAAAATTTTCCGTTGTTATAGTAATAAGTTAGTTTAAATTTCTATTCTTTATAATAATTTTTATATACCCTAAGACATGTAGTTTGGCATTGTAAGCTATTAAATAAGTTGATATGTTGTGTTTGCCTGTTATCGTTGTAATTTAACATAAAACTGTTTTTATCATTAAGCATTGGTGATATAACAATGTTGGAAGACCCTTTAAATAAATACTTAAATACTAATGTTATAAATCGGAAGTTTATTTTTTTGTTTGTTTGTTCCTTTTTGCACGCCGTAAATCACAAAGCATTGTTCAGTTGCAAATAGCGTTACAACGAACTTTTCAGCTAGAGTGTACAAAGTGGCTCGCGTGAAGCGTGTGAAAGATTATTATTTATTTCAACTAAATACTATGCAACTACAAATCATGACCATTTCCCCTGCACTAATTAACATGTGATAAAATTAAGCTGAAGAGTTCGTTTGTTTATTTGTTTGAACGGACTAATCTCACTCAGGATCTAAATTAAAAAATAATTTTGTGTTGAATGGTCCATGGGACGAGGAAGGCTTTAAACTATAGGTAGTACTAGCGGCCGCCAGCGACTCCGTCCGCGTGGGTTACGAATTCCGCACACAGTCACTCTTACTAAAAATAGCTGAAAAAAACAACGGTCTATATGCAGGCAGTCAACTTGCACACTTTTAGGAGACTAATGACTCAAGATAGAAAAAAAAGTCAAATTACGCTTATAAATGTAGACAATATAATCTGGAGAACTTATACATTTGAGAAATCATCTGTTCACCGCGATTCAGATCCGCGGCCGCGCCTCTAGCGAGGTGCGCCATCTATCGGCACATTTTAGAACTAAATAGTTCGCTAGCACAATTATAAAATAAAGGAATATACAATAGCTTAAAGCCTACCTCGATAAATGGTAAGTGGTAAGTGGTCTATCCAACACAAAATGTTTTGTCAATTCGAACCAGTAGTTCCTGAGCTTAGCGCGTTCAAAACAATTTGGATCTTGAGTTGCACGTGTTATTGTGATATGCTGTTGGGGGATATTTTTTAGGCAATTTTATGTAAAATATTTCCGTCATACATGATTTCTATGTGACTTTAACCATTAAGGCTGCACACGCGACTGAAGCTTAAGAAATGGAGTAAATTCTCCCGTTTTCCCCACATTTCCCTTCACTACGCTACTCCTGTTGATTGTAGCGTGATGAAAAGTATCCTATAATATGCCCAGGAGTATGAAGAATAATGGTACCAAGTTTCGTCAAAATCCGTCCAGTAGTTTTTGTTTCTATAAGGAACATACAGACAGACAGACAGACAGACAGACAGACAGACAAAAATTTTACTGATTGCATTTTTGGTATCAGTATCGATCACTAAACAACCCCTGATAGTTATTTTGGAAAAATATTTAATGTACAGAATTGACTTCTCTACAGATTTATTATAAGTATATAGAAGAAGATATAGATAGATAACACTATGTGTGCGGGCGGCTGCTAGTAAATTTATTTATTTATTTATTTATTTATTTATTACAATTCTTACACTATCATTACAGGCTCTTAGGCCTAATGCAATAGCGCAATTAATTAAAACAATAATAGAAATATAAAAATACAATAGAACAATAACAAATACAATACAAAGAAAATTAATAAATCAATGTCGCAATCAAATTCAAAT
Source organism: Nomophila noctuella (assembly GCA_958496325.1). Taxonomy (NCBI): domain Eukaryota; kingdom Metazoa; phylum Arthropoda; class Insecta; order Lepidoptera; family Crambidae; genus Nomophila; species Nomophila noctuella. The sequence goes on from OY292499.1 coordinate 70,129, forward strand.
AATTAATTATACATTCCCAATAAGTTCCAAACAATAAATTAAATACATCAAGCAGCTTAATAGGAAAATAACAAAAATAAATAAAATAACAATTCATAAATCGATGTCGAAATCCATTTCAAATAAATAATTTACCATTTCCAAAGAATTCTCAGCAATAAATTTAATATGTACAAAAATCAGCTTAATATTGTGTAAAAACTAGAGGCGGTTCTTTCCATAACAAAGCTCTAAAAGAGTAGCTTTTGTAAATTCAGTCAGAGAGCAATGGAATACGTCTATGTTCTTAGCCACTTCATTAATAACTTGCAATGCTCTAGTTATAGGTGCTTTTTTCAAAAGATTTGTTCGCGACTTTGGAATGGCAAATAATGGAGGCCGGCGCCGCCGCCACACGAACCGCTCCGGCACGTTGAGTGTCATCGTTTGCAACACAGCCTGGTTGAACATCCTACCTCGTAGCAGGTTAAACAAATACTTTGTTAGGCCTAAACTCCGCCGTACCTCTAATTTGTTGTAGCCTACCATACCCAACACAAATAATGTAGGGTACATCAATGGGTAGAACGGATATACGCCATACAACTTTAGGTATAAGAATCTGGCAAATTTGTTCTGTATCCGCTCTAACAAAGTGATATATTTGGTCTCATACGGAGCCCAAACTGACGAGCTACATTCAAGATGACTTCGTACTAATGCTTCGTATAATGCCCGTATGGCCTTAAAATTCGTGAACTGATGTGATTGTCGCAGCATGAACCCCAAATTCCGGTATGCTTTCTTACAAACTTGTACAATATGTTCCCTAAAAGTAAGATTGGTTGTGAAGTGTACTCCAAGATCTCTCATGCTAGATACTCTCTGCATGGGCACCCCATCTACGTGATATTGATAACAATACCTAGGCTGTCTTGCCAATGTAAATGACATGACCGAACATTTGGATAAGTTAAACTGCAATCGGTTTACATGGGTCCATTGCACAACCTTGTTAATTTCGGCCTGTAACCTGTCGCAGTCCGAAGATTCTCTGATTACCATCACCAACTTTAAGTCATCGGCAAAGAGCAAGCAACTTGATTCAGAAACAACATCAATATATAATCATAAATATTATCATCATAAATAAAGAAAATGATTAATAATTATTTTCATTAAACAAAAAAAAACCGGCCAAGAGCGTGTCGGACACGCCCATGAAAGGGTTCCGTAGCTAAAAGATGGCCCGACCGCTTAAGACACCATTTAGTAAGGGCAACTGCACGTCATAAGTTGGTCGAGTTGTATAAAAATAACTATGTATGATACAGAGTTCGCTATAGTTTTCGTTGAAAGTACTTACTTGGAGGTATAAAGGACATTTTTTTCAGAATTATTGTAATAGTATTTCAAAAGTTAAGGGGGGGGGGACGCTCTAATTTTAACTTTGTATTAATATATCTCGAGACTGGGGTGTTTGATCCACATGGTTTCAAGGCAAGTTTTATTGTATTTAAAAATACCTTTTTAACGATACCCAACACGATGGGGTAAGTCGAATTTTTTTTTTCGAATTTACTTTTCGCTGTATGGGAGGGGGGGTAAAAATAATTATTTTTCGATTATTTTAAAAACCAATTCTTGAATTATCACTATACATCTCTCCACCAATTTTCGTGGCAATCGGTTCAGACACGGCGGAGAACGAGCCAGGACAGACAGACAGACAGACAGACAGACAGACAGACAGACATGACGAAACTATAAGGGTTCCGTTTTTTGCCATTTGGCTACGGAACCCTAAAAATTAGAGTGTTTTATAATATTGTGTTCGATGATTTTAACAACTTTGAGTACCTACATAGGTACCTATCCTTTTTATGTTATTCATTAAAAATATGTTGTACTAACTTATTTAATATAAGTGGAACTAGTTTTTTTAAACGACTTCTATCTCATTAATATTATTATGACAAGTTTACAAAAACGATGTTTTGAATGTGCACTAACTTACTTAAATTTTTCGTAAATGTATTTACATTGATTACATATTTCACACCTGCTCAATTTGCATAGATAGCTAAAAGCTAAGTAAGAAAGAACCCTTGTTGGATAATATTGGGTTACTATTTAGTATTTATTTACTTTAATTAAAACGGCACTAGAGAAGATAGATACAAAAGAGAAACGGCACAAGAGAAACATTATTTAAAGATAGATTAACAACTATGTTTCTATAATAAAAAAGTTATTCAATTAAGAATTAGTAGTAAATATATCGCAATAAATGAAGTTTATAACTTATAACAATGAAACCTATTCAACCTGTATAACATTTAGTGAGTAATGTAGTTAAAAGAAGTTAATTATCTTATGGGATGTAAAAATAGAAATCGGAATATATATATTATATCGCGTGTCTGGAAGAAGCAAAACAAAAGCCGATCACGTCGTCGTAACGACCGTTAGGTGGTTACGCGGCTCAGTTCAAAGAGCTTTGTCTTAATAATATTTAGACTGCTGTTGGCGCAGCAAAGTGGAGCGGACGGCGGCGCGCGCGCAGTTCGCGCTCGATTAGATCCTAATCACAACAAAGCGCGGCGCAGGCGGGGCGGGGGCCGCGCGGCGGGGCGGGCGGGCGCGGGGCGGGGCGCGCGGTGGGCGGGGCACTCCCACCGCGGCCACGCCCCGCAAGCGCACGCGCCGCTCTCCAAAATAAACATCCGTTGAACCCGCTATGACAATCACACCTCGATTCACGGTAGACTTTTTAGGCATAACGGTACCTATGTGTGTTGGAATATTGTCATACCTAGATTGTTTAAGTTTTTGACTAACCCTTGATAAAGATTGATCAAATGTTTGATGAAGAATAACTCTGTGATGCTCTCCGTATTTTTCCAGAAATACTATTTATTTCCTGTCAATAACACTAATTACAGATTTCTACACTTCTCAAGAAGACGTTTTATGGCATTTATGTTATTGACACACATCTGACAAATCATAAAATATTAGACTAGAAATCTTTCAGCGACAAGAACTTTTCGTGAGACAGACAAATATGTATGACTTAAAAATTAAAATGGGTAACATACCTACTTTTAACTCGGTCCTCTACCTACATATATACTTAATAAATAAAGCTGAAGAGTTTGTTTGTATGTTTGTTTGTTTGAACGCGCTAATCTCAGGACCTACTGGTCCGATTTGAATGTTTTTTTTTGTGTTGGATAGTCCATTTGACGAGGAAGGCTTTAGGCTATTGGAAATCAATATCCACGCGGACGGAGTCGCGGGCGGCCGCTATCCTACCTACTACTATTATAAAGGCGAAAGTTTGTATGTGTGGATGTATGGATGTGTGAATGTATGGATGTTTGTTACTCTTTCTACAATATAGCTTATACATCAGAATAACACATAGGATATTGGAAATCGAAATCCACGCGGACGGAGTCGCGGGCGGCCGCTATTGATAAAATAAAATTGATTGTCTTGTAACATTGACATTTTTTTTTTATGTCAGAGGCGGAAAACGAGCTAGCGCGTCGCCTGATGGTAAGCAATCACCGCCGCCCATGGACATCCGCGACACCAGAGGTATCGTTGATGTGTTGCCGGCCTTAACCCCATACCCTCCCCAACTGAGCTCTGGCAACCTTACTCACCAGCAGAAACATAGCACAACAGTTACGAAGTGCTACTTCACTGCGGTCTTCTGTAAGGTGGAGGTACTTCCCCAGATGAGCGGCTCATACGAGTGGAATTTCCACAAAGCTCTACCTCTCTTGATATGATAATATATGCATATAGATATTTGCAATAACATACACATTATGGTAACCTATTTTGATTATGATAAGCATGACACAAGTACTTACTTTGTGCTGAAGCCAATAAGGGTGAGTGTTATTCAATGTAACATAAAACAACTTCAATATTAGATTATTAATCGGAAATTATTTATTAACACTACCAATAAGTTTTTTGTCAAAATGATGTATTAATAATAGGATTGTGCATCCACCAATCCATATTTATTTACTGTGAAGCAGCACAAGGATAATAGATCGAAAACAATACAAAAGTTGTTCTGACATGAATTTGTTTTATTCTTAGGATTAATTGGCATTGAAGTTGCGATGAAAATATCGAGGTAGGCTCTATTAGCTGTTGCTATGTAAAGGAACTACCTATAGCAAAATGTTTTACTTTTTACCTATGAGAGTGTATAAATACATACGTAACTACGTGGTTACATTATTAGGTACCTAACATTTAAGAAAGAGTTTTGCGATTTCGAAGGTCGTTAGACTAGAAACGAATAAGTTTGAACTACTCAGTACATAATATTATATGTTAAGCGCGGTAAGTTAACAGTACCGTTTTTTTCAAATGATGTCTTGAGTGGGTAATTGAAAGCCTTTTCCGCCTAAATTAACACGATTATTTTTTATTCACTTACGAGCTAGTAGTCTGAAGCGGATTTTAATTTAATAAATTCACATATTCCAATAGTGTGTAGTGTGTTATTTTAACTTGAAGAAATGTTTGTATTTCTTTTTTTATAAAGTTTCACATGAGACGATTCTTCTTGACTGATTACTGCGTTACGAAGTCGGTGGTAGCGCCATTCTTTTGTGTGATATTGACGATTGATAAGTGTCTAAAAACGTCATACATACGACAATAAAGTATATTTTGATTTTTAGGCTATGGATGTTAATCTTTTCAACTTTTTTTGGAATATTTATTGCATAACATGAAAGATGAGAAAATTATAAGTTGGTTAATAAATCATCCAATGTCAACTCTCACCAGTCAGAGACAGACGCATATCACACTTTGTTCGCGCACACGATCGATCATAATAAAAACCTGTCGGATAGCGTATAAACATGGGCTACAGTTAACCGAAGTCCGGGCGATGTTGACCTCACGCGGGCGGCTGGAGCGGCCGACCGTTAGCGGCGCTGGTCTGAGGAGCTGTGGACAGCTGACCCTCATTAGGCGTGGTAGGGAAATTGGTAAAAGCTGACACGTTAACAAATCGCTGAGTGATTTCACAGGCAGTGCTTGCCACGGATGCGTAGCGTGTCGCACCGACCGCGACAACATATTATGTTGCTTGTTTCTAAAATGTGCTTTGTTGACTTGATTACATTCCTGCTTTTGAACAAGTTTTTTCGGAGCAATACAGAACAGTATAAACTACAAATATCTATGTAATTGTAAGTCTATAGACACGTCTTTTAATACACTTTTAAGCTTCCAATGCGCTGAACTATTTGCAAGGTTGGCGTTGGCGTAAGTGAAATATTTGATTTCTAAATCTTAAAACATGGTCTTGTAGTGACAAGACTCTTGTTTAATTTGTCACTAATTCCAAACTAGAAAAGACCTGTGTACTTCGCACTTTGATGTCAAGTATTGGCCGTATCGACATTTTCCCACAATTGCTCTGTTTGTGGCCGGCGTGGTTCTGAGAACAGTGAGCCAGGGACACGTGCGCGCTGCCCTCAAACGAACCAGCCGAGGGACATCATTTTTAGGGGATTTAAATGACAAATAATTACAAATGTATGTCATTGATCCCTAGAAGTCATACATACATAGATATGAAAAATCTTTGCAATGAAGGAGTTGATTCCAGCAGTGTGGAGCTATGATATTTCCTTTCATGGGTGTCACCTGAGGCATGAGAAGTAGTGTAATGTGTACCTAATGTTGCCTTCATTTAACTTTTATCTACTTATGTGTATGTATAGTTACAATGCCTCAGGTGACCTCCATGAAAGGAAAAATCATAGCTCCACACTGTTGGAATTACTATACACTAGTTCACACAAAAGATAAGAGCGACTTAGTTTTGAAGCAAATTTTTTGAATGTCCTACTCGTATATACCTACACTAATTTAAGAAATTATATAGAAAGTCTCGAGTAGGTTAAAAATAATTCGGTTAAAAGAAATCAATAATTCGTGCTGGGCGCACATGCGGCCGCGGCGACCGGAATCCACGCGGACGTCACCTCAGTGCAGATGAGTTACTTTAGCTGATTAATGGACCCGCGCCAAGATTCATTACGTGAGATTTGCTTTTCAACACATCGTTAAAATAATGCTTATTTATACAAATAAACTCTCTATGATAAACGTTTTTCTCTTTATAATTGACACGAATTATTGTGATGGAGAGTTTACTATCAGATGCTTGAATACGTATTGCTTAGGTACAGCATTTTATTAATCATCGTTTATCAGTATGTTGCCACTTGCTGTTGAGTGCTGGACGACGCGGGGTCCTCCCATCGATTATGCCCATAGGCTACGATGGGAGAGCGGGCTAGTGACCGCAGTATGACGACAGATACAAAGGAACATTTTTGACCATGCCCTCAAATCAAAATATCCTTTAGACGCTTCTTACAACACCCACAGGGACAATTCAGGTAGATTTTTCTAAGCCGTCACTTTATTGGAATAGTTTATAGAAATAATAAATCGTCAGTAAAAAATCAAATTATTGTCGACTGGCGAAGGAAATATGAACTGGGAAAGTATTGAGTCATCAATGAAATTAGGATAAAATTTTATACATATTTTTTCATATTTAAATAGTGATCAAATCATGTACGTTTAGTAGGTAGGGGTATAATGTATGATATGAGGCCAGACTTTTACATTGGACAATATAATCTTCTTAATAATTCATTGACGAAAGAATATTTCTTGTGAGTACAGAAACATAATTTATAATCCGTAAATCCACACTTTTTTGGCACGGTCTGCGCAACCGAATAATAAATCAATTAAATGATTACACTCGCGTGCACAACCAAGTAATTGATCAGCTTGTGCTTTTTTAGATGTAACATCGTCGAACAAAACTTAAATAGATTAATTAATTACAAATTGTTTGACATCCTTGTTCTCATTTTATTCCTAGTGCAAAAAAGAGTTGCTCACTTATAAAAAGTATATATGTGTAGTATATGTTGTCGAAAAACATATTTTTTACCTGTTGTACATTCCTGCTCTTTACGATGTTAGTTTTTTAGTAGTTAGTATGGAAAAATTATACCTATTGATTGATAATTTTGCACATAAAACATTTTTTCGCTCCCCAAAGATAGCATATTTCACAGTAAACTTATTTTATTTAAGAACAAAGGACAAAGACAAATTCTGGCACCAAAGGTTGTTAAAAAAAATAAGTAGAAAGTAGTTGATTTGTGTTTTATTTTTTTCTATTAAGTAGCACAACTTGCAGATATAAAATAAGTGAGTTATGAATATAGAGCCTTTTTTATTTATTTCATTTCGATTTTTCTTTCATCCATGATCATCATCAGTACTTAATGATAGAATAGCCGAAGAACACCATTAAAGAGTGTATTTACGCATGTATGAAAAAAATATTCGAGATATAAAAACATTGCTCTTAAGCTATTCATGACAATAAAGTTTGGTTTAAATAAAGATCGGCCAAGAGCGTGTCGGACACGCCCAGGAAAGGGTTCCGTAGCTAAAAGATGGCCCGACCGCTTAAGACACCATTTGGAAAGGGCAACTGCACGTCATAAGTTGGTCGAGTTGTATAAAAATAACTATGTATGATACAGAGTTCGCTATAGTTTTCGTTGAAAGTACTTACTTGGAGGTATACAGGACATTTTTTTCAGAATTATTGTAATAGTATTTCAAAAGTTAAGGGGGGGGGGGGGGGGACGCTCTAATTTTAACTTTGTATTAATATATCTCGAGACTGGGGTGTTTGATCCACATGGTTTCAAGGCAAGTTTTATTGTATTTAAAATACCTTTTTAACGATACCCCACACGATGGGGTAAGTCGATTTTTTTTTTTCGAATTTACTTTCCGATGTATGGGAGGGGGGGTAAAAATAATTATTTTTCGATTATTTTAAAAACCAATTCTTGAATTATCACTATACATCTCTCCACCAATTTTCGTGGCAATCGGTTCAGAAACGGCGGAGAACGAGCCAGGACAGACAGACAGACAGACAGACAGAAATGACGAAACTATAAGGGTTCCGTTTTTTGCCATTTGGCTACGGAACCCTAAAAAGTAGGTAGGTACATACCAGTACCAAAAAAATAGAGGTTACTTCCAGAATAGTCCGCAAACTTTTTTGTTTTAGTAAAAATTTCATACCATTTTGTCACTGTAAAAAGTACCATACATATTTATTTATTATACATTGTTGGTTCGTTCGTTAATTATATTATTATAATTAAACAGAAAATAATTTTGAGTTTGTTGTTATCAATGCAGTGAATGTTTCTATGGACATCAACATCTACACTAATATAATAAAGAGGAAAGATTTGTATTTTTGTGTGTAACAAACAAACGCGAAAACTACTGGACCGTTTTGAATAATTCTTTCACTGTTGTCTAGCTACACTATCCCCGCTGAACATAGGGCACTTTATATCCTGGAAATGTCGGGGAAGGGGGGCATATTTGAAAAAAGAAATTACGCGTGGTTGTAACCGCGGTCGAAGGCTAGTTCTAAAATTCGAAATAGATTCAGTATTGTACACGGCCGTCGACTACGACGTAGTACTACGACGCTACGGGCTACTATTATTTTCATTTACTATTTGTAAATGAAACATTTCGACTACGAAAAAAGCTTGCATTCTGTAACGTATCAAAGATTCATAAGGTGTGAATAAAAATAATTATTAATTAATAATATTTAGAGCATCGACAATGTAAATGAAAATACTTTTGAGAACGTTGCATACCCATGTGTCACCATTTTGTTCAATAAATCTGTATTTTTGTTGACGACCCTCTTGGTGTAATGGTCAAGATGTTGCCGATTATACAAGAGGTCGCGGGTTCGATTCCCGCACAGAACAAACATTTGATTTCATGAACATGTCTGTTTATCCTGGTCTGTGTGTTTTTTGTATGTATTAAGGTATATTTGTAATACTGATGAATTGTTGATTCTGATATCGTAACACAAGTGCTTAAGCTACTTAACACGGAGTCAGATCAATATATCCAGAAGACCGGGCAAAGTGGAGGAGGTTAAGCAGGAAGCGGACCCCGACACTAGGCTGGTAAAACGCTAGGATGAAGAAGAAAATTTATGTATAGGTATACATAAATTTTCTACAATTTAAATTTCTAAAATTTTCTACACACAGTTTACAATTCTCGATTAATATGTAAATGCTTAGCAAGTGCATGTTTCAAATTCGTTTGTTTATATTTAACTATTGTGTGCAAGGTTGCTAATCCCTAAACCAAAAGTATTCCGTATGTTAATTAAAGATAGTTTTTTTTCATGTGTTTCGCGAAATTGCTAGATTCAATCCGTGGATCTACGTACGTACGAGTGTCTACATCTAAAAATGAATAATTAATATCAAACATTTAAACAAGATTCGCAACTGAATGTTAACTGACAAATAACACACCACGTTATCACTGCCACTACACCATAGTCCCTAGTAACATTGTATTTAATATGTTGGAGAGAATACTTGAATTGTTTAACTGATAATCTTATCTAGATGCAACGCTGTAGCGCTGCTAACAGTCGAGTGATTCAAAAATGTTCACATGCCAATTATTGAATTTGTTTCCAAAATTGTGGAACTATACAATTTTAAAAATATTGTTTTTAAATTCAACCGTAGGTATATGTTTAAAAATCAAAATAGTCTTCATATGTACCGTGTCGGCATCACTCATACAGTGATGCAGTGGCCACGAACACGTTAGTTAACGTAAAAGAATTGTTATGTAGGTAGGTATAGGTAGAATCGTACATACATAATCGGTTGACAGCTAATAACATTACTAGATCCTCCAATTACCAGATTAACCAACTGTGGCAGCGTTTAGCAGATAAATCTCGGTTTTCATGTAGCTCATTGAATAGTATACTTACTGTATTGTTTCTTAAATTGTGACTAGACTATAAGAGAAAAGAAGACCGATTAACTTTGGCGACTTCATCTATGTAACACTGAAGGCATAAGTATTGACTTATATCACGTACAGGCTTTTTCTCCTATTCAAGGGATATTGTGAAAGTTGTATTTTATAGAAGAGTAAGTTCACTTATAAAAAGTAAATCAAGCGTTTAATACGTTTTGGGTGAATTAGAGTCGGCTGTGTGTTTTTATGACCTTTCACTATTACCAAATATCACTTAAGCCGTCTCTTCACCGGGGAACGCTGCCGTGCTTTTCTAGTTAATTATGCTATTTTGCGTTTCATGCGTCGGTCGGGCGGTGCGCGGGCGCAGGCGCAGCGGCGCCGCAGGTGGCGGATGAATAATGCATCAAGAGCAGGGCCGTGCTCTACAGATAACTAATGTCTGCGTCCACAAGAAGCTTTTATGAGATTTCCTTGAGCTCTATAAATTAACTACGCGAGTAAATTTAATGTTTTATGTCACCGATTAAAGTTTAATTCATTTTCCACTTTTGATAAAATTCAATGAGCTTCGTGTTATACGGAATAGATAAATTGAAATAAAAGTCGACGATTTTGTATTAACACTAACATGTTTGAATTTATAAATTCGGTCATCAAAAATATGTGAGTCATTAATAAACTTTTATTGGCCAATTTATTTATGGACGTTATATTTAAGAGAGAGACTTCACCACGGTTATGGATGTCAATAAAATCGATAAATTGTATGGGAATGTTTCGTAAACAGTTTTCTGCTAATAACTGGAATAAATGGAGGTGAACTGAACCACTCGATAAAGCGTTAATTGCTCTACATCAGCTCGACATCGTATGAAGCAATCCATTACACGACCGTGACGTTTTAGATTAAATGAAACTAGAACGTTTAGAATTAATGAGACGAGCGTAACTGTTTCTCCGCGTATGCGCAGGCGCAGCTCGCCGGCCATCTTCACATGGCTTTAAAAGTGATTGGCATAGGATTCAGAACGAAAGAAAATAATAAAATAAATGAATATAAATATCTATTATTTTCTTGCATCATCATCAGCTTGTGGGTAACAGACCACGGATGGACTCAGGCCTCGCAACTTACTCGCAGACACCTGATTCGTTACCGTTTTATTGCTCTGTGCCACCAAATGAATATATCTTTTAATGGATTTTCATTACAACATAATAAGCATAGCTGTTTATTGTCATTTCCCTTTCCATTAAAGGCAGATACCAAGTTCAGTTATTCAAACAATGTTGTTCGGTAGGATTTTTAAACACATACCTACACCCGTTTTCCGTGGCATTAGCATAAGACATCCCATCGACCCTACGTCTGCATTGTCGGTTTGTCAAACAGCGGCTCTTCCTCGTGATTTAGTAGCGGAATGTTTTCTTTATGGAAGTGGCTTAAAGAGCACGTTTTTCTCAGAAGGCTAATTGTTAGGCGCCGCACGTAGAGTCGCGCGGCGGCTCACGAAATCGCTCGTACTTGTGAACTAGAGTTTGTAACACCATTTTTTCAGTTTTACTGTTTTATCACTTGGTACAGCATAGGACCGGCTGTGATCTTAGGTCGAGAGGGATAGTCATGAATGGAGGGGTCGTTATAGTATTGTTTGTCTCTAATTTTATGCTATGTTTGTTTTCCTGGATTGAGAGGTCGTCACTTGAATGAAGTAATATTCTAATTTTTACCTGATTTGTTGGCGAGAGGGTTAACAATTTATCATTCCACAACCATTGGTTCATTCCTTTGACGCTGTTAAAACTATTTTAGCGGTTTATAGTAGTAAATTTATGAATTTTATAACACTTTTCTGTTGTCGAAATAAACAAAACCTTGTCAAATAAGAACGGTGTCAGTTTGACAGCGACACCTGACATTTGACGTTTGCGTGCGCTGCGTTTTATTTTTACAGGTGTAGGCGCTAATTGTTTTTAGTTTGTTAAAATGTATAATGTTTAATATCTAATTTTGCTAAGCTAGGGTTTTTCGGAATGAATTGATTTTCCGAAGTCGTCCAAATTAATTATTCTAAAGTATTTTTAGTAGATTGTGTCTATGGTTGAGCGTTTGGCATTTTTTTTTTCTCGTTTGTCTATGGGTGGGTGAGCGATGACAAGTCTTTTTGATGGAGATCGCCATCCCTCGAGTGAAGTGGACGAGTAATCCTGGGCTGTCTCCCTGAGGAGCCTTTTTATATCCACCAAATGCGGTGAAGTTTCGTCCCGCGTCTTCCGAGATGCATTGTGCACCGTACGCCCAATAAAATGGTGAGTATTTCAAGCCGTTGATGTGTAAATGTTCCTCGAGGATGTATCAGCCATAGTCACGTGCTTGTAATTTTTGTCTTATTGTTTTAGATCATTTGATTTACCTGTGCTCCGGCCAAAGAGTCTCTTTGTGAGCTGCAAATCCCAGTGTTCTGGTAAGAATATTAATGAAAATTTTATTGTTCGCCATAGCCAAATATGTCACGTTGTGAAGTGCTTAGAATGTCGACTTAATTAGATCATTGTGGTGATTGCAGGGCTCCATAGACCGGCTAAAAAGCCTTTTGGGTGTGAATGTCGGCAGCTCGGTGTGCCGTAGACGTGGCGTGGACACGTGGTACCTCCCGCCTGTCAAAATGTCGACGGTGAGCTGATCCCAGAACCGATTTTGCATTGGCTCGGAGTCAAGGTACTGATGGCAATGGATTTAATCATTTAGAGCTGTATTTATTTCAATTAAACAAGTGTTCAACTTCCCCATATTGACTTCTCGGTCGAGGCCGATGGAGGAAGCGCAGTGACTTTAATTTTAATTTAATTTTGTAAATATGGACTAGACTCCCAAATAGTGCTTGTCATTAGTTTTATTGATAAGGTGTAGTACCATGTGTGATAAGGTGTAGTTCGCCGGACGAATGTTAATTACTGTCTCGGTATCATGTAATTTTTTTTACTGTATGTAACTGCTCCTGTTTTTCAACTGAATCTAATGTGTATCGAAATACTTAGTATTAAACCAGTCTACTTTTAAATGAAATTTTGTTTGAATTACTATTCTCCACTTGCTACGGTTCATGGATCATTCATTTATTTTTACTTCGAATTTAACTTTTTCCCTCTAGCAGGATTTAATATATTTTTTTTATTTTGGTACGGAGTCACCTATTGTTACTCCGTCCCCTTTCAAGGCGCCCAACATTTTATTAAATTGGATTGATCCAGGAACGACTAGGCCACCGAACCCGAGACCCTCTCATGCTCTGCCGCCAGATTTTTCCCTGTGGGACGAAGTGATTCTTATTCAGATCGTTGCGCACCCCCACGGGAAAAATTGATATTACAGTGGCGCCCAACGTGGGGCGCCACTGTAATATCAATTTTTCCCGTGGGGTGCGCAACGATTCGAATAAGAATCACTTCGTCCCACAGGGAAAAATCCGGCGGCAGAGCATGAGAGGGTCTCGGGTTCGGTGGCCTAGTCGTTCCTGGATCAATCCAATTTAATAAAATGTTGGGCGCCTTGAAAGGGGACGGAGTAACAATAGGTGACTCCGTACCAAAATAAAAAAAAATATATTAAATCCTGCTAGAGGAAAAAAGTTAAATACGAAGCAAAAATAAATGAATGATCCATGAACCGTAGCAAGTGGAGAATAGTAAATCAAACAAAATTTCATTTAAAAGTAGACTGGTTTAATACTAAGTATTTCGATACACATTAGATTCAGTTGAAAAACAGGAGCAGTTACATACAGTAAAAAAAAATTACATGATACCGAGACAGTAATTAACATTCGTCCGGCGAACTACACCTTATCACACATGGTACTACACCTTATCAGTAAATCGGGATTAGCTTAAGCATGCCCGTTATGGTGGGGTGGCATCTGACCAACTATATTGGGCGGTCAGCTGTACATTCAGTACCGATGGGAGGACCGTGTTGGGAAAGTCTGATACCACCTACTCAAACCACCAGCCCTGAAGGTCAGCCCACCGCTCAACATAGAGAGTCAGCCAAGTCAGTACGCATGCACACCCCACAAATCATGTCTAATAAAAACTATTTGAAATTCACTACTAACTATTCACTAATAACAAACACTATTTGAAATTTTTGTTCAGTTATCAAAGTTAAGTCGAGATAAAGTCACTGCGCTTCCTCCATCGGCCTCGACCGAGAAGTCAACACGGGGAAGTTGAACACTTGTTAAATTGAAATAAATACGGCCCTAAATGATTAAATCCATTGCCATCAGTACCTTGACTCCGAGCCAATGCAAAATCGGTTCTGGGATCAGCTCACCGTCGACATTTTGACAGGCGGGAGGTACCACGTGTCCACGCCACGTCTACGGCACACCGAGCTGCCGACATTCACACCCAAAAGGCTTTTTAGCCGGTCTATGGAGCCCTGCAATCACCACAATGGTCAAATTAAGTCGACATTCTAAGCACTTCACAACGTGACATATTTGGCTATGCCGAACAATAAAATTTTCATTAATATTCTTACCAGAACACTGGGATTTGCAGCTCACAAAGAGACTCTTTGGCCGGAGCACAGGTAAATCAAATGATCTAAAACAATAAGACACAAATTACAAGCACGTGACTATGGCTGATACATCCGCGAGGAACATTTACACATCATCGGCTTGAAATACTCACCATTTTATTGGGCGTACGATGCACAATGCATCTCGGAAGACGCGGAACGAAACTTCACCGCATTTGGTGGATATAAAAAGGCTCCTCAGGGAGACAGCCCAGGATTACTCCTCCACTTTTCTCGAGGGATGGCGATCTCCATCAAAAAGACTTGTCATCGCTCACCCACCCATAGACAAACGAGAAAAAAAATGCCAAACGCTCAACCATAGACACAATCTACTAAAAATTCTTTAGAATGATTAATTTGGAAGACTTCGGAAAATCAATTCATTCCGGCAAACCCTAGCTTAGCAAAATTAGATATTAAACATTATACATTTTAACAGACTAAAAACAATTAGCGCCTACACCTGTAAAAATAAAACGCAGCGCACGTAAATGTCAAATGTCAGGTGTCGCTGTCAAACTGACACCGTTCTTATTTGACAAGGTTTTGTTTATTTCGACAACAGAAAAGTGTTATAAAATTCACGAATTTACTAATATAAACCGCTAAAACAGTTTTAACAGCGTCAAAGGAATGAACCAATGGTTGTGGAATGATAAATTGTTAACCCTCTCGCCAACAAATCAGGTAAAAATTAGAATATTACTTCATTCAAGTGACGACCTCTCAATCCAGGAAAACAAACATAGCATAAAATTAGAGACAAACAATACTATAACGACCCCTCCATTCATGACTATCCCTCTCGACCTAAGATCACAGCCGGTCCTATACTGCACCAAGTGATAAAACAGTAAAACTGAAAAAATGGTGTTACAAGTTTACTCAATTTCACACACGTTTGTTCCCGATGGTAATCGTGGTAGAGTCTCTGTATGAGCAGCTTTTTATGTTATATCTCGAGAGCACGCCGTTTTACGATTTAAATTTTTGGGTTTGTGAAAAGTTCAAAGAGTTTTTGTCTCAGTTGTACATAACCTTTGACTTTCTATATAAGTTTTGTAAGCAAATGCAAAACTTTAGAATTGAAATCAGATATACTTAAATTCTAATAAGAGTTGTAACTTCCACCCACGAATCCGATTAGACACGACCGTCGCAGGTAAGGTTAGTTACAGTTACTTTTTAACCAAAATACCTACTCGAGTACACATTGACAAAACTTTTTCATGCCGAATTTTTCGGAACTTTTATCCTCCTTTTAACATTTTTCAAATTCAGTAGGTACGTTTCGATTAGAATGACATGATGAGGGTACTTCTCAGTTAAACTCAACGGGGCATTGGGTGTTAAATTGAATGCACCGTATATATATAAGGGTAGACGTTAAGATGTGTTCATTGAATATCATTTACGAGTTTTCTGTCATCCAAAACCTGGAAGGGTCGTCTAAGCAGTGGACTACTGGATGTGGAAGTCGATGGCCGATGAGCGGCATAAGGCGGATGAAGGTGGACGTACGCTCAGCAGGCAGGCGAGGGCGAGGGCGAGCAGCGGCGGGCGCCGCGCTGGGGGCTGCGCCGGCATCGGGTCAGCGCAGCGCGGGGCGCCGCGGCGCGCGCGCCGGCCGCATGCCTGGCTCCCGTCTCGACACACACACGCACACACTGACGCACTCACTGCACTCGTTCCGACTCGACGCGCGTGCGCTACCCGCGGGGCTTCGCTGCGGACTGCCGCCGGCGGCCGCGCCCCCGCGCCCCGCGCGCGCGCACTCGCCCTCCCCCGCCCCACCGCCGGGCCCCCGACCATCGCTCCACCGCATCGCGCTACGGACCTTTTAATCCCAGGCCACTGATTTATTTTTATTGCACCGGGAGCGGAGCGGGGGGAATCGCGAATCCGCAGGTCGCTGCGCCGGGAGGGAATGCGCGCCAGGGATCGCTATGGCGAATAAATACGGTCCTGTGAACCATAAACATGGGAAATGAGTCTCGGGCTGCGGTTGAGCTCTACCTAGTCAATAAGCGACGATATGAGATGGTTATGAAAATCCATAAAAATATTGGACAACCGAAGAATGCTGGGAATACTTCTTTCTGCTTTAGGTGTAGTGAAAGCAGGATACATGGTTGCAAATGTAGAACTAAAACCGATAAATAGTTTTAATTAAAACATGAGTGCATAATGCTTGTGTACGCTTGTAGGTCCATATTTGAATCAATCATCATTGTTGCATTGTGGCTGGTGAGTGAATTATGCCGGTAACCTAGTTAGAAGTAGAAATTCTCTAAAAACTATAATCTTAAAATATAAAAATAAGTGGCATTTTACGTTATCTTTATAACTCAAGAACAGGATCACCAATCCAAACCAAATTTTTCAATTTGGTTTGGATAGGTGAGTTTCAATTTTTTTTGTTGTATTGAATAGGATCAAAGCAACACCACCGTTTTAAAAAATGCTTTTATGATTTGAAAGCTAAATTATCTAAAAGTAACATAGGCTAAATTGTAGGTACCTACTTTCTAAAAAATAGGGTTCCGTAAGATATTTGCGTTTTTCGAACACAAGTTGTAAAAAATCAACCAGAACAGTTACTTATTTTGCGTACCAACGCTGCCTAAATACATCCATACAATGTCTTAATTAATCGTAGATCAATAAAAAAAATCTTCAAAAAAAACAGGACACCCTTAACCTACCTATCTACATAATAATATGTCGAGTAAGACACAACAACCATATTTTTTGCCTAAAATATTTGATTTGTTTTGGACTAGGTCTCGTGCTATTAATCCTTATAATAATCAATTATTTATAACTACATATGTAAGTAAAGATAATGTAGTTCTTTATTAAGTTCCTCTTTGTAGTATTAAATTGGACGTTTGGTTTTGAAGTAATGGCGAAATTAAAATTTTACAAGTACCTACTTATAACGATTTTTGCCGCACGGGCCGTTGCGAAGTCACCCTGTTTTAGGTTCTTTTTGTGACCTTGGCATGGCAGCCTATTTTAATTTGTTGCCTAATTACCTTGATTCGGCATATAAGTAGAGGGAAGTTTTCCGAGTCGTCCTCAGTGTGCCCCGCTCCGGTGCCGCAGGTGCGCGCTGACGCACCGCGCTCCCACGCCCCCACTCCTGCTCTTGTTCACTTTACCGTTTTTGCATTCCGAAATCTCGTCAAGATGCGCCTACTCGTGCGCCGCGCATGCGCACGACGCGCGCTCCGCACGCACGCAGCGCCTCCACAGCTCAACAGGATGAATGACAGATACACCAATACATATTATTATGTCAAATTAACATTTTAAATATTAATAAAATTGTCAGCCCACCACTCATTAAAATGTTTTAACTACGTTGTCAAGTTGAATTCCATCTTAAATGTGATAGGTAGAGGTAGAGTTTTACAACGAAGGATGAAACACAAGCCCGACCTCAGAATAACACATGAAACTTGGAATTCAAGTGTTTTTATAACTATTAACTATTGTATTTAAAATTTTAATTAATGCTATTTGTCATTTTAACCCATTATGTTTCAAATGAGTAACACGATATTGCACAAGCTTTGGGGCACTGAAAAGCATGTTTGCTCTATATTTGCCAGACGCTTTGGTGCCAGCACTATGCGCAGGCGCATGGTCACCTATAGGCCACCGTAAAAAGGGGACTTCACGTTTATAAGGTTTAAAATATAAACAACTTCATTCTTAATTTTTTTTATGTAAAGTTTGCATTCACTTATCAAGCATCGTTTTAGCAAAAAAAATTCCTTGGAGTCAAGTTAGAATTTTAATAATCGATTTATCCGACCACAATACATGAATTGTTAACATTCAAATAAATACAGGACAACAGTTTTTACATTTAGATAACAACTTAATAATAAGTAAGAGGTACAGTTTTTTGAGACCTCCATTTTGAATAATTATAACGCAGACTTCTTAATGACGTCCGAAACGAGGTCACTGGATTACTTTGGGTTAATTAAGTAAAAACTAGATTAATTAGGAAGTCACAACTCAAACGGCTAATAACTCCAATAAAGATAAATTGGACGCTTTACAAGCCACGCATCCAATGCTAATAACTGCAAATCCATGAGCATAGCTGATGTATTTGAGGCTAATAATATAAATTCACACAGAAATTATTTTGTGTCAGGTAGCTTGATTCCTTCTTACTTTATACCATAAAGTGGAGATTTGCATCAGACTCTGATTGCGAAAAAATCTTAGAGAGAAAAGTGCGGGCGCAGGATGCCGCGGCGATTACCACTACTGCTCGCCGCCATAAACCCACCAATCACTCAGCTGTATAAATACTGCTATGCTAATGGTTCCGATATTATGGGAACCTCATACACCATCAGATCGTGTAATCAAAGGCAATTAAATAGTAGCTTAACGTAGTAATTATTTCATTACTATTATGGCTCGTATCATCCCATTGCTTCTGCAGAGCGAACGCTTGTAATTTTCCATTTGACACGATCTAAAACTAGTAGCGAAAGACCTGCTTCGTTGAATATTTTTGAACAGAGAGTTTAGGTTTAGGCTTTTGGATCATGGGGTTCCCGGTTAGAATTAATAAAATATTTATGACATTTTGAAATGAAGCGTTATAATTTATGGTAAGATTGGTACCTCTTCATAAACTAACAAAGTAGTCTCCTACAATTTTTTTCTCTACGTTTTGGGAGAGGGGAGTTGAATAGTTCATTGGTAAACCAAGGGCCCGAAGTGAAAGAAGTTTGATAAGCGTCTGTCGCCGCTGGTCGCGCCGCGACACAAAGGCGGAATTCGGCTGATTGGGCGACAATAGCGCTCGTTACCGCGCCGCGCTCCCTGGCCGCCCCCGCTTGCCGGCGCAGGCGCAGCCGGCACCCGCCACTTCACTGACATTCTGTTTACATCTTGACTTGGTCTCCCATGTTTACAAACTTACAAATTGTCTATTACTCATGACACTTGTAAAGTCTATCTCGCATGTCGTGTAGTGTAGCTGATTAAACGTTTAAATATCATTGATAGGTACTCGTAGTCACAATCAAAAATTGTATCTTTTTAGAAGTAAGAAGTAATTAGTTATATTATTATAAATGTTGAATGTGTTAGAGATATCGTGCACCCGGTGCATGTATGTGCTCTACATGCGCGGTCGGCCCGCATGACCGCTAATTGATGCGCGGTGTAGGAAGCGGCCGCGCGGCGCGGAGTCGGCGCTGCATCGGGGGTCCAGACGTGGCAGATAAATGGGCGGAAGCTTCGAGATGTTATCCCGGGACACATCCGTCCTGCCGATAGCGCATCGACAGCGACATCGCCGCGGCACGACGTCGTTACGCGACGCGCTACATCACATGCCGATGCAAATCCGCCGGCTGCGCTGCGCTATGACGAGCCCCGGCTACCGACTGGTACTGGTGCATCGACGATTAGATCAAATCTATGAGCCGGCGAGTGCGTGCATTGTGATATGACAGATCGATCGCCGGCGACCCGCGATATCGTGCTCGCTGTGTATTGTAAGGTGTATCGGGCGCATCGCTGCACCTGACTGTGCGAACGCGATTCCTGCCTCTCAATATTATCATTTGACGTTATTTGTGCTCGTACATTTAAACACTGCGCACTATTGAGAAAAAAAAAATATTTGAATACGAGTGATCTGAATAATAATTATGTTTCTGATAGACTTCTTGTGAAGATCTTGTTATTAAACAATTCTTCTTTTATTTTTATGTTAATCACGTATTTGTATTAGACAATGATAAGCTCCATAATTTGTTTTGTATCAACGGCGAATAAATACAATATTAATTGTATGACTGTTCTTGTTTAGAAAATAAAAACAATTGTTTTAAATATAAAATCAATAGCACCCAATGACAAAGGTTCCAAACCCTCTCTTGGTAAAGGTTGCGATGCTGTATAATACGTAATTCATTCCAATATTAATGATGGTAGAGCAATAAAAACATTATTATTTGGGCCCGAACGATAAATAACGCCCCGAACGAGACAACTTCACAAATTGTCGCCCTCTGACATTAATTCTCGGGACTGAACATTTTGAACTCTACCACAAAGCGATAAATATTATTTTAGCTCGCGACAGAAATCATCTCTCGCCATGAAAGTCAGTTATAAAATTGTTATTGTAAGTTATTAGGAGTCGATGGGATTAAGTGCGCGCGCGCCGACTCTCCTATCGCCGGTATAGAGCCGTTAGTATCGGCCGAATTGACAGCTATCTGCTGCATAAATATTGGAAATTATAAACGAGGCGAATAATGGAAGAGGCTTCCCGCCTGGCCGAATTCTTTTCACAAATATTTGAATGTGACGATGTCAACTTAAATTACACGAAATACTATCTGCAATCATAGTTCTCCTTATAATTATAATGTTACGTTACATATTATATATTTGTGTTCTCTTGCGAAGATTTGTATAAGTTTTTTTTTTATTTTTTTATTAAGAATAAGTGGGTATTTGACCGCGATCTCACCTGATGGAAAGTGATGATGCGGTCGAGGGTGGAGAAACCGACTTATGAAAAACCTATTTACTCTGTAAATCCTTAGTAATTAAATATGAAAAGAAAAACAATTACTTGATAGATCTGCCGATCGATGTTTACTGCAAATAATGTTTGTATGTATAGACTAAACTTTTAACTTCTGTAAAAGAAAGGGATTAGAAAAGCTTTTTATTACAATAAAAATGCACGTAATTGGTTTTAAGTGTTTAACAATTTTATTATAGCCCCACTCAGTGTCCATTAAAAAGACCTTTATTTCGTATTTAAAAGTTGGAATTCCCCAAAGCACTTGCACATCAAGAGAGCAATTAAAATACGCCAAAGTAAGATGGATGATCTATTTTAACGATCAATTACACAGTCCATTTCACGCGTCGGCGCATTAACCAAACAATTTCACGAACCATATAATTGTAATTGTGATTTCCATGACGCGATAAAGAATATTGAAAAACAATCTGTCGGTGCTTTAAGCCGCAATTAATTTGGAGGCATCGGCCGTCGGTCGGCGAGGGAACAGGTTTGAGTCCCGGCAGCGCCCGCGACACGCCCGGCTAGTTTGTTATCACTAATATAATCACTGATCCACTCCACCTTGGACAGTTTATCCTTTTTATAACGAATACGCAAAGTGACATTGCTAAAGAATCCTGATTTACATTAGATACCGTCCCATGTGCTTTTCGAGTAATATTTATTAAACTCAAGTTATGTCCGTACAGCATTGTAATAACGAAGTAAAAAAAATGGGATATCTATAATACTGGAATTGCTGGTTAGGGTGCAGGGATTACTTAAAATAATAAATAATAACTTAATTTTCTTCAGTTCACATTAAGAAGTTGGCCATTACGAAAATCATCCGAATTACTATTTGGTAAACAGTCTATGGCAATGTGTCAAGTTGATACAGGCCTGCAAGCCAGGGCAGAAGGGCTGTGTAGTGACGCGCGGAACACGCGGCGCGGATGTCAACGCAATGTAAAGCAGCGGCTTAATTACGGCAAGGCGCGATTAACCCGCCGCGCGCAGGTGCGCCCGCCCACTGCGCCGGCGCACCCTCCGCCGGGACACTCGCGCACACGCAAACGACATGTATGCGCTAGTCCTCCTTTCAAATATTAATTAATAACTAATTGACAACCTGATCTAGCATGTTATTACAACATTCCTGGAAAATTTTCTAAAAATATAATTTAATTTATCTATGCAATTTCATTAGAACTTTATATTCAGATTTAATTTTCTTTTGAGAGATTAACTAATACCTTGATGTGTACGAGTGTTAATGTAGTTTTTCCTCTAATAACAGCTTCCGAGTTTAAGTAGCTTACAAAAGGCGGAGCTTTCCGCTAGCCGCAGGCTGAACTGACTACTCTACTTTTTTGATTTAAAACCATACCTGGTAATGAAATACTAATTTCCTCATAAGCTCTGCTCTGCATCCGTTATCCCTGTCGTAAGTTCATTTTTGAGTTATTCGGTCGCGTCAGGAATATTATATTCGGCCATGGATACCCAAGTGTTCCGGTATAAATAACCACTCACCCTTAGATTTTGCACTGCCCATATGACGGCAAATTATCGGAGTCACTTTGTGTCGCTGCGCTACAATAGTAAGTATATGACGGCAGTTATGTTGGTCAGGTATTGCCTATAAAGAAGTAGTATAGTATATAGTAAAGTACAACTTACAAGTACACAGAAAGAACCACACTGTACGCGACAGCGGACAAACGGTGTCGTAAGCGGCCGGTGACAGCGGCGACGTCACGTGTGCGTCACGCGCGCGCGCTGATCATTGCCGAGGCATTATTGTAGAGGCGTTATAATTTGCGTGAGAACGCAGAGGCGCTTGACTGCTCTGTGGCGCGTTCTATTACAGAGCTTTGATCAGGAAATTACGAGGTACAAATTCAAAGCATGTGCTCCCTATTCCCACATAGATCTATTGACCTCTACCTACACCCAAACCCAAATTACTAACAAGTTGCAAGTATGTTAAATGTTTACTACTTTTTTAAGGTGACTAAAGGCGTAACATACGTCCAATAGTGGACTGCATCAGGCTGATGATGATGATGAATGTTTATTAATCAGTTTCACACGGCCGCGTACATATTGTGTGCAACTGGCAGCGACTCTCGGGCGCGTGGCGGTCGCGCCACGACTTGCGCTGGCGTGCGAGAGCCGTGCGTGAACTGCACAGGTAGGGGCCGGTCGGTGGTTGAAGTAATTGCTAGATTACACAGAATGGTAACAAAACGAACTTAAAATAGATTCCTTCTCTAAACTTTCTGTAATGAGGACATTTGTAGATTTCGTCAGATTTGTTAGATGGTTGGAATTACAAGAATATCCTTTGATTTTTTTATTATGACGGTTCAATGAATCATTTTATATCCTCCGCAACTATGAACTTCTCGAAGTTGTGTTATAAAGTTCAATAACAATTAATTTCTTCTACCAAAGGTATGTAGTTAATGACTACAGTGAGCAAGTGTCACTAAGTGCGGTCGTTCACCGCTCTCGTGGTCTCGTGTAAACGCTGAATTGACCAAATCACCGCTTCCTAGAAGCAGCGTCGTCTGTTTACCCGCCGACTCACAACTGCCCGGCGCAATAACATTCACTGTTGATGTCTCGCGCCGGAGTAAACGTCCCCATTATTTAAATCAAATTAGTCATATGCTTAGAGGTGACACGGTGACTGCTTGTAAGTATCGTGATCGTGATCTTTAAGATGAACAAGCTCACACTAAATGCTCTTGTGGCAATTGTTAATATGTAAAGAATTTACCCGTTGCTTCAGCGTTCCTGGTAAACAGACCAGAGACCGTGATATTAATGTTATATTAAGTAAGCAAAAGCATAATTTTCGACAAAATTACTCACCTTACGTTTGGCACTTAACAGAAAGAAGAAAAGAAAGAAAGAAAGAAAGACAAATAATATCGATAAATGCGTCGTGAACTATTTATCAAATCACCAGATTTTATATTAAAATTTGGTTTTCTCTTTTTAAAGCTAACAAACAAAATGGAGTATTAATGTCTATTACCTAAATGTTTTGCACTATCTTGACTTCGAAGTTAAATTGTTAAGCTAAAATAATGGTGACAAGAGTCTGCGTCTATCGTACTCAAAATCTGCCAGGGGAGACGGAACGCAGTTGTTATATACTGGCGATACATAACATCGAAGCATGCACTAAAATATTATAACCCTTTGTTACAAGGCGAAGGCTTTCATGCTCCTTGTGTAGCAATAACTCGATATTATGTGAGGGGTACGTGATTGCCGCAGCCGCGCGAGCGGGGGAGGCGGGGGTAGGGGCGCGGGGAGGGCGCGGGCCGCGGCAGGTTTAATTAAAATACCATGGTGCGCAGCGACCTGCGCCCGCGCACCTCGCGCCGCCGCACACACTAATTTAATTATTACGAACGTGCATGACAAATACTCGCCGCCGATGTGATAACTCACAATCGAACTGGAAAAAGCTGAGGAGGAGATCCGATTGTTCAATACCTATTAAGTTCAATTTACAGTCCGGCCGTCAATTCCATGCAGATAGCGTGACCTCTGCTGAGCTTGTAAAATGAAATTCTAAGCATAACTTTACTTTCATTAGGTAGGTATATTGATTAAAATGCTTAAAATTGATAACGAATTAAGAAGAACGATTTCATGGCCAAAGCCATCGAGATCTTTGACCTCATGAACGTAATCTGTTTTTCTGAAACATGCATAAAGCGAAGAAGAAGTCCTTGTTTACATTTTCCTTTGTGAGTTTGTTGGAGTCTCTGTACTCGCAAGTTTCATTCATGGAGGCAGTTTCCGTCGCCCGCAGCGGCGCGGAGCGTGGCGGCGGACCGGCGCAGGCGCAGGCGCGGGCCGGGCGCGGCCTCCCCGCGGGCGCTGCCCCACAGCCGCCGGGGATCACGAGCGCGGCCGACGCACCTGAAGCCCTTGTTCCTTACTCTACCTACACAGACATTCGCAAGTCGTGAAACCAATCATTATGCTCTATTTTTGTAGGGGCTCACCTTTTTTTCAACATTACATGTTTTATGAGGTAGATTATTCATTTAAACATCTTTGAGTTAAGGGGAGAGGAGTACATTGATTGACAACGCACGAAACAAATCAAAAACATTTAAATCTACATTAAAATTAGCGCAAAGACCTACCTTCATCAACGACATCTGAACTAAAAATGTTAATGCCTATAACTTCTTAGTTTGGGGTTAAATTTATATCAGTCAATAATCAATGAACACTACTTACAGCTATCTCAAAACTATGAATTAGCGAAGGTTTTACACACACTCACCAGAATGTACCAAATAATAGAAGACTTTATAAACACCTAACATCAATGTTAAATTACTACGGTAATTATAGGACACAAATGGAAACTGGTTACCTCAAAAAACAAACAAGATGTTTTACCATGAAAATTATGTTGAGAAATGGTCATCTTGATGGTCCGGGTGATGGATGAGGCGATGGCGAGCGCTGGCGGTGTGTCGGACAAATTGAGCGAGTGTCGGTGGTCTGCGGGACCGCGCGACAAGTGCGCATGCGTTATGCGTTATGCGTTATAGAAATTTTAGTTCATTCCACTCGATTGACCATCAGATTACTCAACAACGTCCCGGCCGCGTGCGTCAGCGAGCAGAAAGTGCGCCCTGGTCCCATGGGACGAAAGGCATCGTGGGACACATAACTAAACGAGCCGTGGTTGGCGATGTGTAAACACCGCCGACACTGCGACAAGTGCTTAACGCGCGCTGTGGGCTGATACAAACACGGAAATTCTGCATCAAGAGACACCTGTGCGAAATAAACTGCTGTGTGGATTTTGGTATAAACCTGTGGGACTTAATGATGAACGTCAGGTTTCAAAACTTTTCTTACGTCGTCAGACGAAACTTCATCATCATCATCCCAGCGCTTATCCCGGTCGCATCCTCGGCCATTGCCTCGGAGTCCAGGGTCCGTCAGACAAAACTTGTGTTTTTAGATGTGGTGTGTATTAAATCAACATTAGATGTTGATTTAATAAAGATTTTGAATGAAGACCGACCCGCAAAAAGTCTTACAGAGTTTGTTCTAAAAAATTGCAAAATCTCACAAGGCGGACCGCAACAGATGTGAAAGAGCGATGTTTGCAAGGATGAGTTAAACGGTGGTTGTGAAATGGCCGCGGGCTCGGGAGAGCTCCTTCGATTCCGGAGACCGGTTTAATGAGTTAGTGCAGCCCCTCCCCCTCGCCCTCCCCCCGCGCCGCCCCTGCCCCAGCGCCCGCGCCGGTGCACCCCGCGATACAATCTCGGCTGCGCAGGCGCAGGATCCACGCACGCCATACCCTGTTTATTTTTAGCTAACAGGTTGTGTCGAATCTACTTCATTTCTGCCAGTGCATGTACTTTTAAGAAGCTCTGTAATATTGCTGCCAGTTTGTGTATTCTGCTGCATAAAACTACATCTCAAGAATACTAAACTTTATCATATACCTAGTACTCATCTAAGTTTCAGATAGTCAATTTGATATCAGGAACAAATCTAACACTGGAGAAATTGGCCATGCACCTTTTGGATACCTGCGTCCATTTGGCCATAAAAACAAAACTTCCATCACTCTCAACTTTTAATTTGGCGAGAAGAAAACTTCTTTTTAATCAATGTAAATCTGCTTCATCAAATAGGTTTCGCACAAAGCTAAGTCACACGCAGAGACTCGATCCACCATCGAATAGACAATCAAAAGCGTACGACAAACAACTCTTTCTCGGTTCTGTAGAAATTTTATATGTCTCCACTAATGTTGAATGTCAAAGTCAAAGTAGTTTATTTTGCAATTTGATTTACATAGAAATTCTTTTGCACGTCATATCTTTTTTTACCTACCAGCACTTCGACGTGAATGGCCTGCTGAGAAGAAGTGCCGCAAGAAACTCAACAGTTTGCCTTTTTTTTTTGATAAATACTTACAATTTGTATAAATAATTATTCACATGTCATCAAAATAATAAAATAGAAAAATCATGTCATTTAAAAACAAAACAAAAAAACATATAACTACAAATGTAATAAATTAATAAATTAGAACCACATGCGCAGAGTGGTAAGAAATTGTCAGGCCCACAAATTCTTGTCGATATCATTTAAATAATCTTCAATCTTATAGTAACCTTTTCTCATTAAACAATTCTTAATTTTAGTTTTAAATTTATGTAAAGGTAATTCAACAAGATTTTGTGGTACTTTGTTGAACATTTTTTTGCTTAATCCTACAAAAGACCTTCCCGTTTTTTGAAGTCTGACACTTGGATAGGCAGACTGTGCTTATTTCTTGTATTGAATTTGTGAGTATCCGATTTTTTAAGAAAATGTTCATTATCCTTTCGAATATATAAAATACAATCAAATACATATGTACTGAGAAGGTACTGTTAAAATATTAAAATATTAAATGTGCTAATGTTATTGACGCTCTCTCTCGAATAATCAATTTTAAAATGGGATTACCCATTCAAGTAACATTTTTGATTCTTTTCAAGTGTCGGTTTTTCATTGGTTTTTAAATGCGTTTAGAGGAAGACATGTCCTGTCTGTTGTTGTGGCGAATTCGCTCGTGCTTGCGTGCCGTCACGCGCGGCACGTGACGCGCGTCCCGATGCGCCCGCGCCGCCGCCGCGTCACCGCCGCCGCCGCCGCCGCAATGCTGCGTCCGGGACGCGCGACGCAGCCCGACCACGCCTTGCTTGGGCTTTTAGCTGCTGATTATCAGACACCTTCTACTCACATTCTTCACCTTCCGTCTAAAGTCCTGAGCGAGGTCAAGTTACCTTCGTGGCGTTAAAACATTGCATACCATAAATAATAATAAAAAAATATATCTCTATTCTATACTTCACGCCTCAATGATACTGGTTAAACTGTTTTACTTAAATTTCGGAAGATTTTATCTCAACTCCCGTGGACCCATAAAACAAATCTGCCTCAAACGAGCTCGGAACTGGACACCCACTACAGGTTATACATGTGTTTGTTGTGGCTGGTGGCATAATGCGGTTTAATTTCCCGCGCGTTATTGAAGATTATCTTAATCGCATTAGAGCGGGCGGACCTTATCTAATGCTTAATTACTGTGAAAGGACTTCTGAGAATAAGTTTAAATCCTTCGGCCGACGTCAGTCGTGACGGCGAGCCGCTGCGCTCTGAATTTTGTATTACCTACTTAAGTGATCAACATATGAGGATATGGGGATTTTTATGCACCAAAACGATCCGAGAACTGAACGATCTGTTTTTGAAATCGGAACCATGAATAAGATTAAATGTTAAGGTCAAAAAGTAATATCGTCAACATTTTTGATTCGCTAATATTTATAAACGTATATTAATATTTATAGTAAGTATGCTTATCTCCTTGCTTTATTATGAACTAGCGGCCCGCCCCGGCTTCGCCCGTGTTACTTGTCCACTATTTAATGGATGATATTATACATAAAAACCTTCCTCATGAGTTACTCTATCTATTAAAAAAAACCGCATCAAAATCCGTTGCGTAGTTTTAAATATTTAAGCGTTCATAGGGACATACAACAGACAACATGACAGAAAAAGCGACTTTGTTTTATACTATGTAGTGAAGTAACACAATTGCATCAATGGTTTCGACCATCTTATGGAGTCATTACGGCCACACAAGTCGCGGGCGCCGACGCGCAACAACTGCCAGCAATTGCACACCATGTTCACCATAGGAACAGTGTTGTATCTGAACGCCTTGCGACCAGTCAGCCGTGCACTCGACAACAATCATATCATTAGAATTTTGAAAGATATAAAAACATCAATCACCTGTTTTATTACGAATAAAATCAAGATGTTTTTGTTGTCGATGTGTCCGTTTATCTGATCTTGTATAAAATGCATACAACTGGCAGGTAGTCGGGTTCAAAATCGTATGCCTGGTATGATGTTATCAGCAAAATTGTTATACCTATAGACATTGAACAATTTCGGGAGTGGGGAAAACTAATATTTTATTGCCCAATGAGAATGGAAATGAAATTCTTTAACTCAACTGATCTTGAGCTTATGTGATGAGCACAGTGACAAACTGTCATAGCCCAAATTAAATAGATCAAGATGTACCCCAATTTTAAGTAGATCACATGTTTTGTGTTTGGTGTCATACAGTTGAGCGGCGCAGGGCTGGCGCGGCGGGACCGCTGCGCCCGCGCACGATTAATCACAATTAGCGCGGTATTGTTTGCGCGCGCGTACCACCAGAGGATTGTCTTACGCTGCAGTGGCCTTTACATATAACGATTATTACCATTGATTCCAAATTGGCTCAGCAAAGAGACGCATTATAACGGTTAGTTATTCTTTAAGCCCGACTAAAATTAAATTATGGTGATAATTTTTGGCTGACGCGGAATATACCTATGTTGCATTCAGCAACCAATGGGAAATTTATCCTGTATTTAATTGAAAATTTAACTTTAATCTGTCATTGTCTTGATTAGCAGTGTGATATGTATTCCTTGACCCTGTCTTCGCAACATGGTTAGATGGGCTTTAAGGGTGCGTAGTCGGCCCGTGTAGAGGCCAGGCGACGACGGCCGCGGTGACAATTGCGACGGACTAATTGGAGTCAACTCGGATTAAGGAGCGTTAAACTGCGGAGCGCTCACCCCGCGCAGCTCGCGGGCTCAACGCGACGCAGCGGCCGCCATCACCGCGCAACAACAATTTATGACAGTAACTGCTTAAAATATCAATTACACACCAACAGTCAGGACCATACTGCAATATCGAACATCAAAACAATTGTATTCCTTTAAATCGATAAAGAAAGAAGGAGAAAATTCATACAAATTAATAAATATGTACTTGCTTCTTACATACCTACCCGAAATAGAGCAGGATTTTGTCTATAAATGCTAGTTTAAATATGAATAACTGGTAGCGTAATATTTGGAGCTGATTCAATTCTTTCTGCATAATTGGTCCGTCAAAGTTGACATCCAGACGGACTTAATCTAGGTATTCTAAGACCTAGGCAGTCTAGACAGAGATTAGTCTAATCCTATTGAAGTGAACGCTAAATTATATCTAGGTATTCTTACTCTAAGTATTATGCAAGCCTAATTAGATACTGCGGTTGTCAGATCATGTCACGAAGAAATAATGAATTGGAAGTCTGATACATATTGCTTGATTTATTATTCGGTGGTTTACCTATTTAGACCGTGTGACCACCTCATACCTCCCTTCAAAAACAAACAAAAAAGTCATAGATTTTTAATTTTTGTTTCTAGATGTTGTCCTTGCCAAACATGATCTTAGAAACAAACTTATTTAAAACAAAAACACGTGTTGAAAGGAATTAAGTATTTGATGAATGTGTGAACCGGAGCAGACATGTTAAGACTTATTAAAGCGATCAAGAGAGTCGTCTTACGGGCACAAGTGAGCATTGAGCGCGGCTTAAGGGGCTCGGGCAGGATTGTGGAGGTTAATCCCGCCGGGAACATCTCAATGCCGGATGATCCGGCGCGCACGCTCGCCGCGGACAACAAACACAGGATTATCTTAATTAGTGGCGAGCACTGAGCGCTCATTAGACTGCCCTTTCATTTGGAATGTCAGACAAAGCCACAATACATTTCAAAGACATCGGCTTGTGTGTGTCCTACACGTAATGAATCAGAAGGCTGTGTGGAATAGAAACAGGTATTAAGACAATTAGAAATTTATGTGCTTTTTTATATATTTGTACATGCAAACATTTTTTCTTTACGTCCGCAACAGTTTGTTTGTGAAAATATAAAAACATTTGAAAGAAATTGTTATAGAACATAGAGTGCAATCCCTCACTTCCCAGATGCTGACATCCCGGCCCGTGTAATCTCACGCGCTACTTTCAATACTAACAAATCAATAGCCCGCCTCCGAGTGCAAAGTGGTCTCTCAATGTTTGTCCAAACCGTATTAGAAAAACGAGGGTCAAATTAACGTATCCCAAACTTTGTTGTTATAAAAACTGGTCGTCGTTAGAAAAACAAGAGTGGTCCAGGTGTGCGCTGCGCAAACAGCGCTCAGTTTGCCGAGCACTCGCTGCGCCCGCGCCGCTGCCTCCCCCTCCCCCCTCCCCCTGCCCCCTCTCACCCGCCCCGCCCGCACCACCGACACCGCCCGCCACCGCGCGTGGTCCTCTTCCTCCAGCGAGGCCAGAGGCGTGTCCAGAGTCAGAGGGAATCAATTGATGAGGTTTGAAAAAAGTACTAGTTCTGCAATGAAGAATCAGCGAACCCTTGTATCCATGCTGGGAACCGGGTCAATAAATGAGATAAATAACTAGGTATCTTGTTTAAAGGAAAACCTTCTTGTTAACGCTACAATTTAATAAAAGAGCTCTCTTTTGATCATGTAGCTGTAACTTATTTTATTACGACCAATGACCAAATAATAATAAGAAATACGGTCAATATAGAACGTTATGTTCTCACCGGTATATCCATCGAATTCAAAATAACTGGTCGCTGTACTGGATCCCGGCCGCTGTTTGTCCACGAACCTACAAATATTATTGGATGATGATACGCCATTTACGCGTGTCGCGGCGGTAACCGACACCGGCCGCGCCGTGAGAGAGAATGCCTCGGGTCAATATTTGCGTCTGGACATTCTTATATGCACTAATCGGTATCCGCTAATTTATTAACCTGCCTTGAATATTAATAGCCTTTGTTCCAGATCTCGAAATGCCGTAACTAAGTTTAAGTTAATTGAACAGTTTCTGAAGCATCCCATGGATGGACATAGTTGTGAAGTTGTGCTGAGGTGGTAATCTAGTCCCAAACTTCTATTTTTGGCCACTATTATGAGCAAAATACAACTAGGTATCAGATCGATTTAGAGGCAAAACATGACTCAAATTAAACAAACAATAGAATATCAAAAACTATCAGACGTAAATGTCGGTGAAAGTGGGCCTCACGATCAGTTTATTTATCGATGACGTTCCCCCATAGTTATAACACTCATATTTAATTTGGTAAATCGTTCTTCAATCTTATCATCGTATTGAAAAATGGTCGGGTTCGTTTTAGATAGGCGATAGGTATTGTGAGTGCGCCGCCGCAGACGCGCGGGAGACGCGCGTGACGCAACGCGCCTCAAATGTCGTCGCGAGATGAGGCGCGCGATAGCGGCCGACAAATTAACACCTTTGTTACTTGCGACATCGGCATCGCCGGCGACGCGCCTTTGTGGTGATCCTCGAGATGGACTTGGGCATTCACGATTCGCCGCGCGTTGTTTCGTAGTGTACATTACAATACAATTGATTGTAACAGAGAATTTGAACCAAATCCTGATAATTATACGTTGCTTTAATTTAAATTATAGAAAACCAAGGACTGAAGAGTAAATACAGTCATGTACTCAAAAAAGAGATTTCGGAGAGATTCAACCAATTTAATTTCTGAAGTAACTGAATGATATCAATTACAAAATAGTTCATAACTCGACTTTGTCAACGGTTAAGGAGTCAAGAAAACAATATCGAAGCCAGGACGAAAGACAGTCCGTCACTGCACAATCGATCATCTCCGGGCCCCGGCCGGCAGGCTCCGGCACTACCGTATCGGGCCACGCACCGTTTTCAGTAATAAAAATGAGTTATGTCGATATCGTTCCCACAGAGCGGTTCCAATTATCGCTCGTAAGTCAGCTGTCACCGGGCGGGGCACGTAATGTCTAATTTATGTAATTGCTGTAACACGACCGGGAAAAAGTGCGGCGGACATAGCGGAGCGGGCAAAAACACCTTCCTTTCCCATTGAGCTGCGCGGGCGCTTCCCGCTGCCGCCGCCGCCGCAACAGCGCAGCCGCCGAGCGGCCATTAGGATGCAAACACGTACGCGAATCTAGCGGACGCGGCTTGCGCAAGGATCAAACGACTGGCGCGCTCTAATTTATACGACGATCGACTATCCCCATGACGTAGTAGCAGCCGGCTTAGCTGCGATAAACGCTCCAATGGTTCAATTGAAATTTCAGTTCGGACCATAAGATATTGATAAACTTATTTTGTTAACGAAAACACGGATAGCACTGAACTAGTTAAAGTTCGGCGCGAGGATGCGAGGATGTCAAGTGGCAGCGAGGCTGCGCCCGCGCACTCGACGCAGGAACAGACCGCGACGCGTCCATGCCGCAATTACTGCCTTGTTTATGACGGTATTCGACAAGATAACGCGTAAAACTTCTGTTTTAAATCTTCAATGTACAGTGAACTGTTCACGGTTGACACAGTTGTGTTTTGTTTTTAGTTTTTTTTGTGTATTATTCTAAAAGAAATTAAAACATTTCATTTATCAGCCAATTTAAGTTACCGCAGACGATAAATTAATACATACGAGTATATGAGCCTATTTTAATATTTATACTGTTTAACTTCCTTAATAATTCTTAAATCTTATTCAAGCTTAAAAAGCTAAGCTTGCGATACAATCTTGACGTCCAGAACCTTTAGAACAGGACGTTTTATGGCAACGAGGTCGCGTGGACGCGGCCAAATGCTGGCCGGATTAAAATGTGCGGTTCCTGCTAACCTTTATGCGATCGATAAGCGACTGACCTACACGCTACGAGATAATCTACCTCGCTCGAATGGTAATGACAAATTGCGCGTCCCGCATTGAAATAATCGTGCGAAATTAGTTTGTTTTGCCAAACAAATTGAATGCGGCTCGCTGTCGACAAAGATGCTTTCCCAAGATGCTGGTTCCTCATTCACTCGTTACCCCGGGGTTGGGGAAGGTCATCGGTCCATCGACGCCGCGACCAATTGATACTTCGACCTCTCCGTGGTGGTTTGCCTAGATGCTAAAATACACGTTATTTTGTGTCTCGGTTTGCCCAACTCGATATCAGTCTTCATGCAGTCAGTAAGCCTAGCAAGAAGAAATAAGTATTCTCTATGTTACAAAACAATGAATCTGGTTTTATCTCACTACACGTATTAGTTGAAAGGCCTCGAAGATCAGCCCTGTCTGTGATTGTAAGATTATCGTGTGTGTGTATCGCGATACCGCGGCCGGTCAGTGCACGTGAGTTGTGCGCACGCGTGGTGCGCAGGCGCAGGACGCAGGACTGCACAAAGCCGCACGGTCAGCCACGGGGCCGCCTGCGTTCTGGCAGGCACCACCCCGTGGGAACTCGATGCCGTGGTTCTGTCCCACGTGCATCGGGTTCGGGTCGCGGCGAGACTGCGAGGGGAGCGGCCCAGCTTGGAGGAGGTGGCGCTGGGACGTGCCCAGGCTAGGGAGGAGGCCCTAGCCAATTGGGCGGAGGCTCTCCGAGCCCCGAGTGCCGGCCACCGGACGATCGACGCGATTCGTCCGGTGTTGAGGGAGTGGGTGGAGCGCCGGCACGGCTGCCTCACCTACCGCCTTGTGCAGGTACTGACCGGACATGGGTGCTTCGGTCACTACCTGTACCGTGTCGCCCGTCGGGAGGAGTTGCCGCTGTGTCATCACTGCGGCGCTCCCGACGACACGGCCGAGCACACCCTCGAGGAGTGCCCGGCCTGGCGACACGAGCGCCGCGAACTAATCGCGGCGCTAGGCGGTGGTCACCTCTCGCTGCCGACCTTGGTGCAAGCCATGGTCGCCAGTCGACGAGCGTGGGAGGCGGCCGCCTCCTTCTGCGAACAAGTCATCTCGCAGAAGGAGGCAAAGGAGCGCGAGCGGGAGGAGGATCCTTCTTCCGCTCCGCTCCGGCGTAGACGGCCGGGCCGGAGGAGGCGCGCTCATCTGCGTCTCCTCTAGGCCTGTGTAGGGTGACCTGCGCGGGGGGGTAGCTCCCCAACCCGCGCATTGCACTAGGTCACCCGAGCCATGTCTGGGGACCACCCAGTTTCCCGGGTGGTCCTCCCTAGGCGCCAGCCCCGGCCTACCGCATCAGGTCGGGGCGCTCGAAGGACGGGTCGAACATAAGCCGCCACGTGGCGGCTGGCAGCGACCCGTCCTGATGCGAGCAAAAGGGGGAACTGGAGGGGTTTAGTGGGTAGTGGGCGCCTTTTGTGCGCCCGAGCCCCACACACGGTCGCGGGCTTAGCTAGCCCGCGGCGACATGGTGCGTAAATGCATTCCCCTCCACAAAAAAAAAAAAAAAAAAAAAAAAAAAAAAAAGGACTGCACAAAGCACGGAGCGGTCGCCGCGCGTCCTCGCACACAATCGCGCCGGAAATTATTAATTCTATCGCGAGACTAGTTTTTGCTTGACGTTGCTGACAGTCCCTTTGAGATCCGTCTCACGAAATCAATCTCTATACATATGGGAATAAAGGCGTGTAAAAAGAGGGCATGTCCTTCGCTGCGACTGTCCGGGTTATCACTCGATAAGAAATATGAGTATTAGTTATATTATGATTTCTACTGAGGTTTTCTATACGCGGGCATTGCGCAAGAATGCCGTAGAGTCCGCGTCCGGAACGCCTTCATAATCGCTGCTGCATTTGTAATTGTAAATTACTGAGTCTGAGATTTATCATTTTGCTCTGAGATTTGTAGATTGCACGAATTATTAATGTGTTTTGCGATTCATCGCGATATCACGGTAATCAAATGTCAAAGTTAATTATTTCATTTGTCACTCGTAAATCATGAAAGTTACAAGTATACTTTTCTGAATGAGAATTTATTATTCGTGCCAATTTGTTTATCACGAATTTAAAAACCAATGAATGTTGCGTAATTTTATTTTGCTATTGCAGAAATTATACGTAATTTATGAATATGCACTTTTTGTAATTTTCTGATTGGTTTTCTTTGTAGTTTTTGCATCACTTGCAAAAGCATTAAAATCTGATATTTATTAAACCAAAAATATACATCAATTTCCCGGTATATTTAATTAATTCCTGTTACAATTGGGAAGGTATAACATCAACTTAGTGGTACCGCAATAATTCAGAGGTTGTGTCGGTGCATTCGTCGCGGCCCAGTTGCGCTGCGGCTGCGCTGCGCCGGCGCATGTGGCGCATAACTCACTGCGCGGCGCAACCGGCAATAAATTCGTCTCCGCAGACGCAGTGTGTTGCTGCGGCGACGCTGACGGCTGCGCTGGGATCAATCAGCCTGACATGAGAGACCAAGGTAGACCCGCGGGGGGAGGGCAATACACGCCATTTGCGTAAGATATTTTTGGTTTTAATATCTTTGGTTCCCCTGCTTCCGATGGTCCAGCTAATTCAGTAAGACATTCTAGTGAATGTAGCGAAGGAGAAAGCATGACTAAGCTGAGGGCCACCATTTAGTAGGAAATTAGACCCTCGGGTATCACTAAAGTTTAGTTAACTCGCGGTGCCTCGACATCAACATGTTCTTTCGCCAATAAATATTTTTCTCCTTCTTTATTTCGATGAATCTGATGCGATAGCGTGACGAGCGACCACCCCACCGTGATTACTGTTTAATTAAGTTGGTAATTAAACATATCGTTTTGCGGAGACCTATCTGCGGAATGCGCTCAAAGACCCCGCTAATTGGGCAGTTAAAACCTGGCAAGTGCATGTCGGCGCGCCGGCGGGCCTAGCAATGACACGGAGATTGAGGCGATAAAGTGATTTCCTGAAGTTACAAGGTTTTTTTACATTTCACACGAAAGTTTTCCATGTATTCTTTGAAGGCAGGGACCAATTTCTGAAAATGTAATGAACATTGCACAATCCCGACTAATGTGTCTAAGTGTAGGGAATACGTATTTGTTCTATCCTTCATTTTGTAAATATTTTAATAAAATAATCTATTGCCCTATCTATGGCCCCTTGTGTGAATGCCCTGGGAAGAAAACTGATAAGTTTTCATCACGTCACACACAGACTGTTGGACAGAAATTAATTCGTATGGGACGTAACAGTTGTCGCCCAGGCTGTAGTCTATGGCGCTGAGGAGAGCGCGTCAATTAATGCAGGCTATAAAACCTGCGGGTGATGTTCCGTGCACAAAGATCCCGATGTTCCGGCGCTCGGTTATTAATCACGAGCAGCAGTTTTACTTTATTTGCGACGCGGTTTATTGTTCGCAGATCACGCTCGCTTTATGCTCCCATGGACAGGCTGTTTTGAATGTGAGCTGCTCCATTATCCGCCGGTGATTTCGCGGATAGTTACAATATCTGTACCAGTGCTGTTTCCGTTCGTGAGCACGGTAAGAGCAAGTTGGAATTTCTGCTCATTTCGATACAGAGTAAGGATGTATACTTGTAAAGTGCATGGGCCTATTATGTTACTGGCATAAGTTATTCATAAGCAAAACAAATCAAATGAAAAATATAACATGTAGGTATCTGGAATGCTATTGAGTTACACGGTTAGTGGCCGTGATAAATGATATTTTAGATATAATTCGTTGATCTGTTCTCGCGAAGTGATCAGCGCCCAGCGTCCGCGGCTGTCGCGGGCCGTCACGCGTCGCATCGAGCGGAACATTCAAATGGACCACGCGAGCGACGCGCGACGTGACGCGTGACACCTAGCGGCACATCGCAGCGCGCGGAGCATTCCCGCGCGTCGCCGCTGCGCCCGCGCACCTGATGCGAACTGATTTATGCCACTTATGTACCGGTCCTTGTTTGTACCGTTTCATGTTTCTTCTATCGACTGTAGCCAGTTGATTATCTATCTGATGTCGGACTTCAGCAATTCATACTGCGATAATTGGTGTATTCTGTGGCGTTGTATAAGCGGTTAAATTGCTAAATTCTAACTTTCATTAATAATTAAATAAACTCAAACACAAACACAACCTAAAAAAACAATAAGTAAATACAACCATTCCATGACCGAATAAAACATT
Source organism: Nomophila noctuella (assembly GCA_958496325.1). NCBI lineage: Eukaryota > Metazoa > Arthropoda > Insecta > Lepidoptera > Crambidae > Nomophila > Nomophila noctuella. The sequence continues at coordinate 108,083 of OY292499.1, forward strand.
TCAGATAAACATTAGGGTTTGATAAAAGCGGTTGAACGAGCAACCACCCCAAATCTGATCATAAACAGTTGCGTCATAAATAATCGCATTGTGTAATGTGAAAAAAATATGCAAGCATCGGTTACCTCGTTAGATGCGAATAGACAGATGGCATAAAGAGGCGTCAGTTGTTCGCGATGGCACTTGTCGCTGGTGGGGTGCGCGCGCGCATGGCGCGGGGCGGCGGCGGCGGCGCATGCGCGGGACAGTTGTCGCGAATAAACGCATTGTGCGCGAGGGCGGCAATCTGCCCACTTGCCCACTTGTCGATTGTTGCGACTTGCTGTGAATGCGCTTATGGTGACACTGGTGTATGCTATGAATTAAAGTGCGTTATTATTTATTGCTAGTGTTATTACTAACAGAGTAAAGTATTGGGGCGTAGTTAGATCCCATTATCACAGTCGGAATTATTTTTATACCGAGTATTCCCGTATAAGGAACAGAAGTTCTATATTTTTATTTACGCTCTTAAAGATTTTATATAAGTGAAAAGAAATAAAAATACAATCGAAAGTTAAGGCCATTCACGCTTCAGCCCTAAAACTAAGTCCTAACGTGATCTTGAAGATGAGTTTCAATGACTAGAAGACATAATTATCTTGGGAATGAGGCTTTTGGCCCAAGCGCGCAGGCGCGAGCAGTTAGAGCAATTCTCTCTGTGTACTTTAAATTTTGTTATTCCATTTGATGGTTGGATGGCCTGGGTCCTAGTAGTCATGCTCACTGTAATGTCTCTGGGGTGGTGGCGCTATGTGGCGGGTCATTTCATTCCCTCTAAAATGGTTGAGTGAGATGATGGCTGACACATACGTCATACTTGTGAACAGGTGCCGCCTTTGGAGACTGGTCGACTGGGACTCAATCTATTCATGATAAATATATTTTTAATTATATCCTTGAAAGACGTAACTGTATGACCTAGTACAAGTATGTTAACTTATGGTATGCACAAACTATTGTAATTATTTGGCGATTGAAAAGAGCAACTATCGAGTTTCTTGCCGCTTCTTCTCGGTAGATGACTGCTTTACGAAGTCGGTGGTCGAGTCATTCCTTTGTGCTAAAAATGTATGACGATTTATAAGTGCCTTGCAGAGGCCTACATGAATAAAGTATATTTTGAGTTTGAGTTTGAGTTTGAGTTTATCATCACGCGAGGCATGCCAGAGCGCGAGTCGCGGGGCCGTGTAACCGTTACGTGCATTTCCTCAGCCGCCGCCAAGTGCAAGCCAAGTACAGCAGCAACGAAATACACCACTCCCAAGTTTTGTCTGAATTGAATTTGGTTTTCTTGGGAAAATAGCAAAACACGTCGTGCTAATTGTTTTAATAAAGAGCAAAAAAGGGGTAAAACTCGTTCCCAAACTCTAAAATTTTTTGTGCAATAAATGTTGTTCTCGACTACAATACATATTATTTTCATTTGTCTTGACAATTACCGAGTAAGAACAGCATTACTCTCAAGCCATACTGTACTATTCCGGTGATCACAAGGGCTACACACGCTCGCGCGGAGTTTAACAGCTTTCCGCGTGTTGCGGCCGCGCGAGATAGTCATGATTACGAGTATGTTTACTGCTAAGAAAGGTTTCGTCTAAGATTTAGGCCTTGCCACGAAGCCATGCGTGCCATGCCATGTGTACAAGGCAATATGTAAGTATGTACATATGTTGTAAGTTTAGTGTTGTTCATAATTGAACATAGGATTTTTTGAAAGGCAAATAGCAATGTTACTAAGGCTAGCTAGGATAGATACTCTTAAATAAAGCGGTCACGTAAATAAATGACCTAAACAAGGAGCGTACATTAATGAATTACTAGTGTGTTAAAAGGCTTAGAGTCTTTTCACAAATGCTAAAATATTGGAATGTGGCTCTCAAACCGAGCGCCATCAATAGGTCCTGGGCAGCAGTAATGGCATCCACGCATCGGGTCCCGCGTGAGTTTATCGCCATTTACCCCGTGTTTACGAGCCGCGGGCGCAACAGTGCCGCGGCGTCGCCGGCGCGTGGCGCGCGCTTCGGCGCAATGGGAGTTATTCTGCGCGGGCGCAGTAAGTCCCGCGGAGCCGCGCATACGTCGTCCCGCTGTCACTGAGCTCTGCTAGCGGCTCTACCAACAGATTAGATGGCGCAGCAATTTTTACTATAGATAACAATGTTTAAGTGTCGCTGATGTTCATAGATCAGGGTTAAACCAACGTAACATCACAGCTTTCCACCCACTTCGTTTCGATTGTTTTTCATAAAGGGATATCCATGTCTTTACACCAAATTTTATATACCTAACTCTTAAACTAAATCTATCCCAGGATATATTTTACTGTAGAATATATCCCTAGCCTGACAATAGCGACAGATTTTATCTACGGTGTGCTAGAGTCGGTTTATCTCGCAAACAGTTCTATCACCGCGCCCGATTCCCAGAGCGATTGACAATGGCAGCAGAACAGAACCCTAGGCGTGTCGGTGCGACGTGCCGGGATAGATCACGCGCAGAGTAATGTAATAGTAACCGCAGGGACCCGCGCCTGCGCCCGCGCAGCCCTCGTTAGCGTCTTCTTTACTGCCGTTTGTTCGCGGCGATTAGTGGGGTTGTTGCCACTATGTGCGACGGGTTTCTTATTGCTTGTACACTTATTCAGTTAAGAAGCATGTGCATGTTAAACAAGATTTATCTTTAATTTGAAATTTGATAATTTTGTGTTATGTCGTACATATAATTCCCAAGTTTCAATTAAATATGTGTATGTACAGCTTTTTAACTAAATCAATAGGAATTAGCTAAGCGCACAACAAAACAAACAATGATGATGGCGTGATCACCCTTCCAATTGTAGAGCATGACAAGCGTTGCTTAGTTTTAGTGTCGTTAACGACTTGTCGGCTCACGGGGCCGCGGCTACTTGGCGGACGGCCACAGTCCGGGTAACCGCACGCGAGGCGCGCGGCGTGGGAGCTGCGCCTGCGCAAGTCACGCGCGGTAACGAGCGCCGCCCGCGCCGCCCGCCGCCCTAGCCGCCTAGGGATGCTTCCCCGACATCGATATTAACCTTCATCAATGATTGCCGGCCAAAGACTTTATTAACTAACAAGGCTTCTTAAAATCAACTAAAGGCGATAGGTGCCTAATCGATCACTGAGGCTCCGTATTTCTTTGAATGACACTCAAAATTAAATTATCTCATAATTACTATTACTATTGGCAATTTAAATTGAAAACTTCAGTTACCACATTCATATTTATATTGACACGATACTACTGTAGCAGTTATAAAGGTCCAGTCAGCCGCTCATAAAACTATTTTGAAGGCAGAAAAGACTACGCTTCCGACATAGAAGGAAGCGATTATTAGCAGTAGGCTAACTGCCCATGGCCATCAACACCACAAAGGTCGCTGAAGCGCTACTTGCTTCTAAAACAGCAATATAGCAACACAAACTAAATATGTTGACGTGGTAAATTGATAAATATCGATGTTGTCTTGAGATGGTCTCTACGCGCACAGCAATGGAGTAGCCGCAGTGCGCTGGCGCATGCCGCCACATAATCAATTACAGAGTGAATACTAAACACCGCATAGAAATTGATAGAGACCACTGTGGATCCGACGTCCAACACAATGCGTATGCGTCCGAACACAGGTGTCCGCCCTATTATAGTTGTTATGTAATTACAATTTGTACTGTTATACGAAACCGTTATCTCTTTAAATAAAACAAAGAAGGAGAAACTAGGTAAGTCTGCATCCCTACGCTGTGGAGTATAATATGTGACGTTAGTTAAACAAAAATGTCTAGCCGAAGCAGCAATATAACACTTGTAGGGTTGTGAATAATATAAGCCTGGATTAGTGTCATAAATCATGTGGTTTTGCTTGCGTCTAACACACGCGTCACAGGCATTCGCCGCGGCGGCCGCACCCAGCACCGCCACCGCGGCGTCGCTTGAAGTCAGGCTTCAGGAGCGGTTGCGCAGGATTCGCGCCGCCTGTCTCGTGACTATTAACACGCTCCGCAGGGCAATCTCACCCTTAACACCCGGCTGTGCGGCGGGAAATCGCACATACGTGAGCGTTTCCCGCGGTCGCGTGAAATTGCGCTGCGCCGAGAAATAGCGCGCGCCGCCGCTCCCGACGTCCTCGTAAACTGTCCTGTCGCCGGCCGCAGCGGGGAGATAGCCACCTCAGGTGTCAATGCGGTGTGATGAATCATACACTTTATCTTTTCATATTTATGAGTGCTATTAAAATGATTTGAATTATAAAAGACTCAATGAATTGGAACGCGTTTCGTAATTTTACGTTGATACCCTCTATCTGCTCCTGCCTGCGGGGTAACCCTTTAATATCAGAAAATTTGCTGTATCGTTACTTCTTATGATGTTACCAGAATATAATATTGTATAGTATATGTGGCCGGGCTAGACTGGCTGCGCGTATCAATCAGCGCGCATTCGCCACGCGCACGCGCCGCCGCCCGCTGCGCGATGCGCGTGAAATGGAACGGCTTTACGTCTTCAATGCAATTATACGTATCATATTCACATAAGATTACTGCGAAATCTTTACCAGGGTCAATTTCCTATGAGAATGAAACTAAGTTAAAAAGAACACCTTATTTAGATTATCCGTGGTACAACTTTATCTTTATGAACAATTTTTACGAGAGTGAACCAACGAGCAAGAACGTTAATTAATTGTAGCAGCCATTGTTTTACCGCGGTGGAGCACCGTCAGATGAGTTCCAAGTTATGTCTTTAATTGGCACATAGCAATCTTACTAATTAATTATTAACATAAAGCAAAATGTTGTCGACGGTTAATACAATTTATGGAAACTGCTCAAGCCTTGTTAACTTACAAATATATACCTAATTTGCATCTCGTAACAACACGGTCTTTCTGTTCTTTGCTTCCATAATATTTCAGTTATTTGGTACAATATACATATTATGTAAATAAAATGTTTAGGATGAACATGTGGTTGACTTATGTTTGCATTAGGAAACTTGACCGAGAACTATAATTAAAGTTCGAATAAGGAGAACCTTTTTTTAAATGTTTAATTGTGACCTTGGAAACGTTCCTTGGGTCAGCGTCTAATCCCAGATGCCCGCGCGATCCGATCAGGCGGGCTGGGAGCGTCCTCCGACGTTTTAATTAAGGCGCGCGGCGCCCGGGGGGGGGGGGGGGGGGCGGCTTATCTCGTTAATGCTGACGGGGCGATAGAGCCTAACGTTTTTTGTCACTCGAATTCGACTCAGAAGTAGTGAACTTAATGATACAACTTGCTGGAAGCCGAAGTTTGTTGTTCAATTAATACCCAATAACGACGTAAATTTCATTTCAAATAAATTTGTACGTAAAGCAACGAATATTTTATACTATTTTGTACAATCACACAGTCAGAATGCAACATTTTAACGGACACGCGTAATATATGTAGTATCCAAGGTCTACAGAATAAAATCTATAATTCAGATGATGTTAGTCAACAACAATGTTTATCGTTACTTCGGCGTCGGCTGCGCCCGCGCCGCTACCGCGCGATCGATCACGCGGCGGAGGATGGATGGACGCTTTTATTGATGGTCCTCACTTTGCTCAGCTATTTCACATGCTGACCATATTTTAAACCTGACGTCTGCTATGTTTGTGTACTACGCGAACGCCTGGAATGTACATTTAAAGTACGATCACGTTATTTTCCTTAGACTAATATAAAATTAAAAATTAGCCTTTGCTGTTAAAGGAAGGAAAATTGTCTAAGTAATTAAAAATACTTCAATATCTTGTTTTGGCATTGTAACGTAACTTCTTTCAATGATTATTGTTAATGGCGGAATTTGACAATCTGTGTCACATCAGTTAGGTATTTATTGTTATCAGTTGTGTAATATAGAAAAAATATTGCTAATAATTTTATAGGATGTTATTGACTTACGATTACGATGCTTTTGACTTATCTGCTGATGACTGGTGGTGGAAAGTGTTGAAGGTGACGACGCGCAACAACGCGCAACCTCAGCTAAGCGCTGCGGTGCGTCACGCGGGAGTGCCCGTCAATCTCAGACATTATATGTACATGATTTGACCAATGAGTCAACTCGTAAATGTCAAATTACTTGTCCTCAGAAAAATATAATGAAGCCATCTTCGCTGTTTTTGAATAATTAGATATTTGCATTTGAAATGTATTCACATTCTTAGACTGAGAGTAATTGTTACATAATGCATGTAGGTATTAAATAGTATGGTGAGTCATGTTGGCGGCTAGACGCCAAATATAGCAGACACGTTGGTCGCGGTGGAGAAGACGGACACGATAGTCACGGCGGACACGGGCGGCGGACAGGGCAGAGGGGCGAGTAGGGGGATGTGGCAGCAGTTATGAGAGTGCCGTCGCACGCAGCTGAGCGGCTCGGCCTGCGTCAGGGCTGCCGGGGCACAGATGTCTCAAGTGTAAGTCGATTGCTCAGTTTGAGCAATAAAGGATTCTTATTTCTTATTCTTACTACTTTAATTAGTAACAAAATGTTATGTGGTTGAACCCAAAGAAGATACCCACTTTCCGGAACCAAAGTTTATATAATAACTATTTTTAAAAATAGTTTATGTTCTGGAAGGCAAACGAACAAGAAGAGTTCTGGCAAAGGTACAAAATAAAGTTAATATTTTTAAAGCCGCTACAAAGTTCACCTTTGATCCAGAAATTGTGTCATATCTTTTACACCACACAACAGTTCAAGCTGTCTATAAAGAGACAATACTACGACCGAAGCACATACGGAAGCTAGTAGATCTGGAAGATAGCGTCACATCTACCGCTGATGATATCGCTCAGACCAGCCCTAATCTCGAGTCTGAGAAGCAGCGATTCTTACATCGGCCCCTTCGGATCCCGCAATATATCTCACAGCGGGCGCCCGCAACTTTCCACGAAAATACTGCGCGAGCGCACCGCAGCGCTACCCTACCGAGCGCACATTACAACTTGAGCTTTGTAAACGTTACATAAGAATCATTTTTATCTGCACCGGGGAAGTGTGAAGGGTATGAAAGGTCCATTAAAATTTAAATTGTAAAGGTATCAAGTTTCGGTTGAGTTTTGTTTGCAGCCGAAGGACAAGCAATAAGTGTGTATTGGTAGTGTTTATTTTGACAAATCGCGGTGCAACGCGGCTCGTTTTAATGAGGTTAATCCCGTGCTCGTACATGATGCGCCCGCGCACCGAAATAAAAGAGCTCCACTGAAGCTGACCTCAGCCGTTTTATTAACTTCATGAATAAATGAGGTATATTTACAACGCTTTGTTTTAAAATACGCGGCTGTTACTGTCCGCTACCCGGCGCTTGATTGGATACGTGACAATTGCTGTTATGTTAGGAAGTTTATTGAACACATTAATTCTTGAAATTGTACGTGAGTTTGTAATGGAATTGGAACTGCAAATATTTAATATTATTTAAAATAGCCATATGAAATTTCATGCATTTAAATTATTAACATTTAGTTCGGTTATCGCAGAATCAAATTGAGGAAGTGAAAATAAATACAGCACTCATGTTTGGAGTTTTAAATGCGCAAGGAGCGGCGGAGAATCTTATTAGCTGATAAAATTAGCTTTTCCATGGATTTGAGCGTGTTTCGGGCAACGCTGGGGAACCCCGTGGCCTTGGCGTCTGCGCCGGCCTCTGGCTATCACAGTTCCGGCGGAGCTGATAGTAAAATTTGGCGGCCGCGCGTTATCATCCGGAACCGACTATTCATACACTCTCTGTATATCCATCATCGGAACACTGAAAGCTTTTAATAAATGATGAACAGAATTTACACATTCCTGCAAAAGGAAGTATGTAAAATGTAGATTACCTCTTGAAATGCCAACAATAAAACCGCACAGCCCTTCCATTTCCAAACAGATTTGGTAAATGCGAATGCACCGTTGCGCAAATCGGATTAACATGCATGCAGATTGCGGTATGCAGGTATGTTAATGACTAATTACTGCATGGTCTGGGATGCGCGCACGCATCGCGTAATTATTTCCGCAGTCGAAGGCGGAAGCGCTGCGCCGGCGCAGTAATGACGCGGGGATGTAAATCCTATTAGCGGAAACAAATGGCCGCGTAATTACGCCGCAATCTGCTGCGGTCAGGGGCCTTTACACTAGGAGGAGTATACGGTTTGACCAACGCAAAAAAGGATCTTGGTATCTGAGCACTCTGTCTGTTGCAGCTAGACTGAATATCTTGCATTGAACTTACCGATTACCTACCAAAATATCCAATGTTTCCACGTAACGCGCTCTTAAAAAACTAGTCTATAACTAATGTACTTATGTAAATTAGTTATATCCGTAAATGTAAGCTTTATTACTTAAAGAGAAAACGATCGTGCTATTCCACGAAACTACAGCAACTTGCGATGCATTGGTTTTACACGGCACGATCTCTCCGCGGCTGCGCGGCGCACACGGCGCGGGCGCAAAGTAACGAGCGGTGTCGGACTCCTTGCGGACTGCGCATGCTCAACAGATATTTGTAATGTTAGAAAGCACAACTGTACGTTGAAGAGAAATAAAGGATGTTCAGACGAGCCAGTACTATCCATCAGATAATTTTGAGTAAAAAAAACTTACTTAACTTGCGGTTAATTTGAGCGCATTGCTGACATTAGCATTTGAGTATATCTCGTGTGATTTTGGGCCACCTGAATGCAATAATCAGCTCAAAACTTTACTCTGCAATTGAATTGAATAACGATAGCTGCACTAAGCACTTACGGACATCTATAAAACTTAAAAAAATATCTTAGTAAAATAAAACGCTTTACTTGCACATCTACGAATACTTACTGCTAAAAATTCTAAAATCATAATTTGTATGGCGCAAAAAGTGCGCCATGTTCGTATCATTCTTAGAAAATACATAAATTATAAGGCATGCAAGAACCTCGCCATATAATAGTCAAACGCAGACATAAAACAACTTTTTCGTAGTCGAGAAGTGTGAGAGACAGTGAAAACCTCCCCGCGCAGCGCGGCGCATGCGCGGTCGTAACAGCGCTGCGGACAACAATACGCGCGTCATAACGACGCTGTCGCCGGTTTTTGCGCCGGTAGGGATGCTGCTTGTTGCGGCGACAAAAAATATTATCACATCCCGCTTTTGATAAGAAGCCGAAACTGCCCTCAGGAGTTTAAGTATGTTTTTAAAGTTAAAATTTTCAGCACTCGGTATTAGGGATATAATACTTGTACTTTTTTACTTGACGCAAAGATCCTATTCCTGCTTGACAAAGTAAGAAGCATTTCTATTTGATGCAATCACATTAATATTAATATCATGCAAAAACTAGACCATTTCCGGTGATATACGCTTTTGTATGGTGAGTGACTAGATCGTCTTATTTCTTTTTATTCGATTCATTGAAGACTTGTTGCTAGACAGGATTCCACGTGGGCGGAAGCTATAATATAAATCGATTAATCTCTTTGGTAATGGGAGCGATCATCCCTAGCGCGCAAAAAGCTCGCGCCGAGGCGACGACGTCCGGCGCGGGCGCAAAAACCGCGGGTATTGTGCGCGGGCGCAGCGGACTCCGGCGCAAGTCGCCGCGCGCTTGGTTTTTGCGCGCCGAGCTTTTAGCGAACAAGTCGTTAATGCGCCTTTGTGAATGGTTCGTTGTGCTTTCAATTTTGTTGCAATAATATAAAAATGTGAAGCATACAATGTGAATGTGACAGAGGTGTTTTTTTGTAATAAACGGAACTTGTTACAATTGACAATTCATTTTATAACTCAAAATTGTTCTAATATCTGAAATAAGCAATATCTATAATTACCAGGTCCAAGAGGTAGAAACTACCTACATGAATACTCTTCGGTTGTCATTTGTTCGTTTGATCGTACTCCTATAGAAAGAGGTACATTGCCTATAATAAATAAGTTACCTAAGTGAGCTGGTCTCACTTTACAGCTACCGTTTAACATGAACTGTTTAAAAATACAATTTATGAGTGTAGTAACGTATTCATTTTTTAAATGAGGACCGTCCACCCGTCTCAATAAATAAAACAGGCTATCAGATATCGTATGCATTAATAACCCTGACAAACTGAGCATATTATAATAGAATCATGCAACATTATTCAATAATAAGTGGCAATAATAGCCACATTATAACAATGTAGTGGTTGGTTAAAATGTCGTGATTGAAATAAAACATAATAACATTATAAGTACAGTTAACGAATGGTATATGTAGTTTCACGTCGTAATTATTTTAATGATAAATATCAGGATTTATTTAAAGAACAAACTAAAACGTGCTTAGTTGTTTATAGAAGGGATTGAAAAAGTTTTTACACGCTTGATGACACGTCTCTGTGCGACGAAGTGCGGTTTTTTGGGGTTCTCTTAGCTTTATCAACACTCTGTAGCCATAAGGTAGTAGGTTTAATTGCACTGTTACACTTGTTACTTTCATTTAGCAGTATTACACAGTTTTTTTTTAATGTAACTAATTCTGCGGTATCTGTAGGATTCTCCATGACTGATCGAAAATTGCGAGAATTGAAAGAATGGACCAGTTATGAATTTTGTATTATGTGATGCCTCACTATATCTAATACCTGCCGGTATTTACCGGCCAGTGCGCGGGTTGGATAGAATTTCCATCCATCATGGAGGTCTGACCATCCATGAAGGCTGGAAGGAAACGGTACCGTTACATCTGCATTCCTGTAATTGATAGAACACCAGAGTTAGTAGAAGAACAGAGACAGCCACAAAGGCAATAACTATGTGACGGTGCCGTTCGCTTCCAGTCTTCATGGATAATGCCTGGAGCCGTGGAATTCTCAAACTCAACTGTGGAATTCGCAAATCCGTCGGCGGATAAGTTACAAAGTATGAGTGAGTAGTGCGACATATTTAATGCATTTTCCTGGTGATTCGGCGCGTGCGGATGGCGATATGCGCTTGCGCAAGCGCCGATAAGCCGCGCATCCGCGCCGATAGCGTATCGCGGTTACTTCATACTGTTTGTGCCACTGCCCCGGCACATTGTACCTATTCGCGTATCATACTCATGCTCAGCTCAGGACACAACGGGATTAACGTCTTGCTTCAAGGCATAAGGTGCAATTATTAAAATCCGGCTTTGTTGATACAGAAAAACATGGAATTTCATTAGGTCTGAGCTACCTCAAACTAATATAGACTAAAATTAGAAAAAAAAAGTTAACTCAGAGAACAAAATTGCAGTTCAATCATCATGTCTGGGGGCACGGCAGTGCTCAAACAATGTCTCGAGCAAAAGTGGCACGGCCGTACCATCTTTTCTCGAATTCATTTACTCGTGCAGCGGAAGCTCACTTAACATTGTACTTATGTATTAGTATCATATTTGGTCACACCTGCTATCCTAATTAATGCTGTGTCCAAATAAAACCACCTAAATCGACGATGACAGATTGTCAAAATATTATACGAGTGTGTTCAATACTTTTGAAATGTATATTTAGAAGTGATATATTGTGGCACGGCATTGAGGAGCTCGATGGCGCAGTGGTTAGCGCACTCGGCCTGCGGTTGCTAAAGTTAAGCAACGTTCGCAGATGCCAGTCATCGGATGGGTGACCGAAAAATTTCATCTCGAGCTCCTCCGGTGCTTCGGAAGGCACGTTAAGCCGTTGGTCCTGCGCCTGATCTCTCTACGGTCGTGTCAGATTGCTGTCCCACCGAATTATGAGAGTGAAGGAATAGGGAGTGCACCTGTGCTTGCGCACTCACTTGTGCACTATAATATATCCTGCGTACCTGGCTGATCGTAAGATCGGCCGCCATGGCCGAATACGGCCGGAGGGTATTATTATTATTATTATTGTGGCACGGAATATTAATATCGTATCAAATATCATTTGCGTAAAACTGAATTCTTCCGCGCCTCTTTAAGCGTAGCTACTACTGGTTCCCTCATAAATATTGAGAGAAGGCAATTTGAGTTATTGTGATGGTATGCACACTTTGCTAACTGGGGGGGATCTTTTATATGTAAGTTTTTAATGTAATAAAGAGCTATACGACGCAGGGACGGGGAGCACGAAAAAAATGCTGACATAGCAGGAGTGGTCGACGCGGAACCCTGGACGTTGCTGCGTCGTGACGCCTCGCCACTCCGCCGCACTGCGCTACACACGCCACTCTGCGCCACAGCCCACGCTCGCCACACTCACCCCACACAGCAACAGACGCGTTATTGTTTAGCTATCTCACATCTCGGCCGCCTCATTAAGCCGGAGCGGTTTTTACGACTATTTAGCTTTAGGGATGTGCTTCTTATGCAGTAAGTAATGAGCTATTGATCAGTGAAACTATCGAATTTCATTTCCCTCGTTATAACTGAAATACTTAAACGCGTAACACTGTGCTTTCTTGAAGTTCTACGACTATGAGTATACTATGCGCTCAATCCGTAACATACGTAAGTTGATATAATTACAGAGTACCTAAATGATACGAAACTTATCAAACACTGCACAGTTCATATGTTTTTACTCCATTTACATTTTTTCAAAATTGAGAATTGTGGACATATTGTACGGCTTCTGGAGATGTTTCAGCTTGCGCCTAGCCCTGCATAACAAAGTTTCAGGCATCCTCTCAGTGGCGTGAGAGCCTGGCACCCCTGGTCGGCGAATGCGGTCGATAGTGAGTCGATAGCATCGATACATTAGTGGTAACGCGCTCGTGACATGTGCATCACCGTATCAGATGCCCGAGGCCGCGGCAAACACGCGGCCACAGTACGCTCAAATGCGCAGTGATGAAACAGTTGGAACAGTTTGCCGTTTAATTCAGATATAAATAGGCAAAATTTTGGAGCTTTTGAAAACCACACAATTCACTTGGTATTTATGTTACACACAAAAAAAAAGTGTTATGTGTGCTTACTACTGGGTTTGACGGTACACATTTTTAACGGCCTATTTACTTATGTCTTAATTAGAAACTTCTTGAGGATACTGCGCAATGGATATTAAAGGATATATAAATAACCAGGGACTTAAAAACAAGAAATAAATCTAGAAGACAAAGCAATAAATTAAAATATCTATAGTGTACTGGAGTCTATAGGGAATAAAATATTCGATCATGTTAAAGCTCGCCCTGCTACTCAACTACTCCAACAGTGGGGAAGTCACATTGATTCAAACCTATCGCCTGAACCATGCAGCTTGCTAGCCAGTGCGTGCGTGTGGCCGCGGACCCCGCGACACGCTGCGACGCGCGACCCTTGACATTACGCGCCTAATACCCGCGTTGCGCGCGACGACTCAATCGCTCATCTTTCCTCACTGACATTACTCTCATGACATAACCTATGATTGAATATGGCTTATCGCCTTGACAATAAGTCATAAAGCTTATGATTGCTTTTACGAAATACAACTTAAACAACAGTTATTATAGGACCACCACATCAGTGAATACATGCGATTGATGGTAGGATAATAACGGTTTTGGTGTGTTGGATCTTAAAGAGTTATTATGTTTGAAAAAAGCATTTGAATTCGGTCCTGATTATAATCAATGAAAAGATCACAATTGCTCATATATATACATTATACAATGCTTACAGGGGAAAACGGGTATTATGAAATTTGTAATTGCTATTTAAAACTCATTCCGTTGAAACTATGTAATAGTTAAATGTTTTGTATGCCAGAAACCTGAAAGGACGGGCATTATGAACTTTGCACAGTAAATCCTCACCGCCACTTCTTTAGAGTTTATAAGACTATGTTCCCGCGTATTCTATGGAGGAAGGTGTGCGTTCAACTATCAATAGGACATTCGATTCCCAACATATTCAAGACCGATGGCGGCCGTAATGCAATCGGGAGCAATATTTAACGCCGAGTGCTGCGCAGGAGCGACGGTGCACTTCTGTTACTTACAGCGCCGCGCATGTGAACAAGAACTAGCCTTTCATTAAAGCTCTATCGAGGGTTGACTGTAACGCACAAGGAATGTCTTACACAGGTAGGTAATAACAGAAACATAGGCAATTATAAGTAATACTTAAAGTGCATTGTAGGCATGTAACTATCAAAATGTTGTAGTAACTTCATATATTAGGCACTAGTTTGTACCCGCGGCTTTGCCCGCATGGAATTATCAAGTTTCCTGATTTATCCCACGGGAGTATTTAAAAGGAAAAAGGTTCCTTCCACTTAAGTCTGCTCAAACCCTGCATGTACCTATACCAAACTTGAATGACGGAAAAACTTCCAAAACAAAAACTTACACATTTATAATATTAATGTAATATCACAAATTGATCTTGCTAAGTAATTCGGCTATACACAAAACAACCACGGTGGCTTGGTTTCCGGCGCGACACCGCACTGCTCCTACTGTTAATTAGCGACAATGATACGTTTTCCGCCGAAATGGGCGAGTGTGGAGTCATCAGCCGCCGGACGCGCGGACGCTGCGGTGAACAGGTTCCACAAACATAACATCATTTATACGCAACAGTTATTCGCAAACAGCAACTTTGATTAGTTACCTGTGTATACCGTTTTCGACTCTATTTGATTATTTTACTATTCATTCAAGAAATCTTTTGAGAGAACTCAATTTGCGCTTTATACATCACTAAATAAAAAATCTCATAATCCTTGAAGTGCTTTCCTGGTTTAATAATTCTACAGGTTTATGGTTAAGAATCTCTATGAAATGAACAGAAATAAACTTTCATCGTTCGTCATGCTACATTATGATTGAAGAGAAGATGAAGAGTTGTCCATTTCAATAAACTCCATTAAACCTGGGTGTTTTATGTTGTGAATTCAATAAAGCCTACCTACACCTACAGAAATAAAAACGTGGCTCTTGCAAGATAAATTAGCACTAAAAACTTATCACGAACTAAGGCGCACACTATAAAATATCAGAGCCTGGTAAGTTATTAAATATACTATTAATGCCTACCTTGTCCTTTTTACCCATTTCAGTAAATATTTCACTTAACTTACTCACAAAACGATTATTTTATCTCAGTAAGTAAATGGATCGAAATAAAAACCGTTATGGTATCAAACAGAACGAAAAGGAAATTATTGTGACCGAGAGGTTAATGCGTTTTAATAAAACGATAAGTGGGTAACGGCGGGCATTGTTTAGCCCGCCCGCTGTCCCGCGCTTCCCGCGTGTCCCGCCGTGTCCCGCCCGCGTGTCCCGCGCGTCCCGCCGTGTCCCGCGACCCGTCTCTCGTCCCGGCCAGAGCAGATAAGTTCTAACAAACATCCCATTAGCGTACAGGAGATCTGAATCACAACAGTGATTTGTTTTGATGTTATTATTTCTATTTGATGGTACTATTTCGATATTGTTTTATAAAGACTGAGAAGTTGTAGAGATGCTGCTTATAAGTCAAAAGTTTGTTTAAAATGGTGTGAGTTTACATAAAACATTTAAACCACGGTGCCGATGCCGGTGTAAAACTAATTTATTCCTATGACAGAGCTTTTATGCAATGTAGAGATAAGTAAAAGAAGTTTAAACCAAAGCTCATCTGGTAATGGCGTGTTTCACGCGCTTCTTGTTCCGCGTTGCAATGAATCATTCCGATTAACTTTGAATTTATCATCCTGCTTAAAAGCTTTACCGTATTTGCAATAACAGCGTGTCCGTTTGATTCATGCAAAAACTCGTAAAAGGAATAATATGACAGCTATTACGAAACTTGTTTAAGGCTGTGTTTAAGTTTCAGAATGTCGGCTTGGACTTGACTTGTTGTTTGCATTGCTTGTGAAATTGGCAACTTTTTGGTAGTAAACATTTAAGTTTAATTTTAAAACTGTGCTCATTTATTTGGTCATCCTATTGTGATATTATGCCCTGATTTGTTTTCTTTGATTCTATGTTTATAAGTACTGAAATATAATGCCAAAGATAGAAAGATTTCCTTACGCTTATAACCGTGTAAAGCGGTCAGCTTTCAAAACAGATTAGCGCTAGATAATAACACACGAATGAAGGATGATTGCGCTGCAGAAATTGGTTGTGATTACTCAAGTGAAAATGGTGAATTTGTCTCAGCGGCGCTGGCAGTGGCGTGGTGGTGTGGTGTGTGGTGGCACAAGTGGCGCGGGCTGGCCGAGGCGGTCGTGCGGCGCGGCGTGTCGGGGGTCGGGCCGCGGTCAGCGGGATGTTTCTCTAAATTAAACGGCGCGGGGTGAACGGCCGCGCGCAGGTGCCGCCCCCCGCGCCCCGCCGCCCCGGTCCCCGCGCCCCGCGCCCCGCACCGCGCCTGCGCCCGCGCCGCTGACATAACGCGACTGGTTCTGACATAACCCGCTCCCGCTCGCCTGCATATCTCCTGCTTTTTGTCGATCGCAAGATTCACAGGCCCGGCGCGCTGTGACGTCACAGGCTCGGCCCGGAGCCACTTGTGTTCTCGTGTTGGTATCGCAAGTCATATATTACATTTCCTTTGTGCACAGACGATCTGTACCTTGCTAGTTCTAATTAGGTATTAGGGGTGTAGAATGTTAAACTGATTAATAGTTTATCATTAATACAGTCATCGGTCGGTCGGAGTACCTATAATTACTAAAATTATATACTATTTTGTATTGCTACGCTGTATGATCCCCATAACTTAAAAGTAAGTGCAAGACAGACCCTTTGATTTGGTGTTTCTAATTGGTATCCAAAGAACAGGAAAATAAACGTTAAATACTCCAGCAAGTGTAGTTACAGATTCAGAGTATCCATATTATTTTGCTCCAAAGTAAAACGTAGATGTGATCAGAAAATAAAGATAGTCAAAATATAAGTTGCTCTTTATTCGAGCCACTTTAATTAAATACGAGTATTTACTACAGATTATAAAAACCGCCGCGTCGAAGACATCCAACAGCCCATTAAACATAACACGGCGACGTCCAATTTCTGAAATTGGTAAAAAATGATTTCAACGCTATTTAAATTATCTTAAATACAGTCCAAAATTGGTCAAAATTTATGGAGGTCTGGTCAGTCCCCGCCCGGAGCGCCGCACTCGATCACAGCGAATGTGACGCGGTCAAATAAACGTGGAAATAATTTGATCGAATTTCCTGAGCTACTTTCTACACCCGGCGCGGTTATTTTTAATAAGCAACATTAATTTTATTGTTGTCATAAAAAGCGATCAATGGGCCGATGGAGTGCGGGGTCGGACCGGTCCGGTCGAGATACATTTCATTAGAGATATAAAGGCGGACTTAATTAAACGGCTTTTTGGTTATAATATGGTAAATTGAATTGGAGCGGGTCGTGACGCATCGCGCCGCGTCATCGCGCGTCGCCGCGACGTGACGCGCGACGCTCGTCTAATTTGTTCCAGATTCATGGGATATCGCCCGGCATCACTTAGTGTTGTGAAGACCATGTCTGTGGAATTATTCTGCTCTACATTTAAAATCGACTTAAGAAAACTATAAGGTGTAACAAAATATACTGCAAATATTTTAAGGGCGAACTGTTTAGTGGAAATGTAATAAATTTGTCTAGTTAATTTTTTTTGTTAATACGCTAGTTTCCGAGAAAATCAACAAAATAAATTGAGTGAATAATTGGGAAAGGTACAAAATTTGTCATATGCAAGACAGCTGGTCGTGTCTTATCAGTGTAATACAATTACTACTCTTATCCTGCCCCAAAAGCAAAGTGGTGGAGAGGGGGCGAAGCTTACAGGACGAAAAGAGCAAATTGGCCGATGCAGAAAATGCAAAATTTTTAGGCATTAATTTTGACTTTTTAATATCTGATATTGGTTACATTGCCACAAAAGAATTCGCCCTTAAAATATTTGCAGTATATTTTGTAACACCCTATATAGTTTTGATTTTAATTTAAACGATTCTAGCCGTTTTTGTACCAGTTATCCTTTTCCTATAGTTATAAATACTCAAAACCACCACTTTTATTGCCAAAATATCACTAGGTATTTGGGTCAAAGGATAACTAGAAGCTTCGTCAAACTTCTATTGCTCATATAAGATTTTAGACTTTCGCGTTGCATTATTACACTAGTATTATTTAACGGGACTTAACGCGATATTAATTATGTAGTATATGTATACTACTTACTGCTTGACGTTTCGACTGCGTTACAACAGCCGTGGTCGCAAGCGGACTGGTGAAGCGGGGCGTCGTCTGCTCGGGCGCGGTTGAGAATGTTCTTCCTCTACCCCCAAATTGTCATTTATTAAATTGTCACCCACACTTTCACGGCACACAACACTAACAGTATCAGGGTTTGGTCGAGACGAAACAAAATTGCTCACTTATCAACAAATAGGAAAATGAAGAAGGCATACGAGATTTAAATAGTTTTCAATATGATGAACGAAGTATCCCTTTTACAAATATTATTTAAATCCAAAGGCCCATCACCGCAGCCTCAACACTAGTCGTAGGCCGCACGCACGGCGCAAAAACGTTAGTCGCAGCATGTAATCCAATTTATTAGGCCTGTGCGAGCGTGTCGGCGCATTGTGCGCGCCGCGGGAGCAGCGATCCACAAAAAAGAGCGAACTGCCGCGTAATGCCACCTCCGGCCGCAGCTACTGACACCAAATACCAACATTTTTAAGAGAGGTAGAGCTTAGTGGAACTTCCACTCGAATGAGCCGCTCGTCTGGGAAAGGACCTCCACCTAACAGAAGACCACAGAGAAGTAGCACTTCGTATCTGTTGGAGCCTACTCACCAGCAGAAACATAGCACAAATTTCTGCTGGTAAGTAGGGTCGTCAGGGCTCAGTTGGGGAGGATATGGGTTCTTAAAGGCAGGCAACGCATCTGCGGCCCTTGTGCTGTTGTTGATGTCCATGGACAGCGGTGATCACTTAGCATCAGGTGACCCTTTTTTAACTGGAGGCCAATTTGTAATGTTAAGTGATCACCGCTTCCCATGCACAATTGGACATCAAGAGCCCCAAAAGATCTACAAACCAAGAAATTGAACAAATTTAATAAGGCGTAAATCAAAAAGACTCGCAATTCCTACAATTTATAGTTTATGTTCAGCTAGTTGTTATTATTGCACCGGCGACTTTCGGTTTTTGGATTGTACGAGTAACTAAGCAATTACCTTGCCAACTGAAAAACCCAATATTATTTCGTACCAGAGCGCTAACATAAAATTTTCACGACTAGCGCAGTTTCGACTTTACGGTCTAAAGCTTAACTCAAGATATTTTTATTATAATATTCGAAAGCTCTGTTTATTGCTTATGAAAGTAGCTTAAGATCCATTTGTGATTACGCTCATGAAGTGGAATAATTAAATTAGGATTGTGAAAATATACGATCGATTAACAGATCTAGAAATGCAAACTGACTCGTACATAAATCAAAATGTGTTAACTAATAAACGTAAAACTACAAAACTCACACAAAAACTAATATCTGATTTTATAAAACCTAGTCAAAACGAATTAAATAATAATGACCACAAATGTACAAAAAATTCAAAAAAGTTAATTTCTGACTACTTTAAAAAAACTAGTCCAAAATCAAATAAATTTAACCAGCTTTTTCGTGAATGAAAGCACTAAGAAACTCACATTATTCCATCAAAATATAGCAAGTATATTAAGTAAACAAGATTTGTTTGAAGTAAGTCTGAACGAACTAAGACGAGAACTAATTAATGTAAATATTATATGTTTTTCCGAAACTTTCATAAAAAAAGGATCTGAGAAAAACTTAGTACCTACTAAAAAACTATACCTTAGCTGCTTCGTATTGCAGAGACCAACGTAGAGGTGGTACCTGTGTATTAGTGAATAAAGATATTGACTTCAAAAATATTGACATTACCCAGGCCATCGATTATTCATTTGAGTGTTGTGCTATTGAACTTACACAGTACAACGTTATAATAGTTTGTATCTACAGAACCCCCTCATCTATTACTGAAACATTTTTTCGCCAATTACAGTCTTTATTGCACATGTTATCACGAAAACGAAATAAAAAGGTAATACTATGTGGAGACTGGAATGTGGACCTACTCCAAACGAATAAAAACAGCACCGAACTAAAAAGTCTGTTAAGTAACAACAATCTGACATCGCACATAAATTGCCCCACACGTAAGAATGCATGTTTGGACCTAATTGTAAGCAACATGCAAAACAATGTCAAATCAAAAATCCACAATTTGTGTTTGTCAGATCATGAGACAGGTCAAAGCCTCACTTTTGATGTGGAAGCTAACTCACATTTTCGCCATAGGTATAAAACCACGTTTGAGTATAAATATGACATGTGTGAAGAAAATGTTAAGAAATTCTTGCAATGTATATCATCACTAACATTTAGTGAAGTTATTTCAGAAAACGATATGCAGGAAGCATTCACTAGTTTCTACGATACGTTAGTACTATTTTATAGATTATGTTTCCCAGTTATTAAGGTGAAAATTCTAAATAAACCTATAAGAAATAGTTGGCTTACAAAAGGAATAAAACGATGTTGTATTCGTAAGAGGCAGCTTTACCTTAAGTACAGATTAATATCGAATAATAAATACATGAAAAAACACAACCAGAAGTACGCGAAAATATTAAAAAAATGTATCTATGAAGCATAGAAAAATACCAATACAAATTATATATCTAAATCAAAAAACGTTTGTAAAACAACTTGGGACATAATCAAACAATACACCAATGACACAAATTATAAAACTGAAATACAAAAAATACGTACACATGATAATAATTATGAACATGACCCAAAAAAAATTAGTGAGGAATTCAACAAATTTTATATAAATATGACAAATAAGAATATTGATCAAAAAATTGACTACAAAACTGTGATCTCCGACATACCATTACACTACAATAGCATATTCCTAACACCTGTAAATGAGAATGACATACTTAAAATAATAAGAGGACTTAAACAAACAAACTCTACGGGGTAAGACCATATAAATACTAAAATAATTAAGAATAGCTCAAATTTTATTGTAAGTCCATTAACATATATAATTAACCTTTCTTTAACGCAGGGAAAATTTCCGAAAGAATTAAAAAGATCGGTTGTAAAGCCTTTATATAAAACTGGTGCTCGTGACGAATTGAGCAACTATAGACCAATAACTCTGATACCAATATTATCAAAAATTTTTGAAAAAGTTATGTATGATAAAGTCTATAATTTTCTCTCCGTTGAAAGGTTACTTAAGGAAGAACAATTTGGTTTTCGTAGGAATAGTTCAACAACACTTGCTTGCTTTAACCTCATTAAAGAAGTAACACAAAACTTAAACAACAAATTGCATACTTTGGCCATATTCTTAGATATGAGTAAGGCTTTCGACTTTGTTTGTCACAAATTACTACTTTGCAAACTAGAAAGATATGGAATTCGTGGTAATGCATTATCTTGGCTGGAAAGCTACCTAGAAAATCGGGACCAACGTGTCGAAATTACTAAAACCCAAAAGAATATTAAAATAACATATGGATCCTCATACTATTTTAACAGGTGTGGCGTTCCTCAGGGCAGTGTGCTTGGCCCTTTGATGTTTCTGGTTTATATAAATGATCTGCCAAACGTCACAGACCAAAAATGTATTTTATTTGCGGATGACACTACTCTCATTATAAAATCTAAAAATATCAATGACTTGGAACATATTGCAAATAGTACTTTAGAAAAGGTAATACAGTGGCTACAAAATAATAATTTAAAGATTAATGTTGGTAAAACTAAATGTATCAAATTTCAGGCATCGCACAGTGTAAATGTAAATAAAAAATTGGACATAATTTATAAAAATGATATTATTGACAATGTGCAAACAGCTAAGTTCTTGGGTATTACAATTGATGATTATTGCAATTGGAAAGCACACATTGACATACTGGTTAATAAACTTGATAGATTTGTTTATGCACTGAATAGGATTAGACTAGTGTCATCTCAAGAAGCAGCTGCTTTGGCCTATCATGGCTATGTATCATCCATTCTAAGATATGAGCTCATTCTATGGGGTAACTCAGTAGATTTCCAAAGAGCATTTATTTTGCAAAAAAAATGCGTTAGATCCATTTGCGGAGCTCATTATTTAGATAGCTGCAAACCATTATTTAAAAAATTAAATATATTACCTCTCCCCTGTTTATATATATTTGAGATCGGCAATTTTGTACACAAATATTATTACCTATTTAAGAAACACAAGGGCAGAATAGAATAGAGGCTATATATCCCACCACAAAGGTTAGCATTATACTCCAAGAATAGCTTTTGCATGGCCGTAAAAATATATAATAAATTATGATTGACATCTGTCGAATTCCGAGCTAAATTATATAAATTTCTAATGGACAAACTGTACTACAGTGTTAACGAATATTTAAATACTAAAATGACATTGTAAACTACCTACTAAACTTGACATTTTACTAACAATGGCTTTAGAATTAATTGAAATTAAAATTGAATTTAAATCTTGACATTATAATAATATTATTAATTTATGACATTTTTTGAAATTGAATTAAGAATAATTATTTTTTGTAATATTTAGAATAATTATTATTGAAAATTATTATAAATTAATGTGAAATATTTGCACATCGACATGTCGGTAGGATATGCTGGTCCTTTTTATATTTAAGAACTTGTATGTACCATATTCTTGCAAATAAATGATTTATTATTATTATTATTATTACTAGGACAAGGTTTCACACCTGCCGACAGAGGTAATTAATATTATTAATATATTATTGTTAAACATGCTCCGATTCACAGTACATTTGTATACATATTTTATTATACGCGTATCTTGATAAGTTAATAGAACTACATACATATTTTATGTATAGACTCATCCAACCAAAGTAGGTCTCCGTTGGTTTTATTAGCTATTTATTTATGTGTTTCTTTTTCTTGCAAAATTTCCACTGAAGAATGATTTAAACGGGGAACGTCAACAACGGGCGGCACTAGGCGCGACTGGCGGCTCTGCTCGCAATAAAACGCTGATTACGCGGCTGAAGCCCGGCATTACTTCAGTGCCTGCGCGGGCGCAGCGGGCGGCGCAATTTCCTCGGGTGAATAAAAATAGATGACGTGAGCGGAGCCAGGGATGGCTGCATCCTGCATACTGCACCTCACGGAAAATGATGGACGGCTCTCGAGTGTGCAAGCGAAGTAATGCATAACATTGACCTTCGTACAAACGTCTTAGAGAGGCATAAGTGCTTTGTCTAATGGCTCGAAATCTGTGTCGCTCTTTATATTCTAATAATACTTGCAAGAATATTGTACAGCTTCTTTTATCTTCTTCTATTTCATTTTCTTGTAATAGGTCTCGAATGATTGAACTGAAGGTTTGTAGACTAAAATCAAAAGTTAAATACTTTCAGCCCTGTAGCCGCGGCGTCGTCGGCTGCACCGGGCGGCCGTGACCCGCGCTGCGCCTGCGCGGGGCCTCAAGTTTAAGGACCACATAAAAGGTCTAGAAGAAGTAGACGGAATATTGTAGGACCTGTACACTCAAATAATAATGATCTTTCAGGTTCCATATATATCAGAAATCTACATAGTTATGTTCGAATTTGTAGAATCCATGAAAGTTGGTTAACATATGTTAGAATGGCTTTTAAAAGTTCTTTATTTTCTTAGCCAAAAGAAGAGAGAAGAAGAACACCACAAGGTACTAAGCCTGTTGTAGGTACCCTAATGTGTTACACAATAAAAGTTAAACAAACACTGATGATACTATTTGATGGTAAAATCGCAACCATAAGAATGTATAATCTAATATTAATAATAACAGTGTTGCGGGCGGATGGTGGTCCCACGGCTGCGCGCTGGTCTGAGCGCGGCGAATCGCGACAGCGATGGGGAGGACCGCCGCTGCGGTGGCGGCCGATTTATTGGACGACCGACGAGATTGGTTTTGCACTTGCCTCTTCAGCACATTTATTTCTTTGTTGTATGACTAATAACATTTGTAGTGTCAGGGTGTTGTATATTTTTAACTGAAGTTAATACACAGCTTATTTTAGCGGACTTCGAGTTTATCGTGATTACGTGTCGTGAATCTATCTATACTAATATATAAAGCTGAAGAGTTTGTTTGTATGTTTGTTTGAACGCGCTAATCTCAGGAACTACTGGACCGATTTGAAAAAATATTTTTGTTTTGGATAGTCCATTTGACGAGGAAGGCTTTAGGCTATTGGAAATCGAAATCGACGCGGACGGAGTCGCGGGCGGCCGCTAGTCTCGCTATATAGTGATTTCAGTCTTAATTTAATGTTTGTTTGGGGTTGGTAATTCAAATTCAAAATATTCTTTATTAACATAGGGTTCATAGAAGCACTTGTTAATCGTCAAAAAAAATTACTAAATAATGACTCTACCACCGATTCGGAAAGCAGTTACTGGCGTGAAGAATCGGCAAAAACAGACAGTTCGACAGACTCGACAGTTGCTCTTTTCAAATGCCATATTTTCATTAACAATGTTCATATAAGTATGTCAAAAAAAAATTTTTTATAGCAGATCCTATATTAGTTCTTTTTTTGATAAAGAATATCAGCGAAAATTCAGGTACGAGTAGATACTCGTACCTGAATTTTCGCTGATTTGGACTAGTCAAAATGGAAACCTTTGCTAAATCACCAAAGTGTTACGGGCGGTACATGCTGGGAAACAAAGTAATAAGGTAATACTTCAAAAAGTAAAAAGATTTAAAAGAGTAACATTTATGCTCATAAAGTATGAATGTCCTTTGATTTGTACAGACATCATGCGAAGATTGTATACAAGAGACGGGACTCGGGATGGCTGTCTCGGAAGCTAGCAATGCAATAAAATATCAGATTTAAGGAGCACCGAGAGGACGCCGCGGTCGTGACGTCACGCGGGTAATCTCATTTCTCGCTCGGACGCCCCCCACCCCTCCCCCGCCCGGCCGCGTCATGCCTCGCCGCGATAATCCGATCGATTGTTGGGAATAATCTAATTTACTTATTTTCGTTTTGTTACATTCTGTTTCGTCTTGCTTTGATTCGGAGCTGTGAAGTCAGCTATTTTTCGGTTGTTGTTTTTTTATCTGTTTTCACGGAGCTCGTCCCGATTATTTGATGATTTAAGAACAATTTTAAGGGTGTAGCCGATGAACCGGTCCCATTGAAATTCTTTAAAACCTTTTTTGATTCTCATAACGGAGGAAATGATGTTTTCGGCAATAACTTCTTTATGAAATATCTCTGAAGAAGACTGAATTCGCAAAAATTGAGTCGTCTGTGAAAGTCAATCATGGATATACACTTCTTAAAAAAAAAACATCTACGCAACATTGGACACACTTATTTACTATAAACTCATTTCAAAAAGTGATTATCGACCGTGAGGTTGGGTGGTCTGGTAAGGTCAGCCATGTAAAAGAGGATTTATCACTGTTCACGGTAAATCGCAGTTTATGGCTAAAATGTACGATTAGCCAGAAAGATACCAATGAGTATATAGTAACATGAGAGCTAAAATTGATTTATTATCTATATTTAATTAATCACTACAGATTATAAACCGATGGCTTAACTTTTGAACAATTAATTAAACTAAGATCGAGATGTTGATTAATTGTTATTGTTGTATAATGCTGCGCCGTGATTTATAATATAGACAACATTTTTGCGATGACTAAGAGGAGAAGTTGAACCAACCAGGTTATGTAACAGGGTTGCGGTGAAATTGATAATTAAAATTCCGGCAGACTACAACCATAAGCCAAATATTGCATCAATCAATAAGTCTAAAAATATATTCAGAAAATACTTTGCAAGCAACACAGCATCATTTATTAGTCTACTTAAGTATTTTTCGATATCTGCATATTCACGCGAGTTGAGATTGTCTTGTGGTGGTTTTGAGTTTTTTGAACAATCGTCACCTCACTTACTCGTATTATCTCATCGCTGGACATAGTCCAAATAATGTTTTTCTTCCTAATAGTGTAGACTTATATTCAGGTAAAAACTATATTATTCACTAGCAGCTGCCCGCGACTCAGTCCACGTGGATTTCGGTTTCCGCACACATAGTGATAAACTATAGGTTAAAACCGCCCTCGACAAATGGACTATCCAAAACAAAAACCTCTTTTACACAAAGGAGTCATCAAATTAGAAACAGTTTTGTTGAATTGAAAAATATGCAAAATAATTTTCCGCTTCGTGATCGGATTTAAGCCTCTGCATTTGATTTACCTTTCCTTCCTTCAACTACTGCCTGCCTCCAGTACACTTTAGACTTTAGCAGTAAAAAGCGGCAGTTAATTTCCCGAAGCTCACGATCCCTTCCGCGTGCCACGATTTGAAGAAACAGTTGCGATAAGTCATTGTCTCTCCCCTGCTTTCCCAACAAGTGTTGCCTTATCGGAGCATAATGGCGGCGCGCGCTGGCGTGGCGACTGCTGTAATGAATGGGGGCGTCCGCTGTTTCGGCTGCCGGCCCGGACCGATATGGACAGCGGTGTTGCTGGCAGCTCGCAATGTTTCAGATGATGATACAAATGTAACCAACACTTTAAAAAATATCAAAGGCATAAGTTAAGGTCATGATAGGCCGATCCTTGTTGTTTATTCAATGAAGTGAAGTTTTTCCACAAAAATCTAAGAATAATGGTTATTATTTACAATTTATTTTTTAGCTAATGCTTAGTGTTACCCCTTTGAGAAACGTCCCAAAGTTTTGGTTTAGTAACAAAAATCAATGAGAAATCGCTTATAGGTTATAGCAGCCCACATTACGTACGTATATTGAGCGATGGTTCTTTGAAAAGTTTTCGAAATGCTCGAAATAGGTAACGATCATGAAATCGTTGGTCTGGCAACTCACTGGTGGACTCGCAGCTATTAACAGGAAAGCTGTCAATTTGGACACAAGTGCGCGCGCGGATTTATTATGAGAGCGCCGAACCCTTACGCTTATGGCCAGAGATCACTATCGCGACATTAGGGCTACTGCGACGGAGGCGGACCACTTGTCTGTGGGATCTTTGATGGATTTGACTTATTTCAACTTAACAGTTAGTGTATTTTTTTTTTATTAATAGAGACGTTCAGTGTCTTAGTATCAGAATATAATATGCAAAATTAAAAAATTGCGGACAGTTTTGTTGACAACGGTCCGCATATTTTTTTGCATACGTTTAATTGTGACCGAAAAAAACTTGAGGACAGAGAAAGAATTTCAACTTAATCATTCCGCAAAGTTATAGAGGATTGAAATTTAAAAGAAACCTTCGCTGGATTCACTTTTTGTGTTAAAAGTGGAAAAAATATATATTTAAGACGGCTGATAAAAACATCGAAATTCAAAATTCAAAATTCAAAATATACTTTATTTATGTAGGCCTCAGTGAGGCACTTATAAATCGTCAAAGATAATTACAATCTTTTTTAAATACATTGATTTCATAACGTTCTCTAACTAAGCCATACAGTTCCTCACATTCAATATTAAAATAAAATAAAAAAAATGAAATAAAAAAAATGTATAGATAGACTGAGTCCCAGCTGACCGAATTGCAAGAAAATGAGCTAAATGTCTTGCGAGGTGGTCAGCGCCGGCAGCCCTGCGCTAGATCAGTAGGGTCCATTAGGCCGGCATTCGGCCGCCGTGACATCGCGATACCATCGCATCCGCCGTATTAAAATGTAAATGAATGGCCGCGCGCCGACGCAACAAATTGTACTAAAAACTATGCAAAGAGCGCAAATGACGCAATGCTGATCGACGCATTGTCTGCGGCAGACCTCCGCGGAGCCGCCGCTCAAGTATTTAGAAAGTGGTCAAATTTAATCTATCGCATACCAACTAGGAAACTGCAGCTGGCGACTTTGCCGATGCACCTACGTTGAGTTGGTAGTTAATATTAGTTTTTAATGTAGGTAATTGTTACTCAGATAAATACATTCATAGTAAAGGGTGTTAAGAGTGTCTCAGTTGGTGTTTTTTGGGTTTCTAAAAAGAACCTCTGCTTCAGCGATCAACAAAATGAGGACTCGATCGGGTTAACCTTACATAAAAATTGTGTACCTAACTATCAATTTACAATTTGTTTGACTAATAATTAATTTAATACAAAAATAATTATTTCAAAAAGAAAAAGTTTGTCTTTGTCCTTATTTGTACTATTTCTTTTTGTAAGCTTCTGTATTTAATGTCTTGAATGTATGAAGGTCTATATCAAGCTTAATTACCACAAAAAGTACTATTACTTACAAACAAGTTTTACAAGATGCCTAAGGAATACCCCCGTATTTGTCACCTGGTATAAGGAATGTCCCAGTTGTGACCCACGTCATCGGCATGCAATATAACACGTTTTTATTAAAAAAAAAAGAGGCGATGCATTGTCAATATCTCGCCATATGAGAATGCAAATGCATAGGCGGCGCGTGCGCAGGCGGCGTAAACAAATTGACGCAAAAAACTATGTAAAAACGCGCGAACAGCCGCTCCGAGGCAAATCGAGCGGATAATCGTCGCCATATCAGCCGCGTTAATTACTTGCGCGCGCAGGGCGGGCGCGGGGGCGCGGGCGGGGGTGAGGGCGGGGGGGGGGACGCACTCGAGCGCAAAGCGCAATCAAACGATGCGCTTGCGCGGGCAATATGCGCGTAAGTTTAATCAACGGATCGTGACCGCTGCGTCCGCGCATCAGATTACTTTGTAGCTTTTAAAAAGTTATGTCCGTCAATACACGTTTTATGTTGATCAGGTTTGTGCTCGCCGGGGGTTTATTACAGCTTTGGATTGAAGTTCAAATTAAAACTAGTCCAAATCCAGTTTTGCCTTCATTATTTTGATGATTACTCATTATTTCTCTGAACAGACATTTATTTATTGACATACGCGTGATTTTGTAAATAATTAGATGTGGTCCGATACACATAGTTAAAGCTTGGTTCAGTTTAAGACTTTGTATTACTATGTCCTTCCATTGTTAATAAATATTTCTTTGTTCTAACTTCTAATTCTAAAAGGGCTGATGCTGTAATAAAATCCTGGACTGACCATTATTTACTAAATGTGTTTCAATTAACCAGAGATTGCCAAGTACTGTTAGGGTTTAATGTCTTCGAGAATGAGGCAATCGCTCAAACAAATCCTGTTTGCTAATTGTTCCGGGATGGGTTGGGCTTTTACTTCATAATGCTTTAATAACTCTGTTCTCAGACTATTGATGCCGATGATAGAGGTGAAGTTTAAGTATCCCTCAAGGCTTGGGTTATTTTGTACCGGATTTTCCAACAAATGAAGGCCTTTGTTCATGTCAAATTATATTTAAGATTCTCCTATATTTATTTTTAATGTCAGCCATGTTTCCTACGGTTTAAGTTTTCGCTATTATCAAATCAAAAAAATCCGAATCAAGTCCGGTAGTTTAATATAACTTTCAGCTTGTAAGCAACATACAAAGGCCTCCATCATTACATCAAGGTTTTAACAGCATATTTTATGCCTAATGCTAATTTGTTCGACACTACAGGTAATTCGCTGAACCTGTATTAAACCTGTCGCACTTATAAACTACTCGATGAGGCGTTGAAATTATAAAAAAGGTGGTTATTATCGTCATTAGGTTTTGTCGCATCAATGGCGCGGCGTCATTGATGGTCGATGGAAATTAATTTCTTGGAATATAGGTTTTTAACACATAATGCCCAACGTCAATAATTTAAATAACCAACTGATCAATTCAGGATTCTGTGCCCCTTTGATCCAATACCTTGGAGCCCAGGGGACGCAGCTTATCCTGGACTCCAAGGCAGTGGACGAGGTTGCAACCGGGAAGGGCGCTCGGATGATGATAATGGTGATGAAAATGCCCAACGTCTTCAGCTTTCCCTTGCGCCCTGTTCCTATTATAAGCAACATCAGTATCGGCCCATCCAGGCCCAGGGTAATGGTCCATCTCGAATTGGAGTATTTCACAATAGAAAAATAGAAAATAGAAAAATAGTTTATTCATAAAAACAAGTCGCAAAGTGACAAATTACTTTTTGTGGTAAACAAATTAACAAGAGTGTAGACAGCGTAGTGTTATTTACTCAACGTCGGTGTCTAATGGTCGGGCAGGTGTGCCGACGCCGCGGCTGATGCTGCTCGGTGATGTCATATTGTGAGGTTCATTATCCCTTCCGAAGAGTGGATATTGCTAGCAACATTGTCATGATGTTTGTACCTACAGTCCGGCTACACAAAATTTACCTTTAGTCTAAATTTCATTTTAAAAGATAAGATGAAGCTTTCTTATGATACTGCAATTTGACTACTGTGCTTTGTGAGCATTTTTTATGTCATAACGTAGCGTAAAGAGAAAATCGTTCACCTGATGTCGGTCAACAATAACGATTAACTGCCAATTCACTGCTTTGAGCAAGTTACACGAGATGACAGTTGTCAAGTTTCTCACACACAGTAATTTCATTATCGTAACACTGTGGCCTCAGGGTATCGTAATGCTATAGCGTCAACCGTCGCCAGTGCGTCCCCCTCATTTAAATTAATATTCCAGTAATGGTGCAGCCGCGGGCGGGGGCGTGCTGCGTGGTCGCGGCGCGTGGTCATGTTGTGACGTGGTCACGCTGTCACGTGGTCGTGGCGTCACGTGGTCGAGTCGCGGCGGTAATTACAGCGACAGGTGCCGTGTCGCACGACGACGCGCCGTCTGATGGACCCACACTGTTTACTTGTGTTTACTAGTAGGTACAGTGAATTATCTAGTTATAATTATCAAAGAGATTTTACTGAGATTTTTCTTTCATGACAATTTTTGAATTTCATGATTTATCTCCAAATTGAAGGGACTGCCCAAGTGCCCACTGATCGCGATCCGGGGATTGTGACTTACTGGTATTGAGCAGATAAATGTAATAAAACACTAATCAAAATATCAACGATCAGTCAAGTGCTCTTAACATTAAGTTAGTGACGT
The DNA here is from genome assembly GCA_958496325.1 of Nomophila noctuella. NCBI lineage: Eukaryota > Metazoa > Arthropoda > Insecta > Lepidoptera > Crambidae > Nomophila > Nomophila noctuella. The sequence continues at coordinate 139,178 of OY292499.1, forward strand.
GATGTATTATTGAGCGGAAAGTTTTAATTAGATGCAAGTGGTTATTCCAAGTATTTTCCAATTTAAGTAGGTTCCGGGACATTAAGAAGGATTCCTAATTAAAATTGTAAGTGATAATTGGCTCGAGATAACTGGCCGGTTGATTAGCGGCCGCAGTTGGCGGGACCGAATAATTGACCGCAGCGGAAATTATCAGTTACGTACTTAATATGCACTGCGTCCTATTTAGTTTTACTGCTAAACATTAAAGGGAAATAAATAGCAACTATCACATTACCTGATCATGATTTCTTAGCCCTTCGATCTACATTTTAACCGTTTTAGGGAAAAACAATATTTGCTTTCTTGAAGGTAGGTTAAGTTTGTTATTAGTATCGACCGAGGCATAAAGATGGTGACTAAGTACCCCGTAAATATGTAGTTTTGAAAATTATACCGCGATTATATCTGTTTAAAAGTAGTTTTATTTCATGACATGTTGGCTCGGCTATGGGACTTAGTAACACATAGCAAATGTTTGCTCTGGGTAGTATTATTTCTTCTTTCTGTAATCATCCTTTGTGTCATCAATTGTGAAAGCCCACCAGTCATTTTGATCATCACCGCCAGCATTTACATGAAATGACTTATCTAAATACGCGTTCGTTATAATGCGCCTACGTGCATATATTAAGATAAGTCATTTGTTTTAATTAAATGAAAGTCGTTCAGTTTCCCGGTAATGTTCGGCGACGTCTCAATCGGCGACAGGACGCAATCTCTCGTTTTTGCGACAGATTCGCCGTCGCTGAGCGTTTTGCCGATCGTGTACAAATTAACTATTTTTTGCACTCCTTTCGGGAACGGGACGTCCTGTGGCGCGTTGTGAAACTTTGGTGTTGATGGCAAGACGATAATATACCTCATGCATTTTTTGTTCTTTTTGTTTCTTACAAAATGACCTGTGTCATTTCAACAAGCTAACTCAATCGAAGCGATTCAATAGTCAACTGTTTTGCACATGGCATTGCTGCAGTAGTTAATTATTAAAAGTGCTAGAATGATAGGTCCCATACGACTCTAATAATGCCTGTTCTGTTTAGATATTTTCTCATAATTGCATTATTATTTCCAAAATTTGTTCCTCAAGTTGATTCGCACCGTTAATCAGCGTTTTTTGGCGAGCCTGCGCCCGCGCATAAATCCCGTGCGTCTGCGCGAGCGCGGGGGAGAGACACGCCGCGGGGAGGGGGCGGGGAAGGGTCAAGCCGCAGCTCATTAAAATACCTAAACCGAATCCCGACCGCGATCTCGTTATTAAGGACGATGTTAGACCGTTACCAAGCAGAGCTTACAGAAGGCGCAGTGCTGCGCTTCAGATTATGTTAAAGCCTATTTCGTGAATGTATAAAACTAATTAGTTTATTAATGGTAACATAACATCGAGTGCAGTTTCTAATAGAGTCCGGTTCCGACTAAGCAAATACATAGACCATTCTAACCACATTTAACTGGTTTCTAAAATATATTGTAAATACTGAGCCAAAGAGCTGCTGTAAAAGCCCTTAACCATGCAATTGTTAAATAAACGCTACATAACATTAAACCTTTAAGCCTTATGGCCTTGTCTTAGAGTCGTATATCAATCTTAAATGTTTTCCTTGATTAAGGTTTAAAAGAACATGGTGAACGAATTGTCGCACGTTTGAATTAGCAAGCTGGCGAGCCGTTGCTCTGTGGCGCGGTCCTCGTGAGAAAACTCGGCTAATTAAGGCGGGTAAAAAGCGCGGATTGACCGCGCGGTTCGGCGCGGGCTAATTGAATAGCTTCACCGCGGTCGGTGGTCCGCGCTGCGTCGCCAAATCTGACAACTGTGGGTCAGCAACGTGACAACAGCGTGACAGCGGTGTGATATAGCCGTGACAGTGGCGTGACGCAGTGGCAATGAACTATTATTATTGTATATTGGTACTTTTTTAACACTTACTCGTATTTATACGAAATTGCGTTTAAGAATTTTGGTAAGAACGTGATGTGACTACAACTACTACTACCACTCCTACTTGGGTTAGCTGTAGTATATATAACTATACTACTAATATCACAAAATAAAGCTGCTATCAGATAGAATAATACATTATGTGAGTATTAAATTTGATTGTTAGATATTTGAAAATTAAAATATCATTTCACAACAACATTATAGTTTTCCAGATCACGATTGCTTTAACGTAATTGAAATGTTGATTGTACTAACAACTTTAAAACATAAATGACTTATGTAGTTTGATAATAGGGATGATGACTCATATCACTATTAATTTTACAATACTATTTTTCTAAAAGAAAATGCTTTTAGTTATCTAATGAGTTGGTTTGCATTCCGACATTCATAAGATTTGTATTTTTAAATCACCTAAAAACAGTTATTAATTTCTCAATTGACTACAAAAATAGTGACGTCATAATAGAGTATTTCCATACAAGTTTCATAGTAAGAAATCGTTTTGACAGTTAATAAAAGAAAGTCACATGACTGGTGGTGTCATCATCCCTATTGAGGACTGAGAGAAAAATAATAATGAATAATCAGTAATACGTGAATACGTATCGTAAACGTATTTTCCAACAGCCGTGTGCCTGTATTAGACATCAACGCGTTATCTCCACGCGGGGTACTTAGTGGTACAGTTTTCTTCTACGCATAGACATTTTCGCAAGGGACTTGTTTAATATTTTAAACATTTATTTATTGATAGGATATTGTATAATTATTGTCTTTATTGTGATTTTTACACACGTTTACTTAAGTCAGTTATAGATAAGCACTAAATAAACAGCAATAAGTAACATCCATACGGCTCCACTCACACTTATTGACTTTTTGTGTGGGAGACTACTCTAGTCTATACTATAGCTAACTTCGAAACACCAGCAAATCATCAACACGCGTGCAATAAACTCATCGAATGCATGATCAGCGTCGTTGAAATGCAAGAGCAGCAAGGAGGCCGCCGTTAAAATTAATATCAGCGAGTCAATTAATTCGAGCGACAACTTGTAATATAAAAAGGGGGGGTGCAGGGAAGGGGGGGCGTCGCTCAGTCTCCCACGACGAGCTTTACGAGCCACGGCGGGCTTTATGGCCTTAGACAGGAAGGGTTGCCACTGTAAAATAGCTTAGCCCGAATAGATTATAAATATATTTTACGCTTGAGTTTAATAGCGTAAGATATACAGGGGTACCATTATTTTATTAGAAAAAAAAATCTTTATTGGGATTCCCATGACCCATCAATAGAAACTTAGTAAAGAGAAAAAATATGGAACAGGGCTTTACATTATTTTGTTGTAGACACTGAAAGACATGAACATAGTTTATCAAATTTTTTCTACATCGTGTATCTCTTAATAAATATAAATAAAATAAATAAATATTGGAACATAAGGTGTAGCAGCCCTGCTCGGCGATCGTTCGGAGTTAACGACTTGCTTTACGGCCGCAGCTTCGCGAGCCTTCAATATCACCCGCGCTAATTGAAAAACTATACTCCTCGTTATACAGGGTGGCCGCGGTGACACCGAGCCTTCTGCGGCACACGGGGAATGTCGCTTACTCTGGGCATAAAGCAATTCTTATTACTCTTGTAAATAAAGAAATAAATTCCTTGGACTAACACACCTTTACCTAGCTCTAAACTTAGCTCGATGCTTGTACTATGGATGCTAGAAAACGGATAGTCAATTAAATAATTATAATTAAAATCCGTGAGTTGAGCGTTGAGTATACATGCCGATGTTAATCACGTTATAAGCATTTGACCCTTGCGGGATTAGAACCCAAGGCTAATGATTTAGCCTGGGCAGCTTGCGTCCCGGTCAGGTTCTCTAAGCATACCTATGGCCCTGTCAATGTGTTGTCAGTATAATTATTACGTCACGATCATTATGATCTCATTATTTTCGTTCACTGCTGATCGTAGACCTCCAAAGGACTTCGAAATAAACAGGCTTCAACGCTGAGCTGAACATATCCAGCGAATTCTCGCAATTTACACGGGACCATTGGTCCACCCTGTGGGGGGTCTCCCGCATTAACATTATCACATTATTATAATGTGGATGCAGAGGCTGTTAAGCCGATATTAATAAAAAAGAAGTTATTATTAACGACTACTGCTATTTCAAATATGAGGCAAAGCGGTTTTTATTATCTGTATTCGGAATGCATACTATTAATTTTTAAGTGGGAATCTTGCATCAAAATGAATCTGCTATTGGGTATTCGTGTATTAAAATAAAGATAAGTAAACACAGCAGATAAGTCAGTTTCTCGTTATTATCACTATAGCACCAATATAAAGTAATAAACCCTTCATGTGCGCTAATAATTCCTGGTGTAACGTACATATTTATCCACAAGACCAACCCGATGTTCCATTTGGGTTAATATTATTTAAATGAGGTCCGGACCATTTCAAAGCCGCGATATGAAGCGAGATAACAGTTCGCATTCAAATCTCTTAGTCACAGGTCGCCCAAGGCCGCAGCTAACGAAGTAGGTTTCGTTCCTTGTTTTAAAATAAAAAGACGATCCTAAGGCAGCGTCAGCGTCTCGGTATCGCCGGTATGTCCAACACAACACAACTGATTAAAAACATTGGTTCCTTTTTTTGATATGGCTATCTCGAGAAGGAGGCGCTCGTTAAGTGTTCCGTACAATACATACATTGTATACACACGGTCAAAAACACACACAGTTTTGTTAGAGTATTCATAAAATGTTGTGTTATGGATATCGAAATTAACGGAGGATTTACTCAAGCGAATATTTCCAAGTATCTAGTATCTACATGGAATGACATGGATACACTTTGCAGGTAAATATTCGCTGAACCTTATAAAAATAATCTAATCCATTTTAACAAACATCGCTCTATCAGAAATCCGTTTATACGTTGTTATTACAGAACCATAGAAAAGGATTTTGGGACTGTAGAGTTAATTAACATAAGCGATTGCTTGCACCGGGGCATTTATTAAGAGCAGGAGCATTTAATTAACGAGAGACAATAGTAGGGAGGCGAGGCTCTGATGGTATCGGCCGAATTCCTCACTTGAGGATGCGGGGCAACTGACGCGGCTAGCCTGAGGGACGTTGCTGTGTTGTGGGAAATGTGGGAGTTATCGATATAATGGCCCTCCAAATGACATAAAAATCAATTTCATTGTGAAGATAGACAAGCAATCTTCATCCTTTTTTGACTTCCGACGTTATTTCGAATATCAAATAATAATTGGATTATTGGTTCCTTAACTGAACAAAAAAGCATGTCAGAAAAATAATTATGAATAGGCTTTTAGATAAATTTATTATTTAAGCATAAGTCAAAAGAAAATCACAGAAGTAAAAATAATAATAGCCATAGAATGCATAATATTACTAAGCTGCATAATGTTAATCTGTTTTTCCAGTAACTCTTCGTACATGCTAATAATTTAATAATGGATCAGCTTGTAAACATTCGTCATAAAATATGACAGCATCGAATGTGTGCGACTTTTTTAACTGTATCGATATTTGTGCTAAGGCTAACCTTACACCTAATGGCCAGGTCAGCTACTCACAGGCAGCGCGCGGCGTCCTCCGTTAGAGCCTACATTAGCATAGATAACTGCCAGGGATCGACTGAGCTGCACATGTGCACTGTAGAATACTTGCGAGGCTATGAAGATACGCGATACTAAAAATTCAAAACCTAATTGATGTGCCCGTTGGTCTAGTGGTCAGACAGCCTGGCTACGAAACTAAAGGTCGCATGTTCGAATCCCGCTAGGGGCAAATTTATGTGATGAACAGCGGCATTTGTATTCGATTCAGAGATATTTAGGGCTAGCAAATTGGTGTGATAGTCTCAGGAATTTATTTATTTATTTCAGTAAGATTAAAATTCCACTTAGCCTATACCGGCTTGAACTCAGGGTTGATTAAAATATATGAATCAATCGAAAAATAAGCAACAATCCAACGATACTATTTTATTATCAACATTGATAAAATTGTATAAGCCTCAGTAAAAGTTAAGTGTTGGAATTAAACAGGTCACGAAAGTGGGTAAATAAATATATGATTTGTATTGTTTTTCATAGAGACCATCATCACTATTCATCACCACAGTGATCACAAGCTCGGTTCAGCCGCCGTCGAGGCTGCCGCGGACAGCTAATGGAGCTCTTCAGATGCTTTGAGTTTAAAATAAAACAATGACACGTTAGTTTTGGGAGGCCGAGACTGAGTCATGAGCGGAGCGGAATCAGTACTCAGAAACGGACGTTACTTTATTTCTGTCTTTAACCACGTACCTATTTTTGGGGTCATTGTGCATTTAATACACAAAAGCCTAATATTGGTATGTAAAGAGAATTCATGTCAAACAAATTGTTTGCTGTTTCTGTATAAAATCGATCGGCTATTCGTGTTATGCATTCGAGGTGATGCTTGATCTGGGGGCACAGCAGCGCCCCAGCCAAGTCTCAATGACGGGTATTTCTTGCCCGTTGTTTCGTTTGCTTGTTGATGTACTTTACAATAACGCACCTACTTATTTTTCATGTTGTTCCGCTATTCCCGTAGTTATATTGAAACAAATCGCATATTCCCACGGCCGCGGCGCCCATGCGCGTGGGCCGGGCAAACCCGTGTATCGCACGCGTCGATCACTGCTGCGCCTGTCAATCGCTAATGCGAGCCCCCCCTCTCCTACCCTACCTCCGCACATCACACACATCATACATTAGATCCGGAGAGATTTATTGTCTAATACACATTGTTTCGGCTCACTGCATTATTCATGCTGCGGTCAAACTGATTTATCATTATATCAGGCAAAATGCTAAGTGTCCGTGGTAGAGAAACATATCAATGGCACATTCGTTCCTTTAAAACATTTCCTCTTATCGCTGAAACATTCGCATATAACATTAGTAATGACTCGGAGTGATGTTTCTGCTAAACCATTTTGTTACATAGGAACATAATATATTACCGGTAAAAGCAAAGGGGGACGCCGGTTGGCCATAGAATGTTAGGCCCACAGTGCACACATATGAAAGTACTATGTAAATATAGAGTAAATAGTCATTAGTTAACTGGCGAAAGAAAGGGTTTAAAAAAAGTTAGTGTTTTTGGGTAAATGCATATTTATTATTTTCCATCAGTAATACAATCTACGATTTCCACCATATTAGCTGTTGAAGGTTGTAAAAAGTATTTGTTTACCTGCTACGGCTGAACCCGGATCGTCGGAGTCAGTATTCATGATGAAGTTGTTTAGTTAAACGCACGAAATAAAACCGATCACTTTGTTGATGCAAGAAAAACACAATTACTTTTTGATATTTTGAACTTTGACAGTTGAATTGGCAGTTAATTTAGTGTTTCCATTGCGTAAAAAAATATCGATATTCGATTTTAGATCTATTCGATTCTAATATCGTTTTATAAAATAATGCAGCATAAAATATACGTTTGATTGATTCATGAAAATATTTTACTAAGATTATAAAATATTTAAAAGATAAATAGGAATGACACTGAAATATATATTTTTTTTATTTTAGGCATGCTACCCCTCATGTCACGATCGTACGGGATCGTACGGGTATCTTAAAAATTGCAACCAATTATTCACCTCATCTCATTTCTGTAGATAAATTGTAAATGGTATTTTTATTTCTATTTTAGCTAAGATCCACCACCTAAATAATATTCGATATTCTCTTATAATCGATTATCTGAAATTATATTTCTGTAGTGGCAACTCTTAACACACACGAGCCCGCCGCGGGTCGGCTCGATACACACGAATTTGAGCTTTACTTCAATGCTGATAGGGCGTAGATCAAGCGTAGATAGATTTGTTTACACATATCTGTCAAAAGGACGCAATTCCGGTGGGGTTAATAAATAGTTGAATTTCTTTTAATTTTTGTTATATTAACCCCAACTTTTAGCGACATACGAATAGCGCGAATAATTAAGAACGAATATTTTAGCTATTTTTATAAAATGGAAGATCGTGTGCACTTCTTGGCCTTATTCCGGCATCCCTCTTTGTAATTATATACTGATCCAACAATGTTGTCAAATCATATGGGGCAGTTTTTGGAAGTAAAAGCACACGTAACACGTGCGTGTATTTAGATTTGACTATAAGAATACAAAAATAGTTTCTGGAAAACTCAAACAAAAACCCTGTTCTGAGTTACTTTAAAGAATGTCCAATTTAAGATTTTGTCTAAGACACAAATATTGATTGAAATGAAAAATCAAGCGCCTATCGATTGCTTATCGACGCGTGAGCGACTCGTTTAGGCAGCCTAAGATTTGGGTTCACCATTGCACTTAACACATGTAAAATAAGGTTTTAAATCGCCCGACGACGGTTTTGTTCGTTCCGAGACGGCGCAGGCGCACTCAACGAGACATATCGATGCCGTATGTTATTTGTCGATTGTGATCGATATTGGATGTCATTTATTGTTGTTATCTACATACGTAATTACGATCGGCATTCGTAATGGCGTAGTCTCGAATCATTTCAACGTTATGTCAGTCTTTTCGGTTGCAAAATTTTAGATTCCTATCTGCGTTTTTGTGTCAGTTTAGCTTAATTGCATACATTATAACACACATCAGAGGTTTTGACGTGCCTCCTTTCAGATAAACTTATTGTTACTTAATGTTTTATAAGAACGCATTTAAGCATAGGTTTGCTGTCAGAACATATTATGTCTGTGCGTTAATAATCATCAAATATTCATCTGTGGAAATGAAATCTAAAAAGGATCTTATTTATCTTTACGGTATTGCGCTGACCTAGATAACCTAGGAACAGGGTAGGGGAATGATGATGATTCTAGAATCGAGACAGGACCCGAAATAATATGTAATTTATGTTAATCTACGTATAGGACAACAGAATCAATTGAGATATCAGAAAAATGTATGGTATGAAGCCAGTTTACACTGATGGAGACAGGCCTGGTGACAACGGGAAACACCCAATCATTTACATAGTTCTAAGTACCTACTACTCTCACAGCTTTATTTAATTGTAAAGTCTGGCGCATTTCAGTGCTTTGTATAATCCAGTGATATTTTTAGCGCTCTTTTGGACTGTTTTCCAAATGATCTCTACTCCAAGAGCTTTACTTGAAGCATTAATCTCATTTTTAGTTTTTAATCCTTATTAATCCTAATTAATATTAAATCACTTTCATTATGAACCCAACACCAACAGTGTTAATCGGGTATTGAACCGGCGACACTCCGCACCTGTGACTCCAGCAGCTGTCGATAAAGCCTTATCTTGAATGTCACATGCATAAACAGTTTTTTTAGAACCCCCGTCGTTTTGCTTATACTTAAGTGTCGTGAAATGGGCCACTGTCAGTTTATTTTGTACAAATGTTTTGCCTCAAACCACTTTAAAACAAAGTCATAATATTTGATATTTTATCACTATGAGGCAAGTGGGGAGCAAATTGGACAGAGATATGATTGGAACTAATTTTGATGTCACATACGTTCTCCAGAATGTAACAAAAATAGATTTTCACAATCTTGATTTAACTCAAAAATGCAATAAAAATGTTATAAAAAACTGCATACATGTGCATTTGTGCATCATTATCTTCTTTTACCTTTGTTCAAAGTGCTTGACCAAAAGACTAGGACAGACTAACATAATGCAATCTGTTCCACTTCTAAATAAAAACTTATTACTGCAGGAGAGCCTACGAATTACCTTTGCAGCACATGCTTTATTGATTCCCAGACTAATATTCTCGTTGTTCAGCTCAAAGTCAGTAGATGCAATAGCGTTGCAAGTTGCAGCCGCAGGAACCTCTCGACGCGTGTAGACATGGCGGCTGCGCGAGCGCATGTCGCGGCGACGTCGCGCTTCCGCCCGGTGACGTGTTTTCGACGCCCGCGCTCGTTTAGATCCCGCCACCTAATGAGCCCCGCACAGTATACATCTCATCTTAGTGGAACTTGTCACACTTTACATTGACATGTATTACTAGGGATAATCCGCTGATGACTTATCTAGACGATAAGTTGATAGGATGACAATCATCATTGAGAATCTAAACATCCAGAGGTTCCAAGTACGCGGCATAGGGAAAATAATCAAAATATTGTTTTCTAGCGGCCGCCCGCGACCCTGTCCGCGTGGATTTCGATTTCCAATAGCCTAAAGCCTTCCTCGTCAAATGGACTATCCAACACAAAAATATTTTTTCAAATCGGTCCAGTAGGTTCTGAGATTAGCGCGTTCAAACAAACAAACAAACATACAAACTCTTCATCTTTATATATTAGTATAGATTGTCGTGTTGCGGCCGGATGCATCGAAAGGGACCAGCGATCAGCGGAGACATATTTAGTCAAGAGCAAGTCAGAGGTCATCAAGCTGGTAAGCCACGTCACTTCTGCTTCAACAGATATCGCCTGGAAATCTCAGGGGGTCAGTAATGTCAGGGTTGAATAATATGCGCATTAAGATTAATGCTATATTTTGTAACATTTAGTAATGGAATCTTTCTAAATGTGCAAAATTATATAGTACGCCAGGACCGTACAACCTTTTACCTGAATGCTTTTAATATGTCATCATCATCATATGAGTTATAACCGTATTTCAATCTATAAAATGTTGTGTGGTAAACGATACGAGAAAACACGCTTTGTCTCTACTAAATGGATGTTGATCATAGCTACAACTAAACAAGTCATAATATTTTGCACATTATAAATGTTGTTGGAATCAATATTTACCAATTATATTATAACAAGATGTACACTATTTATCTTAACCAAGATAAAGAAAAAAATGTATGTACCCTTGCTCATGTGATGGCTTATCAACACACAACATTTGTTTTCTATTTATATATGATCATCATCGTAACAGAAAAAGAGAGGCACAAAAGATAAAAGTAAACCTGTTTGTCTGTCCGTGATTAGCCTGCGGTTCGCGCTATACTTTAAACAGTATAACTGTTGATTTTACGGTTGAAACTAGTAATTAAACTACCAGCCCAGTGGCAGAATGACTGTTATCTGTATATTGAGGATCTTAATATTTATTATCACGAAATTAAACCGTCTATCGGTCACCATCTTAAATGACGTCGTTTTTAATCAGTAATAATATCTTCGGGCGGATCGCGTGAGAACCGAACAAGTGATACTTACACGAATTAAGATTCTTTATTTATTCTTTATTGCAAATATTGACACGGCGCTGGTCGGCCATTTGTATGGATTAGGCTCGTGTTCGTTAATATTGATCAGGCAATTTGTGTACCTACAAGGATTTTGTCATCTCTATTTTTACTCGTTAACAAGCGGAGATGAATAAATATGTAATAAATTGTGACTAATCGAAAGTGACGGATCTCGCGTACGTCACAGCTTTATTTGTCATACTAGCGGGCGCCCGCGACTTCGTCCGCGTGGATTTCGGTTACTTTATCACCTATTTTTCCCGCTAGGGGTGGAATTTTCAAATAATCTTTAAAACGGGATGCTTACGACACATTATCTTTATGAACGCAAAGTCTCAGCCCGATCAGTAAAAAAATGACAAAGTTCCGTTCTAATTTTCATCCCCTATTTGTCCCCCTTTGGGGGTTGGAATTTATAAATATATTTTCTTAAGCGATGCCTACGTCATAGTAGCTTTATGAATGCAAAGTCTCAGCCTGATCGGTTAAAATGACAATGTTTTGTACTCCCGTTCATCCCCTATTTTACCCCCTTGGGGGTTGGAATTTATCAATCCCATTGATTAGGTGATGCCTACGTCATAGTAGCTTTATGAAAGCAAAGTCTCAGCCCAATCGGTTAAAAATTGACACAAGTTACATACTAACGTTCATCCCCTATTTTACCCCCTTGGGGGTTAGAATTTATAAATGTGATTGCTGAGGCGATGTCTACGTCATAGTAGCTTTACGTATGCAAAATATCAGCCCGATAGGTTTAAAATTGACAAAGTTTCATACTACCGTTCATCCCCTTTTTTACCCCCTTGGGGGTTAAATTAATCAAAATCCTTTCTTAGCGGATGCCTACGTCATAACATCTACCTGCATACCAAATTTCAGCCAGATCTGTCCAGTGGTTTGGGCTGTGCGTTGATAGATCACTATGTAATCAGTCAGTCAGTCAGCAATCAGTCAGTCACCTTTGAGTTTTATAGATATTTATAAATATATTTTCTTAAGCGATGCCTACGTCATAGTAGCTTTATGAATGCAAAGTCTCAGCCTGATCGGTTAAAATGACAATGTTTTGTACTCCCGTTCATCCCCTATTTTACCCCCTTGGGGGTTGGAATTTATCAATCCCATTGATTAGGTGATGCCTACGTCATAGTAGCTTTATGAAAGCAAAGTCTCAGCCCAATCGGTTAAAAATTGACACAAGTTACATACTAACGTTCATCCCCTATTTTACCCCCTTGGGGGTTAGAATTTATAAATGTGATTGCTGAGGCGATGTCTACGTCATAGTAGCTTTACGTATGCAAAATATCAGCCCGATAGGTTTAAAATTGACAAAGTTTCATACTACCGTTCATCCCCTTTTTTACCCCCTTGGGGGTTAAATTAATCAAAATCCTTTCTTAGCGGATGCCTACGTCATAACATCTACCTGCATACCAAATTTCAGCCAGATCTGTCCAGTGGTTTGGGCTGTGCGTTGATAGATCACTATGTAATCAGTCAGTCAGTCAGCAATCAGTCAGTCACCTTTGAGTTTTATAGATATAGATTATTATGAAAAAGATAACTACCAATGTAGATAGACGCAGAATATAAATACTTCTCAAATACAGTTTGTTGATAACAGATCGCAGAATCAGTGATCTTTCTTTATATCTGAAGTATCATTAATATCTTAGATGTTTCTACGTACACCGATTAGTTCAGGCGTGTATGGTATAGGTCAAAGCAATAAAAATCCTCTCGCGTATTACGGAGCCTGCGTTATTACCAAAGCCATCAATAAATATAAGAAACGGTGAAAGCCGCATTGAACCAGTCAATGAGATGAATTCACTCATTTTATTACCAATCTTAAGTGCACTTCCTATGCTTGAATCAACCAATTATACGAGTACAGTGCGTTTAAGTTTTATGGCCAAAGTAAAATGCATATCAAAGTTTTATTCGTCTCGATATAATCATTTAATAGGAAATACGTAATTCCCGTGAAAGCACGTAAGTTTATAACAGCACAGGTACGTTTTCAAAATAATCTTATTAAAAGTAGGTTTTGTATGTTTTACGAGTTATAAAAAGCCTCCCGCCGAGCGGGCGGCGGGCGCGGGGGCAGCGCCGGTAATACTGTAATAATGGGACCGCGGTGCCTACATGCGTGGTGCATGTGACAAGTTTCCTGCAAGTAAACTAAGCTAGTAGCTATTTATTATTCTTGAAAGTTTGTGCGATTACTTCCGAGGCACGAGCAGTGAGCGGAGCGAAAGGTAACAACCAGTTCATCTGATCCGCTGAGCAACTCTGACACAGAAAACATCATTAAATATTTCACCCGATTGCAAGTATGTATATACTAACTTACAAACAAACACAGATAGCCGTGGATGGATGGCAGCAAACTATTTGGTTACAAATGTCATAGTGTAAAGAAACTCAAAATTGAATTAATTAATTAAAGTACTTCCACATCATATTTCTTAACTTGTGGTTATCCATTGTTATTTTATAAGAAGACATGAAAACAAAAAAAAGTTTGAAAGTCTCACGATAATATTTCTTTTAACCAATGTGATTTTGTATGCGGTGTAAATTTACCGTATTATGATAAAAAGCTGTTATTTGACGAACACGTCATTTGATGTTGAGTGATGGTCTATTAACATTTCTTAACGCACTGAGCGCGCATGACGCCATCCCGCCATCACACCTAGACTTAGGCTTGACCGATGGTCGAGACCTCATAAACTGAAACTGATCCGACGGGTATCGAATGTCTGCTCGTTTCCGATTAGCTGTTTCCGCCGATTGCTTATTTTGGAGACAAATCATAATGTAAATGAACACCGGAAACATAACACTTGAAATAATAATTAGATCTCTCCACCTGATGGAGAATTAATCTAGCCACAGGATAAAGAAGCATAAAATATAAAAAATTGTTAACATGTTAAAACAATTATTATAATTGGAAAACTGTGTTAAATAGCAACATAAACCAAGCAAAATAAACAGATAAGACATACTAATTTATAGGGTGTGTATTCTTAATCATATCAATGTCTTAAAAGCGGAATTTACATAAACATTATAAATATACAGCAAAAATGCTATAAAATATTTAAGTGAACGCGCCATACATGGAGATATTTGTTTCCATGCGCCGGCGCGCGCAGAAGTGTCGCACAATTGCCCGCGAGATGTCGCCGCTCGTAAACAACCGCCTTAACTACCTTCTGATGGTAATGGAGACATGTCCCCACAAGCTTCATTTTTATGCAAATCTACCTAATTTTACGACGGATTATCGCGTTTCCCTCGTAAGCCTTTTAATATTATGATAAAAAATATCACGCCCGAAGATGTTTTGCCATATTTTTAATTAAAAGTGCAAAATCCAAATGAGGTTTCGACAAAATTATTTTTATGACGTGGTCGATTAGATTTTAACTGGCGAAGAGTTTTGAAGCTCTTTAATCGGTTGTAAGCGGCGTAATTATCATATTTAAAGTAAAGTTTTAGTAGCAGTAACAGTACCTGATAATTTGTTTTAAAGTGATTAATACTTGGCTGTGGGAGGCGCGGCGTGCGCGAGCGCGAGAAAATTACACTGATGTTATTAATTTAGTTAAATATTGTGGTACATTTTATCAACAGCAATTCTTCTTAATATTTTGGTTGCCAAAATAACACTTTAAAACGAGGCAGGGCGTAAAATTCGGATAAAAACGATCCAGAACCTTTTAAGTGTTAATCTTAATTTCCTGCAGCTGCATAAAGATTATTATAAAAAGGATACCGTACCAAATGTGATAAAAAGGACATTTCATCGCAAGTAATATTTTGAGGGTGTTAGGTTCAACTCAATGACCGACAAGTGCATATCATTTCGATACTTACTAAAAGCAAATTAAGTCTTATGTTTTTGTTAAAAACAACGAGCGCCACACTTGTGCAACACTGTTTCGTTCTATATTTCTGAGAGGTTTGCGACCTGTGTTATTGTAAATAGAGAAATGTAACGAAGCGAAAATGATTCTATACAAATTTACAATATCAAATAATGTCATCAGTTAAGTCCACGCTTTGTACAATGTTTATGTCGTGCGTCAATTTAAACTAAATAAATAAATCAACAATCCTAAATGCAGATTGATCTAGGTTTTTCTATTTAGAAAGTCAGACACAATGTAATGTAGCCCAGTGGGCAGCGAACAGGTCTCGAGCGACGCCGCGGGACGGACGCTCTCTGGCCGCGCGATCAATTTACACGGGTATGGTAATCGCTTACAATAAATATGGGATTACAAACATAATAAAGGCCATTAATTAGCCATTTGTAGAGACGGCGCGCGGATAACTGTACTGCGCCGGCTCGTACGGCCGGGGCTGCGGCACTAGCGGCAGCGGTTTACCGCGCTCAGAGGTGCGAATCGGTGACAGTACTAAATTACTACTATCACCGATTACACAGCCGTGAGATTATGCCATTTGCACTTAGTGAATCGCACCTCAGGATGCTAGTAGTCAGCGGCATGTAGACACACTCTAAATACACACTTTAATCATACGGAGATAGTTATAGCCACGCTCATCACAGAAGTATAATATTGAGACTTGGCTGGAGCACTGCCCTGCCCCCAGATAATTTTAAACTTGAAGGACTGTGTGGTACATTTTACAAAATCAAACATATATTATACATATACACAACCTACAAGTAGCATAACGAAAAATGGAGCGGGCCATGATCGGGGTTTCCTTACGCGATAAGATCCGAAATAAGGAAATACGAAATCGAACCAAACTTCCCGACGTGGCTCGTGTCGTTGCATGCAGAAAGAGGCGATGGGCAGGACACGTGGCCCGCAGAACCGACGGGCGCTGGAGCCATAAGATCACAGAGTGGGAGTGGTTTCCAAGAACGGGACGTCGAAACGTTGGTCGACAGCCAGCTTGATGGTCCGAAGACATAGCCAAAACAGCAGCAGGCAGAAACTGGCAGAGGAAAGCCCAAAATCGAATGGAATGGCGAAAAATGGAGGAGGCCTATACCCAGCAGTGGGTTGAAAAGGGCTGAAGAATAAATAATTTAATCTTATCTGGTATTTTAATTAAGGTTTTACTACTAAGACTGTAAACCCTTTAAGGTTGTTTTCTTTTAGTTATGAGTAATAATAATAACCAGCCTAACAAGAAATAAAAATACGAAAATGAAGAAGTAAAATTTTGTATTCTGCATAAGCTTGCATGATTAATTATTTTGCGCATAAAACATTGTTGCCCTATCGACGTGAATTGCTGCCGTAAACCACCGTTAATCCACTACAACACGAAAGCTTTTAAATTGTATTTACCTCAACGCTCTTCTCACAACCTCAGCTTGAAAAACGCCTAAATTAGGGAAAGACGAGCATAACCAAATAAATAAGAATCAACTGATATATTAATAACTAATTATGTTTGATTAGGAGAGACATTTTAATATTTTGTTTGGAGTTGGACTTAACATACATTCTTACAACGAAATTTGTAAAATATTACTTTTGGCAAATTCACACAAACGAACTGCCATAAATAATGATAAAGACACGGTGATGTTTATTAACAAGGATTTGGTGAATATATGCGAGCGTGTAAGTAGTAAATTAAGAAGCGACATTTAAAATATTCGTTTTGTAAGCTTTGGAGGTGTAGAGTAGATTATTCGATAGTTAATTAAGTATCAAATAACCAAGGGACAATTAAAGTGGCTTCAGGCGCGCAGTAAATTACGGCGTTGAGCACTTTCTAGAGCCGAACCCGCGACCCGCAGATGTGCGCTATCTCCGGGCGGATTTATAGATTCAACGCGAGCTTATTTATTGATCTTTAAGCCGATGTATGGGTTCCTCCTCTGATATGCTCGGGGTGTTACTGCACTGGAAATCGTTATCATTTGTACAGTTATATGGCTGGGCTAGACGACGTGCGTTATTTTCCCACAGTTTCGCCAAAGATTATCCTGAGCATTATAGTTCTGCCGTTTGAATAAAGTTCGACCCAAGACTTGTTTTAATTTTTAACATCCGTTCTTATTTGGGGTTTTCTCGTATGGAAATACTCGGTAACAGTCCGGAGTAATAACATTTCATATACCGGACACTATGCTTAGCATTAACCTTTAAGAGTGAAGCAAACATAGTGAGAAGAGCGTTAGTCTGTCTGTACGGAAGGCCCCTAGCGATTTAAGTAAAATTGCATTTTACACTGGCGCGCGGTAATCGTGCGATTCAATTCCTTTGTCCCGAATGCAGGAGTGCAGCAGTGCAAGGGTGCAGCAGTGCAAGAGTGCAGGAGTGCAGCAGGTCGCGGGTTGCCCCCGCGTCTAGAGGCGCATTACCGCGCGTCCGCCGCAATTTGCAATCCACTGATGCATCGCAGCGGAAGCCCGGCCTCTTTCTCACTCAATTTGAAAATAAAATAGCTTATTAAGATGTCTTCCTTGATTTATATTATTGACTGTTCGTTTACCTTATGAAGGTGTCCTTTTTTTTTTTTTTTTTTTTGCGCAGGGAAACACTTTGACGTGCCGTAACTGCAGGCTAGCTACACCTGCAGTCGTGTGTAGGGCTCAGGACTTCGTCCCACTACCTACTAAAACCCTGCGGTTTCCTTATCACCCGTGGTGGGAGGGACTGGTTCTCGTGCTCGGCGGGTGCCTGGCGAATGCCCAGTCCGTTCCCGGGTATTCCCTGACCTAGAAGATCAGGCCAGGGGGGCGCCTTGGGAGGATGACGCAGGAAACGACGTCATCCCCAGACATGACATGGTAGCCTATGCAGTGCACGCAGGAGAGCTGTTCCCGCGTGCAGGCATACCCTTTCGGGTTAGAGAGGGCGTAAGTGAGCACGCCTTCTCCGACCCGGCCGTCTGCGCCGGAGAGGGGCGGATAGAGGATCATCCTCACGTTCCCTCTCCCTTGCCTCCTTCTGCGAGATAACGGTCTCGCAGAAGGAGGCGGCCGCCTCCCATGACCTCCTGTTAGCAACCATGGCTCTCACCATGGTTGCCAGCGAGAGGTCATGCCTCACGCCTAGCGCCGCACGTAGTGTACGGCGTTTTATGAAGGTGTCCTGAAAAAACGAACTATACATAACCCTGGTAAGGAACAAAGATAAACCACTTATAAAATTCAAATTACATTAACTTACCAAGCGCTTGGTTTGATCATTCAAACGATTGAAAGATGTATTAAAGTAGCAATTAAGCTTTTATTTAGCTTATGTTAACTATTACGTTTTTATGTTTCGCGATACAGACAGTATTTGAGCAAAATACCTATTTTATCTAAGATCCTCATAAATTTCTAATTAAATGTAACAATAAACCTATGTCTCTGGGCTGTTCATCTTCTATTCGTGCTACTGTGGTTCATCCTGTGTGCAATTACGAACTTAAATGGTGTTTTAGTAGTGGTTGTTAACGTAGTACTGATTACTTGCGTGGTCAGCCATTCGGTTTTACGAGAGAACAGCGCAGGCGACCTAAACGCACTTCCGCGGTAAATCAGAATGTTCAATTAATGGTCAGTACTTGCCGTTTTATTATTGGGAAATACTGTTCATATACAAGCAGGACATATATGAGGAATTTGCTGGAACATTTTCACGTCGATAACGAGTTTGGCGCTCATTAATATTCTTTGATAGATTGTATTATTGATAGATCTGATTTAATTCAAATATACTTTAGTTTCGTTTTGGAACAAAGTAAAGCTATGTTCGGAAACGAAAGCTCATCCACTTTCAAAAGTGACACTGAATTTGGATCGGCAAAGCTCGCTGGCTGCGCTGGGTCGTGCTGCGTCCCGTTGGGTGCGCACGCGCATCGATGCGCGCGCGATAGCCGCCGATAGCGCGCGGATTTACGCGATACCGCCTTCATTAGGGCGAGGAAGCGTGACGCGCAGACCACCGGGTCGCGACCTATCACGTGCCGGGAACTGCTACCCTCCACCTATCCGCCAATTATTGATGTAGCTTTGTTAAGGAAGCAGATACAATTACAGATAGAACTAGAAATAGATATAAAACATATTGAAGTATATGAATAATAAATGACTTAAGCACAATTAAATATACAGACACCACTAATATTTATACTACTAAACCATATGATTATCCCACTTATAAAGCGCAGTCGAAAAATTGAGTACATTAATTACGATTAACTTGCTTACATATGTAATCGCATTAACAATAATATATCAAAATAATTAAAGCGGCGGAATGTGGGACGTCGTTAAACCGTCCAGTAGCTGAATAGCCGCCATTATCGGGGAATTCGGAGTGGAATTGGAAAGTCCAGATAAAACACAGTGATGGGCAGGACAATTCGTTGTGATCATTGTGATATCATGTTTTGTGATAAAAGTGCACTTTGCTGAGTATAGAAATGGAAACAAAATGCAATAGGAATCAACACATTATTTTTTAGTTTTAGTTGCATACTTTACTTGTGGTATTGATGTTTGATTGAGAGTAATTGTATCCTTGACCAATGTTATGTCAAATCAATATTCGTGAAAAAGCTAGAACAGTTTATGTCATGATCCACTTCTACTAATCCCGTTATTGTTGTACATTTGAGTACAAATCACGTCAACGTATCGGTTTACACGCGTCTTCCAAGCAAAGCGTGATGTGATAGCACTTCGTTGTAGTATAATTCTGTGATATCACACGCAGCGGTCACATCACTTGGAGAACGGCCATTTGTATGTGATTATGTCCGCGGTGCGGGTTGCGTGCCCGGCCGTTAGTGTTGATGCGCGTCAGATGCCGACAAATTGGGACGAGAATTATAAATATTGTTATGTAAATCGTTATTAATGTAAATCTTTGTAGGGCTAACAGCTATGGTAATGAACATTACTTTAGGTGGAATATCTTAATGTAATATTCGATCAATATTACTAATGTCACAATCTTTATTTTTAAATTAAAGATGGCCGTCGCGTGACATTTTTCATTTTATCATGATCAGCTTTTATTGAGCATACCGTTCCTGGAGCAAATCGTTATTTATTTGTTTACCTTATAAACGTGCGCTGTGTGAAAATATTCGTTCCACATAACAAACAAACAATGTTCAATTTTCCTAGGAGTTCTTTCAGGTTTGATAATATTGCATAAGCCATGGTGGAAATACGCAACTGTTGCAGCTGTTGCCAACTATCTCAATTGATGAGGTACCGTGACCACAATATCCTCCACTCTATATAGTGGTTGCCGAAAACCCTAATAGGTAAATGAAAGCAAAAACAGAAGAGAAGAAGCACCGACTTCAGTTAGTTTGTTTAAGATTACTTTGACATAGTTTAGGAAAATTATAGTATTAGGTAATAGATAGGAATTATTTTTTAAGTTTTAGTTTATTTTTGTGTTCACGATTTTGTTTGTTTTTTTCTGTCGGTGTAATTATGTTTGTATATGTTCAGGTTGACAAATGTCCACGCGAGCTCAACCGGGAGTTCCCATGACCCCGGCAGCCTGCGGTAATAGCTTAATCGGTTTAGTGATGTCGCCGCTGCGCGCGCGCCGCGTTTGTCATAATTAGCAGGTGTCACAATACCCGCGGCTCACACCGACACAAATATTAGACGATTAGAAGTCAGGTCCTGCAGAACATAATCTTATCGCCTAAGTATAAGATTTAAATGAAAATAATCTGGTAAGAACCGAAATTGCTGTATGTTACATAATTTATTTTAAATTATTTTCACACTTTCGTGAAACAATAAAAAATAAAATGAAACTCGTCTATCACAATTTTTTTGCGCACTCGAAAAGGTGTACAGGACAAGTCCTTTACAACAGTTTCAGAAGTTACCATACATACACTGTGGAAGACAAATATTTTCATATAAAACGGTACGCTACGCTAAACGTTTGCTTACATACGAGTACATATACGCGCATGACGGTTACGGTAAGAATAAATAATAATTATCTACTTCCTGGAAATGTCATTAAGTTCTATATGGAAATACTAAAGTCCTTTTCAGCTAAGATTTTCTATAGTCTAATTTCCTTTGAACTGTCAACTGACACTGGATCTTCTATATAAGGTGAAATGGACTATAGTGAACAGTGAGTCGGTGTGATCGCCGGCCAATACCGCGTGTCACAATACACGCGCGCACACGCTAACTACGATTTATTGTAATGGCGGCGTGGCGTGCGCCTGCGCCGGCGCATCCTCACTCCTCACTCAAGCACTGAGGCTCACTGCTGGGCCAACACCGCTTCCTTAGCACGATGTCTGGCTATAAATAATAACACTGTTTGGGAAAGCCACTATATGGGAAAAGCGGAAAAACTCAAACTTAGAATCAATAAATCAAACAGTGAATTTGCCATTAGGCTAAATATATAGGCAACGGTTTGCGATGAAGTGATAATTTCTAGTGTTGCCAGGTGGACCAAATTCATAACATTAAGATCCAATACACAGCTATTTACAAACGGATATACTTATTTTAATATTTCTTTTAAATTAATAAGTACATTTTAAGACTCCAAATCGATAGAGGCCTTAATTTGACGCAAAATGTCCCTTTGTACATCCACTACTAGCTGGCCTAGGTGTTTAGTAAGCACATTATCCTCAGTCAGTTGGGTCGTAAACCGGCGACACTGGATGCGTGAGCGCGTGTTGTTCGCTGGCTCGTTCCTAAGCATGTAAATTTTACGGCTTTCTTGTTAAGTCCCTTTGCCTATAAAAAGTAGATTCCAGCATGTTTTCCCGATGAGGTCATGCACCTTTGTCCACTTTGCTACTATTTCTGCGAAAGTGTTTTGGTTATTTTACTAAAGACATAGGTTTTGTTTGAGCCTGTTTAGTCATCGATCCCTAGCGCAAAATAGTAATTACATTTATTACTCCAAAAGGCCAGCTGAACGCGGCTATATAAAACGACGTACTACATTGTAAGTTGTTCATCTTGTATATTAAATTGAACATCTATCCTAACATGAGAATGCCCTCTCCGTCATATCCAAGCATCAGCTTATCAGGCCGTGAAGCAGTTAGTACAACAATGTTTGCTTGGCCGTTTATCAACAGCCGCTGTCTCGACGCGGGAACAATGTTGCGCGCTGCTCCGCTAACCGCGAGCAGACAAATGAACGATGCCTGCGTCTGCGCTAGGGATGTAACGGAGGTGTCATATAGGAATCGAAGTCGGAGTCGGAGTTTTTTGATTTTATTTTTCGGAGTCGGAGTCGGAGTCGGAGTCGGAACCGGAGTCGGAGTCGGAACCGGAGGCGAAGGCAGGGTCAGAAGTAGTGGCAGTAGAGAGATATTTTATTTAAGGACAAAATATAGTTTACCCTTTTTTCATTTATTTTATTAATTAAACGCAAGGAAATAAATATGAAAAAATAAGTGAAATTATAAAATTAAACAAACGAAAAACAAAATTACTTGCATGATTTCAAATAATTAATAAATAAAAATTGAATTAATCGACTCCAAAAGAAGTGTATTATACTTCACGAACAAAAGTTTTGAAGCTTTGTCTCCGTCCAATCTATTTCTTAACGAGTTGTAGATAAGACCAGCTCCTCGCGTGCGTAACAAACTCATCATCATCACCCTAGCGCCTCTCCCGGTTGCATCCTCGGCCATTGCCTTCGAGCCCAGGGTACGCTGCGACTATGATCCTGAATTGACAAGCCTGGTTATTACATTGGAGCGACTGTTGTCTGACCTCCGTAACCACAAGGGAAACCACACCAGTTGGATCATAGTCGGGACCGAAGGCTTAACGTGCCGTCCGAAGCACGGAATAATCATTCTTATCGGACAATCAGGTGATTCAAGCCTGCAATGTTCTAACCAAACCGGGAAAACCAACACAAAGTGAAAGTGTTCCCCGCGGGATTCGAACTCATGACCTCGGATTTCGTAGTTTTGAGCAGCGCTCTAACCACTACACCACGGAGGCAGTTAACAAACTAATAAGTGAAAAAATAATAGACGACAGAACGCACGAGCAGGAGTCGGGGGAGGTCCGCGCGACATGGATAACCTGTTCAGAACGGTCGACCCAGGCCGTCGCCGATATTTATTATGCTTCGACCTCCGATTCAACCTCCGACTGAAAAGTATCGGAACCGAAGTCGGAACCGAAGGTGTAATATTAATCGGAAGTTCCGACTTAACGGAGTCGGAGTCGAAGCTCCGTAACATCCCTGGTCCGCGCCGGCGCATCCTATCGATTACGAAGATTTAAATTGTAAAATGTGCACTCAATCAAATATTATTCATCTAGTTAACAAAACAGGGGCAAATACTACGTTTACTGCGCGTCCACATTATATATAAGGAAGTAATCTGTTTTGCTTCGTGCAAAACGAACAAAGATCAATTCTATTGTTACCCTACTGCCAAATAAATGAGGTTAATGTTTGTTCATCTAGTGTAGGACAGACCATTTAAAACAGTCAATCTGTGATCTGACATTTATTCTCAATTTATTGTGATTCCAAATACTTAGTACTTTTACAGGTCTCATCTACGGCTTTAAATCATTGCCTTAGACAAATGAGCGATGCCTGCGCCCGCGCATCGCGGCAACACTGACAGATATTAATAGAATCCGCGGGTAATTGATACGTCGGCGCAACGGCCGCGACGGCCGATACACATCGCCGCGCCGACGTAAATCTAATTCATTAGTTTAATTAAGTTAATGTTCTGCGCACGGAGCGGCGCCCGCGCAGCGCACGACCGCCGGCCCCTAGGGATGCAAAATTAATCGATATCCAATCGATACTAGACGTTCGGATAAGACAAAGGCGGCGAGTCAATAAATGGATCAGATATAAACGACCGTATCGTATTTAAGTAGAACATGTCTCTATCGCGTGTGCCAAATCGACGTACAACACATACATACATATATTGCGCCGAACCCAGATAAACTGGGAACAGGGCAGGCAAATGATAATGATGATGATGTCTCTATCACGTGTGCCAATTCGACGTACAACAGCGAAGTCAACTTTTTACACATTTCAAAACGATTTCATTTAATATTTTATAGAAGTATAAAAAAGATCTTTGATGTAGATCTGATGAAATTGATCCAGCAAAAAAACAGATGCAACAAAGTTGACTTATAAAATCCTCAAAAGGTAGGTGGCTCACAAAAAAGGTTACCTAAATGCACAAGCCCCATACAGCATGAGATCATGCGGTTGCTCTCAATATTTGCAATCGCAGTGAGTGCGACCTCTCGATAAGATCTGCTCGCAGCCCTACCTCCCGCCGGTCAAATCGCTGATCTAGGAAAAAAGCCAGCAATAAATCTCAGTGCGGATTGCGCTTGATTTCTCCGGAGAGGAATGATATAATTACATGATTGCGGCGCGGGCGCAAGAGCGCGGCCGTACGCGGAACCTGGCTCTTTCTAGAGATCCGTAGCAAGATTAGCGATTGTCTGTACAGATTTAAAAACACTACGAAAATAGGATTAACTTTTAAATACCGAAGGCAACATTTAGAATCCAAATCATTGATTTGACAACCTTTGAAAGCGTATTTTAATGTCATCATTTGCCGTATGTCCCATGATATTATTTAACTACATAATTGTGTATGGGTATCCCACAATATGATTCAACAATTTCAGATTACAGATACATAATAATATAAATAGTCTAACGAAAGTAGATACCTATGTTGATTTTCTAAAGTTTATTGTTACTATACAAATTGCTATACTACCGGGAGGGCGACCAACAGTCCCAAGGTGGTGTCGGGTTCATCGTCCACAAGTCCCTTGTCAACAACGTGATTACCATCGGAAGTGTGTCGACCAGGGTGGCGTACCTTATACTCAGAATATCTAAACGGTATTCGTTGAATGTTATACAGGTCTACGCACCGACCTCGACACACCAAGATGCCGAAGTGGAGGCTATGTATGAGGAGATTTCTAAAGCCATGCATAGCTACAAAACCCACTACACCGTTGTGATGGGGGACTTCAATGCAAAGTTGGGGAAACGATGCGGTGATGAGCTGAGAGTGGGGCAATTTGGAGTTGGGCAACGGAATGACAGAGGCCAGATGCTGGCTGACTTTATGGAGAAGGAGAACCTCTTTATGATGAACTCCTTCTTCAGAAAGCCGGAAAGCCGAAAGTGGACCTGGGTCAGTCCGGACGGTAAAGTCAGAAATGAGATAGACTTTATCATGTCGACGAAAAAGCAAATATTCAATGATGTCACTGTGATCAACACTGTTAAGACAGGGAGCGATCACCGATTGGTACGTGGCACATTGAATATCAACCCAAAGCTGGAAAGATCTCGACTGATAAAGTCAACAATTCGACCATTGCCGGCCCATATTCAAAACCCCGAGAGCTTTCAACTCGAACTCCAAAACCGCTTCGAAGCCCTTGAGAACAGCATAGATCTGAACGATCTAAACAACATGGTGGTGGATACTGTCCGTACGGTAGGGTCCAAATTCTTTAAGACTCGCCGTCCCAAGATAAAGAAACTCTCCGACCACACACTCCTACTCATGGATCAGAGACGTGAAATGAGGCTCCAGAGTTCAGCAGATGCTAATCGTTATCGGCAGCTTAATAGACGGATATCTAAGTCTTTGACGAGCGACCTTCGCCAATTTAATACGAATCGTATTAAAGAGGCCATCGAGCGGAATAAAGGCTCCAAAGTGTTCGCGAGAGATCTGTCTATTGGGCAAAGCCAGATGACGAAGCTGAAAACTGACGACGGACGCATCATTTCATCGAAGCCTGAAATCCTGAGGGAGATCGAGAGCTTCTATGGGCAGTTATATTCCACGCAGACACCTGTTGAAAGCAAGGCTAAAGACCCCAGAGCCAAGCTAACCCGACACTATACCCAAGATATCCCGGACGTCAGCCTGTACGAGATTAGTATGGCTCTCAAACAGCTGAAAAACAACAAGGCGGCGGGTGACGATGGAATCACTACAGAGCTACTGAGAGCGGGCGGTAAGCCGATACTTAAAGTCCTCCAGAGGCTCTTTAATTCCGTCATCGTCGAGGGCAGAACGCCAAAGACATGGAACATAAGTGAGGTGATCTTGTTCTTTAAAAAGGGTGACAAATCCCTCTTAAAGAACTATAGACCCATCTCGCTTCTGAGTCATGTCTATAAGTTGTTTTCGAGAGTCCTTACGAATCGTCTCGCTCGCAGGTTCGACGACTTCCAACCTCCCGAACAAGCCGGATTCCGAAAAGGCTTTAGCACCATAGACCACATCCATACGCTGCGGCAGGTTATACAGAAGACTGAGGAGTATAATCAGCCACTTTGCTTGGCGTTCGTGGACTATGAGAAAGCCTTTGATTCGATTGAAACCTGGGCGGTACTGCAGTCTCTCCAAAGGTGCCAAGTGGACTATAGGTATATCGAAGTGTTGAGGTACTTATACCAAAATGCCACCATGACGATCCGAGTACAGAACCAGAACACAAATCCTATCCAACTGCAGCGTGGTGTGAGACAGGGAGACGTTATTTCTCCGAAACTGTTCACAGCTGCGTTGGAGGATATCTTTAAGCTCTTGGACTGGAAAGGACTCGGCATCAACATTAATGGCCAGTACCTAACACACCTTCGGTTTGCCGATGATATAGTCCTTATGGCTGAGACCATGGAAGACCTGAACACAATGCTCGAAGATCTCCGTAGTGCTTCCCAAAGAGTGGGTCTTAGGATGAACATGGATAAGACGAAAATTATGTCTAACGCCCATGTTGTACCCTCTCCAGTTCATGTTGGGAACACTATACTTGAAGTCGTTGACCATTACGTATACCTAGGACAGGCAGTCCAGCTAGGTAGGTCCAACATCGAGAAAGAGATCTCTCGTCGAATCCAACTTGGGTGGGCAGCATTCGGGAAGCTTCGGAAAATCTTCGCCTCCGACTTACCTCAGTGTCTCAAGACAAAAGTCTATGAACAGTGTGTGTTGCCAGTGATGACTTACGGCAGTGAAACGTGGTCGCTAACTATGGGTCTCATAAGAAGGCTCAAGGTCACCCAGCGTGCAATGGAGAGAGCCATGCTCGGCGTTTCCCTGCGTGATCGAATCAGAAACGAGGAGATCCGCAGGAGAACTAAAGTAACCGACATCGCTCGAAGGATTGCTCAGCTGAAGTGGCAATGGGCGGGACACATAGCGAGAAGAACCGATGGCCGTTGGGGCAGAAAGGTTCTGGAATGGCGACCGCGCACCGGACGACGCTCAGTGGGTAGGCCCTCGACAAGGTGGACCGACGATCTGGTGAAGATCGCGGGAAGCCAGTGGATGCAGGCAGCGCAGGACCGATCGTCGTGGAGATCCTTAGGGGAGGCCTATACCCAGCAGTGGGTGACGTGCGGCTGATATGATGATGATGATACAATTTGGTAATTTAAGTGCATTTCGGACTGTAAAGCTGCTCATTTGCGTAAATAGTCATCATGACACAAATGTAGTCTTGCTTTATTGTGCCAACAACATCCCAACTCGGTATTCGACTAACTGCGACTTTGAATGACAATCTTACTTGAGCACAAAAAATAGTAAGTTGCGACATCCGTGTTTAGGTTTTTTAGCTCCATGTTTGGTATCCCACTAATTAACATTTAACATTTTATAAGACCTTTTATATTTGCCTGAGTCATTCTTAGTCATTAGTTTTTGACAAAAAACTACTATCTTTTCTTAAATAGAGACGTTTTTCGTTCATTTATCCTTTGGCGGAAACCTATTTTGTGTTTATTTATCATTAAGGACGTATATTTTGAAATTTTTTGTACTTTTTCCATCGTCGATCGATCGATTAGATATTAACAATAGTTCTAACGTGAAGATGTCATTAATATCGACTGTTGTTATATAGATGCAAGACTGTAAATTTATGCGTTCTGGTTATTTTTTATTTTAGCAGAGCAGATTGAGCTACACTAATTTACTACAAACAACAAGATTAAGATTAAAACAAGATTAAGCAAATAACAAGGAAAAATTTATCAGGTCTACTAACGGTCTCGGTAGCTTAGTGGTCAGAGCGCTTGCCCGAATTGCAAGAGGTTCGATTACCGCCTGAGCAACGTAAGGTCTGAATTTTTCATCTATACTAATATTATAAAGAGGAAAGGTTTGATTTTTTGTTTGTTTGTATGAATTGAATAGGCTCCGAAACTACTTGGCAGATTTGAAAAATTCTTTCACTGTGGGAAAGCTACATTCACCCAGAGTAACATAGGCTATATTTTATCCCGGTACGGGAAGTAGTTCCCCCGGGACGCGGGTGAAACCGCGTGACGGGCCGCTATTGTTTATAATTTTAAAAACTATCTCTTTGTCCCAACTGTCCCAGCATCAGTGCCATACAGGCCGTCATTGGCGTGACGCAAGTGCGCCGCGCATGCGCCTGCGCCGCGATCAATCACCCGAGTGAGTTATCGCCGGAGATTGCGAGAAAGCTTAAATTATAGTTTTGTATCGGACTGCGTTTGCAAATTGAAGTCTAGATCGCCTAATGGATGATGCGGTGCGACCGATATGACTGGATAAGTGGATGTCTCGGCGTCATTTCGAATGGTATTTTGGTTGTTATTCGGGTCGCGTATTAATTGTTTGCTGGATGTTATTCGTCTTTACTCTAGCGCCTAGTTTCACTTGAACGTGATATTAATTACAGATTGAACTCTTGAACACTTTTAGGGTAAAAACCGTTTGCCTGTTTTTCATTTATTTATTTAAACTTTATGGCATCTATTTTACCAAGATTCAGTCTGACCATCTTCAGACATATGTATGTAGTTCCCGGCAGAGTGGTTAAACCCCCATGAGATTAGCTTTTTAGCCCAAAATTTGGTTTATCGTTCCCAGATATAGATCTAGCATCCGTGTTTAGTCTATTTACTTCGATAATTCAATAGTGTTTTGTTTCGGTCATTGCTCGTTCGGTTAATGAAGTCACCAGCTAGACCTCGATCGTAATCGAACCTGCCTTGACATTTAATCCCTGCCCCGAGTCCGGACAACGCAAGCACCAGTACATCCCATTAATTAGATTCGGCCGATAAACGGTACACATTTAATATTTCTCAAATCCTGCGCCTAATCGAAGCTGTCAATTAGTTATTTTGAGTGCGCGCGCGCACCGCGGCGAGACACAGTGTAGAAATAGTTAACAGTAGGCGAATTGTAAGTTAGCCTCAAACAAGGAATCAAACCATTAAGCCTTAGGAAGAAATAAATAATAAATCTATACTAATATATAAAGCTGAAGAGTTTGTTTGTATGTTTGTTTGAATGCGCTAAAAATATTTTTGTGTTGGATAGTCCATTTGACGAGGAAAGCTTTAGGCTATTGGCAACCTAAATCCACGCCGACGGAGTCGGGGGCGGCCGCTAGTAATGATAATAAATTCCTTAGACTGACGAATTGCCTAGCCCCAATCTAAGAAGCTTCAAACTTATAGGATCAGTTTCAAGGTAAATGCGGGCGGATTCTTTTTGGTGGATCAGTAACTAAGGCGTGGGCGATGCTATGAGGCGCCTCACTGCAAGTCGCCTGCAGTGCGCCAGCGGGCGCGCCCGCGCACCATCGATCAGCGATCCTCATTAGAGATACGCGCGATCATCGCGAGATATCTTCCGACAGGACTTTCCAATTTGTTGCCTGACAATCCGAGATATTAATACTGAGATAACTCCGCTTTAGGACGTCTAACTCAAAATTATTGATTAGCCAAATTAATTAAAAGCCATTTTTATCGTCGGAGAAGTACCAAAGATATATTATTAAGGAGCCTTTATGAGTCACAGTTTTTGAAGCCGCTAATACTTGTACAACTAGGTATCTTGATTGATGTAAGAAACCGAATTAAAATTTAAATTCTCAGGTAAAATTTATTAAATGCCGTTTCTCTGAGTTTTGTCAGCACTCGTTCCTTCATCGTTGTCAGCCGCAGGAAGTTCTCAGCACTACACGAGTTTCCTCTCACACTCGCGCAGTGACGAATTGCGAGCGGACTGCGTCAAATAACCGACCACCAGAATGAAATGTTTCGCGAGATAGTTCCAGTTCCAGAAGCATGGTTGATCTATAACGCGGAGCATGAAGATTACTGCGAAATTTCCGCCACAATAACTTTCCTATGTATTCTACCGCTGCTGGTAAGTAAATCACAAAAATGCATCTACATATCAATCTGACAAGGCTGATAACCGAACTGCATATACGGGAAGGAGCAAGACATGCTCGGAGCAATTAAAGGCTAATTAATGGTCGTCGGAGCTGACCTGGACCCCGGAGGAGATAATCACGGTGGCGTCGCATGACTATAGATAGTTTAGATTAACCGATACAACATACGGCTTCGGTTGTCGGCAAATGTCACGAATTTATTTTAATGATGAACGCCTTTTACAGGCAGAAAACAATTAAAACAGCTCTTTATTTGAAGCTTGTTTTACCTAAGTAAAATTGATTCATCATTTAAATAATGATAAAAAAACTAAACAAAAATACAACACACGTGTTCCTATCAAAAACAACAAACTGTAATGAAGTGTGAACGAGGGTCACTTGTGTAACGGCCGGGGTTCGAACCCATTGTCCAGCGGGGATTAGTCGGACCCTCCTTGATGATATCTCGAACATATCGGTCACTATTAAATCCTTTTTTGTTGCCCCCTTCCATGCAAATTAATATCACTTCAAGTATTGTAGGAACAAATGTTTGATTGCTGTTAAAAAGTAGGGTGATTTTGATTTAAAATACGTGAATAATTGAGTACATGTAATAAAGAAACGTTTAATATTATGATCCCATGAATGAAGTTTCCAAGCCACGTCTAACGACTGGTCATAAAAATACGACGAGTCGTTGAAGATTTGCGCGCTGCTCGCGACATCACGCAGGCTCTCTGGACCACATGAGCAAAAATAATGAAACAATAGAAGCCATTTATCGCATTCGGTTAAGCACAGGATGATTGTAATTAAGGACATGTTCTCATTATTTTTTAGAACATCTTTATAGTTATGCAATGACGTATTTCCCTATTTCAATCACAAAAGACATTACGTCTGTAACCACATCATTAAAAAAAGGTCCAAATCTTTATAAAATCTGAAAAACAAATATTGCCTTTAACAAAATGTAAATTAAAAAAAATGAAGTAATCTCTGCCAATTTATAGTGCGAATAACGTCGCACTATAAATGCGAGAGGAAAAGTTCAGACAAACCGTTCCTGGTATATCAAGTGCATTCATCTCCGCGGCATCCGCAGTGGACACGGAGCCCTGCCCGGGATGTCTCCACGTGCGAGTCATTGACGCATCGGTGACGTCACGCGGCGCGCAGCTGCGCCGAAAAAAACAAAGCAGGGGACGGCCCCTAATTACCACCATTATCTGAGCTGAATTAAACCTCAAATGAATCTGATGTCGTCCGCATTAATTACGACGTCACGTCGGATCGCGCTGCGCTGATTCCCGACATCGCGCGGCCGCGAGGGGCGCCGGACCCCAGTTTTTGTTTTGCGAGGGCTCGCGCAAATGTTATTGTTTAGACTTCTCGGTCACTGAATACACGTGTTGAATTGAAATTAGCAACGAAGCGCACGAATGATGATTAAAAATTAGTAAAATCTATTATTACAGACAATGTTCTATTTAAGATTTTAATAATTGCCTACATAAATTCATACAATATTGTTTGGAATCTGAAAGATGCGGTATAAACACATAATGTTTCTAGAAAAATAACAGCTACGTTATTGATTATTCCCTTGATTGATTTTGAAGCTTCTTCACAGAGATTATAATTTACACAAGTAACTATACTACTTACTTTGGCCACAAATCAATGTACGGATGTTATTCAATATTAAATATGAGATGAACGACGAGACTTGACCTGTAGTACAATATTAACATACTGCTCCCCAACCAATATCGTAGAGTAAAATATGAACGTTGACCTCTCGGTGCACCATCAATCCCTTATCTCCAGCGCCGTGTAAGGCATGGATCACGTCGAAGCGGATAATTAAATTGAAAAATCTCCTCGCCGACAAATTGAACGAGACGAAGGTGATGGAGCGGCCGATCACCGATGATGTCGGCGCCGATCGCCGATAGCGCCGAAGCGACAAATGAAGCCGATAGCCGATTGCCGATAGCCGGGCCGATCCACGATACGGCAATCATTGTCGTCGATTGTTAGTGAGACATCTTCATACTCGTATGTCCAATTTTTTTAAGAATAACCGTTGCCTCATTGATTTATGTAACCATGGAACTCAATATGTAAAGTACGAGTATGACCGTAATGTACCTATTTTAGAGCTTATTTTGTTTTGTTATTTCCAAGAGGACGTAATATTAAGTTTACAAACAACTAAGATAACATTTTCATGACAACTGCATATTATGATGCGTAAAATGTTTTTATTCTATATTTGGTTGAACATACTTTTGATAACACCATCGATGCACATGATTAAAAAGTAAGTATTTGATTAATAAACTGATTGAAACGTTGAATGGCGATCCAAGTACCAGCAAGGCATCCATTGCATCTTACAAAAAGTAAAATAAATATCTAAACCAACAATCGATACCCACAATTATGTTGTCGGCGGCGTCCCCGGTGGCCCGGCTCTAATGGCGGGATAATTGTCCGCCGGTTCCTGCGCGCGCCGGTAGCGGCATTGTTGCCGGATAACCTCGCGCTATCCTGCTCAGATACGGGATCGCACAGGAGCGCTGCACTAGTGCCGAGAACAATACTGGGAACTAAGGAACAATATAATTAGTACATTGGCTACAGAACTAACACTACCATCAGAATAGAAACTGTAAATTGATATCAAAACGTATATAATACGTACAAATATTAATGGATAGGGAATTGGTCTCTTGCAGAGAAAAGCATGGAAAATTTTGTCTTCGAACCGCCCAATCCTATGACTTGTAACGACTCTATCTCTTACCGACAACTTAATTTCCATGATGCAGGCTTTTGCTCTTCAATTGAACGATACTAAAGGGCCGGCTTAAGATATGATAATTAT
This sequence comes from Nomophila noctuella, assembly GCA_958496325.1. Classification (NCBI taxonomy): domain Eukaryota; kingdom Metazoa; phylum Arthropoda; class Insecta; order Lepidoptera; family Crambidae; genus Nomophila; species Nomophila noctuella. Next base: position 172,588 of record OY292499.1, read on the forward strand.
TAAACTTTCCAAATTCATAAAAATAATCTCTACTTCCAGTAATAATGCTTAGGAAGCTGTATCGTTGCTTCTATGGCCGGTGGCTAATGGAGAAATAGCCATTAAGATTAGCGCATAGCGCGCCCAGACCCCGAGCGGCTCTCATGGAGCGGTGGGCCGAATGCTCCGGCGCGATCGAATTGATTCGTACAAAAGTTTCTAATTGCAGACCACCGCCGTTGATACAATTACCTACAAGACAAATTAATGCACCCACTGACAGTAGACAGTTCGGTTATTAATGACACCGCCGGAGACAAAATAAAAGTTAATATCGGCCGGGTTGTGAAAGAGCCTGTTAATTTTTTAATTAATAAGTACGACATAACCCAGTTTGTGATGGATTGACTGAATTCGCGGTCATGAGATTGCTATTATGTTGCTTCAATTATGTGTATGTTGAGATAGTTATTAGAAAACTGGTTATCTAGATTAAATGTCTCTTTTGATATTTCTAAATACCCCCTGCTGGCATTACATAAGGCAAATGAACCATGTAGAATGGCATAAGTCAATCACTGTCCAAAGAACTACATAATAATATACCCTCCAAAGTAGTAAGTTGATAAAACGTGAAACTTATGACAATAACATAATATAATGTTTGACTACCGTTTGAGACATAATCGAAGTTGTGGAATATGAAAGCATCAAATTACAATATAACTCAAACTGACAAAATGCATGGAGTTTAAACTTCACAGTCGATACAATTCCATTATTGTTTCTAAGGCTAGCATGTTGCCCGGGTCGTTAAATTAAAAACTTCTGAGCTCGAAGTTTACCGCCCTGAAAAGGAAATTCAAAGAGACTGGGTCATTAAACCAGCCATTTAAAACGTTGCGCAGGGGCGTTCCAAACAAAGGTCCAATATTACTGACATTTTAACCCAATCACAACAGTATACGCATTGAAAAATTACAATGGCGGACTAATTTCGCTCGCTGTTGGTCCTTCGAGCGGGATATATTGCGCGGTCCAAGATGGCGGCGGTTTCAAGTGTCGCGTTTCAGGCGGTTGCTCGGTTGGGCAGCGCGTGCGCATTGGCCGCCATTGTCCGCCGTGATCGTAATCGGCTTCGCGCTCAATTTGTTCCGCGATCCTGCGATATCGCAATTACGACGCTACTTAATTGGGAGGTTAGACAATAGGACTAGCCCTGCGCCGCGGAACAATGCCCGCTTTTTGTGCCCTGACCAGCCACGGGTCAGCTTGTTGTCTTAATAAAGTCAAGTGGAAAATTGGCCTCCGCTCTAGCCTGATTTTCTAGAACGTTTTATAGTAAGTTTGATGTAGGTAGGTATTCAATCTATCCTCTATACTAAAATAATAAAGCTGAAGAGGTTGTTTTGTTTGTTTGTTCTTTTTGCGTCGGATAGTCCATTCGTCGAGGAAGGCTTTTAGCTATGGTATAACTGAAATCCACGCAGTCGGAGTCGCGGTTTGCCGCTAGTTATGAATAAAACTGTTTTTTGGTAACTTAAGTTAAACTTATTGGCACATCGCTGATGTTATTTCCTGTAAGTACACGGTCACTTTTGAGATCAGGCACCAAATATACCTCTCAATATATAAAACACGGATAAACCGCTAATGATGACACGGTACCACCAATTCACATACTTGTTCGACAATATCTTCAAACATTACACACATTTTAATGAACCTATTCGTCTTGGGCTGTTGCCTGCGCCGTGCAAGGACGCCGCGCATTGTCCGGCGACGCCGTTTGTCAGCCGTGTCCCGCGCGACATTTGAGCCGGCCCTTTCCTTATTGTCAAATTAACCTGCAATAAATCGCCTTCGACCGGGTTGTTACGATCGCTTTATTAAACTACGTGCGGGATCAATCCAATTAATTTAAAATAAAACGCTCGATTTATTACAGTAAATATTGTGGAGACGATCCCATAATAGGTTTACGAATTGAATGATTCTGAGCTTTATGAGAACATTTCTGATGAATGGAATTGCATATGCGATGGATGCCTTGATGATTTTATTTAATTACTAAATTAATTGTATGTATAGATCCCTCAGTACAACTGAAATGCGACACGAACTAGGCAACTTAATGTATTTTTAAAACATATTTATAACTTCACATGACGTGAAGAGCAGACCGTTTAAGAGGAATATTATAGAAAGCTTTGCCTCGCAGTCTGCTATACACATCACATAAAACGAAAATTCTATAGTTTCATATGATGTGGTGTAATGAGTTTTTCGAAGTTTCAACTCAACCCACGTCATTCGCATTCATGCTGTCAATATGCGAAATGGGAAATGTCAGAAAACCAATCATATTCGGTTAGCTCTATCAAAATGCTGTATAGTTTTCAATATTTTATAAGCTCTTTAAAGCAGATGAAAGCAAGCTGACTTTAATAGTGATATCTGCTGTTGTTACAGCCATAAGTTATAATTAAATTATTTAATTTGATTTGGTTGTTAAGTTCATGTATTCTCGCTGAAATACGATTTAGACATTGCGGTTTACTTTAAGTTTATGGCGTCGCTAAATCCTTTTAATTATTATTAAGTACATTAACCGAAGCAGTAACTGCTGGTTGAACGAACGCGATAAACCTCGTATTGGTGTTTAGTACGATTGACTATTCATAGTTAATTATCATCTGCACGGCCGAACCGCTCAGTGCTGCTTCACACCGAGGCGTCAACAAGTAACGGGGCACTGACAAAGGTGTTAAATTGAGAGCTTGTTCTCGATGTTCACTATCAACCTATCAAACTCAACAATTTAGCAAAACTTTCTCAATAACAATTTGGTAGAAACACACTTAGCCGAAAAATGAAGTTCGGCGGGATTACGTCTGCAATGTTTTTTAAATGGACCATGACTCTCTATGCCCCCATTACCCCGCGTAATATTTTATAAAATATGAAAATCGGCCTATCTTCGGTCTTGTATTTCCGCTTAGTAGGTTTCTACACTTTGGCTTTTCTATCTGAATTTTTAACGACAAGTGTACGGACACGAAATTACAAATATTGCCTAATCTCTCATTTTGAAGCACATTAATCACAACGTTTCTTAATACTACTCTCATATCAAATAATTTGAACCCAATAGGTTTGCGTGGTGAGTGGATATTCATGATTATTGCACGAAATACTTGTTTTTAAACTGACAAGGTACACGACATTCGGGAGGCAGCTCAGTAGAGCGGGCCCGTCAACATAGCGGTATCAGCCCGCAAGGAATATAAATTTAATAGGTAATAATAAACGCTCACTTCTCCTTGTTTATTGCATCGGAATAAAGATTAATTTCGAGCGGCGCCCGCGCAGCCAATCCGGCAATTTGTTGCGGAGAGAGTAATTAAAATTTCTATTAGACACACATCCGCGCGCCTGGATTAAACCGTCGCTCGATAAACGATGCCTCCGAAGAATGCCTCCATTATACGTTTTTAATTAAATCTGTTTTGTAACGAGCCGTTTGTGTGTCTATCGCCTTTATAATTGTTTTAATGTCTTACTGTGTTTGTTTCTTTATAAACAATTGAGTATTTCTCTATGTGCCTTTTTTATGCAGAGAAGAGTCAGGCGTACTTTTTTGAAAAGTTTTAGCCGCTATATCATCACCACGGATAATTACGTCCAAGATTTTCGTTTGTTCTGTAAGACAGATCCAGACGAATTGTTAAGCGTTACCAGCGTTGCATCTTTTACCAGCTATACTTGCTTGATAAAATAAGGACAACGAATAAACGCATTTAATGTACTTGTCACGGTGGAAAGTAAATGTTAATTAAATTATTATGCTGCTCTATGTTTTGCCAAAGTATAACTGTTCCAAAAACACGGTTCATCGGCAATCTACGCAAGTTTGAGTCTCGACGCTCTTTCACACGCTCCGCGACCGGAGTGATGGCGGGCGCGACGTGACGATGTGTTAATTAGTTTACTTTCCATTTCCGCCTGTGTGTCGTGCTCTAATCGGGTAATCGATTGTTGGCACGCAATCGCCTCGCGACCGGTTGAGAACGCCTTCACCTTTATCACTGCATCGTATGTTGCGTTTGATAATTATTTAGATCATACCAAACATAAAATGTCTGTCTACGACGCATTGATAACTAAACTACATAACGTAAAAGGCAAACGGCAATATTAAAAAAACAATCTCGGCTAATTTTGCACTTCAAGAAAAGAATGAGAGGGTTAGCATTTCATGTGGATTGCATCTGCCGAATGAAGCTAGTTTGTTATTCCGAATGACTACACTACCTTATTGTTAATTTTAACTTAGCAAGTAGGTACATTTTATAAATCACATATTTATTATTTTGATATCTGATTTAACTGTTTGAAAACACTTGTAAGTAGTGGTAAGTAGTGATCAAACACGGCGAGTGGGTCACCGCGCGAATGTCGCCGGGCAGTGTTTGTGCCGTCGCTCGTCGAGTGCCGGTGAGTTGATAACAGTAAACCCGTCATCGCCCACTCGCCGACACTGACAAAACGGTCGCCGCGACCACCCGCCGCTGTTTGACGCTGCTCTTGACGACAGGTGACAAGGGTCACTACTGCGCTTAACAATATCAAGGATTTGAAATGGATTAAAACTAGATTCATGCTCTAGTATTACAGATCTAATTTAAAGCTACATTCTAATCTCGACGAAATATAGAAACATGAAGAAAACTCGGCTTTGGTACGTAGGTCTGCTCCATACATAATGGAATTGATCAAAAAGTTATTTTAATTTGTTACCACTTAAATTAAGTTATCAGAAAATATTAAAAGCTTAACGTTTCGTATTACAAATCTTTAGCTTTAAGTTTCGTATTACATTTTGTCTAAAATCTGCTGTTTAGGCGTAATAATCTATCCTTCGATAGTCAAATCAGGGCAATATTTTAATTAGTATAAACAATTATTATTTAAACACTGCCACTTTTTATTGTCAGCCAGTGTAATCAACCTCAAAAGTAAGATGAGTTGCGGAAACAGCGGTCATTAGCTGACGACAGCGTGATACAGCGTGATTTGGCGTGACGCGTGACGGCGCCGTGACGCGGCCGTGACGACGGGATTAGCTCTACTTCATTACTATTCAACTAACAGTGCTTTTAATAACCTGGGGTATTTTAATTTAAATTGGTAATATGCAAATAAAAATATTCTTATGCAACGGCACTGATCCGGGTTCACGTAAAGAGATTAGTTTTTCTTGTGATTTATACCAATGGCCGTAGAATGAAATTAAGCTATAAATTAGAAATTTTAGCAATACGATGATCTCTCTCTAGTCCCTAGTTAGTAGGTAACCAAAATACGAAATACAAAAGCTCATTTTAACAAAAATTGAAAACTAAACTGAACTAAAGTTGTCTATTTGCTGGACTTGGTCCCGGGATTAAATTATTTTAATTAGCAATATCTTATTTACAATTAGCAAGTAGGTACTAAAGATACTAACGTCTCAAGCCATTGTTATAATCAACATTACACTGACTACTGCTAGACAGTTGTTTCCTTCGCGTACGAGAAGGGGTCCGTAAATCATCGGTGCAATTATAATTAAATATTTATAACACAAAAGCGCTCCAGATACGCTCACAATTAAATAGTGTTTAGCGTGCCGGCCGTGGGTAAGCGAGTCCAGACCAGCGGGGGTGCAAGTCACCAAATGTCGCGGGCAAAGTATAATTAAATTCTAATGTTAGACAACCTCAGAACGGGACTAAAAAACTTGCGTTCTTACTGCCTTTCTAATTTTGTCTAATTATAATGCAACGCGATAGTTAAAAGTTATATCTTACTACGGAATTGTTGGTTTAATAATACAAAGAATATAATATTTTTATAAATTATAACGAACTTGGAAACTATTTTTTAAACTAAGAATTCGTTCTTAAGAACGATGGTCATGAAATTCATCATTCACCCGCGTTGTTCCCAGTTTATCTGGAGTCGGCGCAATACGTTGACTCTTTCCGAACAGGGACACATTCCTCATTGAGTCTCTTTTAATCATATCGTCCTTCACACAATCCATCCATCTTTTCTTTGGCCTACCTCTTCCTAGCATACCATTCTTTTTCAAATTCATCACTCTTTCCATTCATAAAAGTGTTTGAACGTCACTTGATAGAGGAAAATGTTGTGTGATTGATGATTGAAAATAAAACTTTAACGAATTATCCGTTAAAGTTTAATTTTCGATCGCCATAACTTAAGGGAATATTTTTTAATATGTAAACACATGATTAATTTGTAACTTATTTAAAAAATATTTAGCTTGTTGCATCACAGATTACATAAATTCCATCAGACTATCCACGCAACACTCCGCTTTCGCCCGTTATTTGCGCCAGCTGAATCTCAAAGTTTATAGCCGTAATGTCGTAACATTCGACCCAATTATATGTATTAAACGCCGCACTTTCTCCGCCTAATAACTGGTTCAGCTGTTTGGCTCCCGACGGTAGTTTTTCGATGCACGCTCCGCTTTATTACACGGAGCCCAGCGCTGGGCATGTGTGAACAATGCCTGGGTAACTTGGACATGATTTAAGGCTGGCAGCCAATTATGGGATTCCACTAAAATAAATGCAGAACAGTTTTACGCCGCGTGTGATGATTCGTTAACCCAAATTAAGCTTGTTGCTCGGAAAAATATCTGTTAAAATATTATACAGCATAATGGTAGCTCAAAGACGATGGCCGGCAGCTTTAAGGGCCTGTAAAACTCGAGTTATATTGACGCATTACTTAAGCCACTATCGTTTATGTCAGTTCACAAACAACACCCCTTTTAATTATATCTTGCACTCGCATTTCTCCGCTGGTTCTTTGATTGGATCAAAAATCGAGCCCTTATTTTGAATAAACGTTTTGTGTGTATCCGTTTTGTATGGTGAGAACTGATGAACGTCTATCTTTTTCATTGTATGATCACACAATACCACTAATAAATAAGCTATGTGCCTACATCAAGAAAACGACACCATTATTGGAACGTGATATCTCGCTTAATTTTGTCTCAAACATGGTTCGTCGCTTTTATTGTTCTTAAAAGGTCGGTCTCGTCCTCAAAGGTCTTTCTTTCACAATTGAACGTTTAGAAAGCTTGGAGTGTCATGTCCTGGCGCAGTCGTAGCAGGCGAGCGTGCGCAGGCGCAGCAATCACGCGCGTCGTCAATGAGCGCGCCGCGGAAAACTGCCTCGTTACGGCCCTTGTTTATTCCGCACGGGAAATGCAAACCCACATAGCCCTTGCATCCGTTACAGGGTGGTGGAAGATATAAAGCAGTGGAAGACATTTTATAGACAAAGGAAAATTAATCTGATCTCTAAACCGGACACTGCGCACATATATGCTTAAAAAAATACAAACAGTTAAAGATTGTTTACTTCGTAATTTGCTTTTATTAGGGTTCCGTAGCCGAAATGGCAAAAAAACGGAACCCTTATAGATTCGTCATGTCTGTCTGTCTGTCTGTCTGTCTGTCTGTCTGTTTGTCCGCCAGTCTGTCACAGGCACTTTATTCCGAAACTATAAGTATTATACTGTTGAAACTTAGTGAGTGGATGTATTCTGTGAACCGCAACAAGGTTTTTACACAAAAATAGAAAAAAAATAAAAAAAAGTGGGGGGTCCCCATAGTCAGAACTGAAACTCCAAATATTTTTTTTCATTGAACATATACGTGTGGGGTATCTATGGATAGGTCTTTAAAAATTATATCAAGGTTTCTAATATCACTTTTTTCTAAAGTGAATACTTTGCGTGACAGACCCTTCCAAAGTGGAAAAAGGTGTGTCCCCCCCCTCTAACTTCTAAAATAAGAGGATGATAAAACTGAAATAAATATATAATGTACATTACCATAAAAACTACCAACGAAAATTGGTTCGAACGAAATCTATTCAGTAGTTTTTTAAATACGTCAAAAATAGAATTTGTACGGAACCCTCAGTGCGGGTGTCCGACTCGCACTTGGCCAATTTTTTTTTTATCATTGCATTTACGAGCATCTTCATTAAAAAAATTACATACATTAAAATATATGCACTCATATTTGATTTTACTTTTTTAATTTTGTTAATCGTTTTTATTACGGAACAATTTAATTAATGTTAAAAGGACTTCGCAAAATATATTCGAAACAATCTTAATAATTTAAAGACTAATCCACACAACCTGTACTCACTCAGCGTAGGTACGAGTATTATTGTTTAAAAGCTTTGTTCATTCGGCCGTGCTTTGCAGCTAAACGAATCTTAAGACTCCGCGTACTATTTATTAAGCACGACTAATGAATTGCACAAAATACGGTACTTTCATCCGCAGGCAGGCCGGGGAGGAATGTTAAGTGCTTATACGATAGTTCCGAGCCCGGTCAGAGTTAGGACCCAGCAGGCCTCTTGACGTAACGTTGGTGATAAGGACGCGAAATTTATGTTTTAATCCTAGGAGGTCTAATAATATGGCGTCGTTACCCGGCCACCAGTAAAGACATTTTGCTTTTATGAGTGTCATACTTACACAATAATGGAAGAGAGACACACACTTTAATCTAAGAAAGAGTCTATTGAGCAATTCCTTACATAAGGCTTAATAATAGAGTTGTTAAAGACATGATTGGGATAAAACATGATCCGGAAATTGCGGATTGACATTACATGTACACAGCAACCCACCCACCTAGGCATTTTGTAGGTACCTTTGTTTAAATCATGAAAATAGTAATTGTTATAGGGTTTTAAAGTTATCTTCTATCGCATTAGGCTTTAACCTGTAAGAATAGTTATAACATTTAATAATTTTTTTTTTTTTTGTCTGGAACATGATATCGTTGGCAGCCGTCAACGAGGACATATCAACCAAGACAATCGACTACAATCTAAAAATCCTGCATAATTTCCCCTAATACCAATAGCACCGGTCCCAGGTCGTGTCGGAGCGCGCAGGCGGCGGCTATTAGCCGGGGATAATGGCCGCGGCCGATGTTCCGTTTTAATTGCGCCTGTTGACCGCGCTCGTGACAATCCGCCGCGACACTCACGCCTTCACACGCCTCTCGCAAGAGATCTGGGTGAGGGATACATGGACGGATTAACTTTAAGACTACTAATTGTGCTTTAAATACGAGTACACGCTGGAAAAATAAAGGTGTCTACAATTTGCGTCGCGTTGAACATTTCGTAATATTGGCAATGGGTTGTGCTATGTTTCTGGTGTTGAGTAAGATCGCCAGATCTCAGTTGGGTAGGGTATGGAGTCGTAAAGGCAGGCAACGCATCTGCGACCCTTGTGCGGTTGTTTATGTCCATGGGCATGGTGCCCTCTTGTTCATTTTCCTCCCTATAACATCAAAAAGGAGGGAATTGACCATAAGCCTGTTGAAGTCCACTGTTAACATGGTTTTTCCCAAAAATAGAACATTATACAAAAACACAAACTTTTAAAATATTTTGGATTCCATCGAATTAAAAATAATTGGAACCGTCCAATATTAGCTAGAGCTTTAATGGGTCTGTAATTGTATGCGGTTTACTTTTATATACTTTTAAAAAGAAGGCACTGGCAGGCACCGTACATTTGCCTGGCGAAGTGTCGCAGTAATGGAAGCGCATGTCGCGGCGACGTCAGCATCCAATTAAACGCGCTGCACCGGCGCACTTCACGCCTTTGTTTAAATGCACTGCGTATTCTGGAGTTTGAATGCGAAATCGTGCAACAGATTTAAGGGTGATCAACATTGAATACCATGATACGTATTTTATAAGAAAAGGAAATTGATCTATATCTAAACGACAGGCCCGTTGGTCGAGTGGCTAGAGACCCTGGCTACAAAACCAAGGGTCGCGGGTTCGAATCCCGCTAGGGGCAAATGTTTGTGTGATGAACATCGGCATTTGTACTCGAGTCATGGATGTTTATAAAAGTATTTAAGTATGTCTATCCGTTCCCTAAGTGTCTTCCCCGTAGTTCTGTGACAACGACCTAGCATAAGAAGAGAGAAGCTAAAAAAGAACAATGCTGCACAAAAATCGCCTCCCAAAAAAGAGCCAGAGTTTTTCTTACAACTACAAAATAATTATTTTCAGAAGTAGGAATATCCACACAACCTGACCATATCTGGGATTGATCTGAGCCCGTTACTCGGTTCGCTAGTTTGTTTGCTCCGCGAGTCAACACGAGTGACGCGCGCCACTTATCCGGCAGTCTGCACCTGATCCCTCTACTAAATCACCATCTGCTCTGTATAGTAATGAACATCTTGAATGCCTTACATAGTACATAGTTTCAATATTTGTAAATTGGCAAAGAAAGAAGGTCTAAGAAATTCGCAGAGCTTGACAACGGGTATATTTTTTTAATTATTTGTAGTTTAATAGCTACGCGGAAAATGAGACTATGACAAGTTTCAAGTAAATGAATATGTTCTAACGAATTCGGTGACTCACTGTGAGCACGTATTTATCAGTAATATTGACAAAAAGGACAAGATACAATCGCTTTTATGCAATTGGTTAAAATTAAGTCCTCGAGTCCCATTACCCGAATTGATTACTCAAGACAAATCCTATTTAATCGCATGGCTCGGCTCGCAATGCGATCGTTGCATAATAAGTAATGCCTGACGGCCGATGCGGAGATAACGCACGTCAAAATGTTTGGCGGAACAATATGATACGCGCCGATACGCATCGCGCGGGGAATTAGGCTGGCGGCGACGATCAAGAAATAACTAACGGTTAGGGATGTGCTCTACGATTGCTGCTAATGAAATCAAATTGTAGAGCATATTTCACCTTTTTGACCTGCTCCCAGTTTGTGTGGACGTCAGTAAAATCATATTTTTCTGTTTTCATTTATCACGGGGTATTCACTCCTTTACTCACATCGTCTTTCAAGTACCTACTCAGATCTTACAACAGACAAATTATTTGATGTCGCTTTTTTACAAAATTTTAATACGGCCTTCTTGAATAAGGCATTCATTAGGCTAGGCTATGTCTTTAGATAACGTACTTACTTAAGTCAGTTTACATGCATATTCTTTTTCATTTTGCAAATATATATGTTACGGGCCATGTGATAAGCCCGGGCCGTATTAATAATTCCCGGTCTGTATTAATAATTCCCTACTCAATTGGGCAATGTGATAAAAATAGCGAAATTAATCACTTTTCCCGGCCATTATGAATAATTCCCAACCCATATTGGGCAAAGTGATAAAATAGGTTATTTGAAGTGTTTTTGCTAATTAAATCTTATTAAACTTACAATATTAACATGAAAAGTTAAAGGACACATCAATTGAACATTTAAAAGTAAACACTAAAAAAGCAATTATTGTTATAATTAACTTCCTACTTTTATTTAGATAAAAATATTACATAAGATGAAAAGTCGTTACCATGTGTTATGTTCGTGACTAGGGGAATTTTAAAAGGTCATTAAAAAAAAATAACCCTAACCTATATCCATCCATTAGTCTTCCGCTTCTTAGGTGGTCTAAAATAGGTTAGGGTTTTTTTTGTGACCCTTAAACATTTCTTATCATAATGCCCGGTCCAAGTGATAAATACAAGCCATCTCAAACACTGATTTATTACATGGACCAAGAGGCGTCGGGAATTCTTAATACGGGCCGGTCAAAGTGATAAATTAATCACTTTGCCCAGCGCTCTTGGGAATTATTAATAAAGGCCGGCCCTTATTCATAATTCCCGATTAATCACGTTGCCCGTAACATATACACATTAATTACGCAATAAGATCCGACGTAAGATCTAATTCAGAAATAAATTGTGTCACCGTAGTCGTACAATTATCACGTAAATCTAAAACTAATTACCACTAAATCCTACTCTGACATAAATCTTAAAATAATTCTTGAGCCCTAACTTAGATCTTTTCATTGACTTTTTAGCGCAAGCTCTTTAGTTTAGATAAAATATATTATAATGATAGATAGTATCAGTTACAAACTTATTCTATTCACATTGAATCTTTGTTGTCCGATTTTTTTTATTACCCATGTTTGGCAATGTTTATACATGAATGATATTAGTGCATGCCCCTGTCACTCTCTCGTTGTAACGCGTGATACAACGCAACGTGATACGCGCGTCACTAATTGTTGCGATCGCAGTTCGTGGCGTGTTGCGCCAGCGCTAATACCAGTATCGGATTACTAATTTAATGCTATTATGTGTTAAATAATAGGAACGTGATATACCACTCGTAATGGCTGCTTGAATTAAAACACGCGTGAGAGTTGTTTGTGCAAGCTTTAATGTTCTTTGTACTGTTGAACTATCAGTTAATTGTTATTGATTAGAAAAGACTGTCCGTTAATTTACCTATTGAAGAGTGAATAGTCATGTCAATATTTGTTGATTAATAAAATTTGATCAGGGTTTGCAATCATCTTAGAAGCGAAGTTACGAATGATTTTGACACTCGTATTATTTTAACAAAGATTTCAACACAGAAATTTTACATGTTTTTTATTTGCCGCCTAAAGATTTCAGGCTAGCTTGACACGGACAGATTACATAAATGCACCCTAATTTGGATAAAGTTATGACAATTAGTCGAAACGAGCAACAGCAAACACAGCAACAGTTGCGTCGCGCGCGGCCGCCGCGCAACACTTGGCATATTTATTATTATTGGCGCAAAATCCCGCGGGGACGAGAAAGATAATTTCATAAAACACGGCAACTTATTCAGCCGTTGCGAAGGCTACGTGTAATCCACGCAGGACTTGCTAAATTAACATACTCGATATTGGACCTCGGCGAGAAAGCGGTCCTAATAAATACCAGGCCGTCATGTATACATGATACTTTAATGGTTAAGTAACTATTTCTCAAGGGATTGAGCAATTAATTAGATGTGATGTTGTTCGTTTCTTGATAACTGTTGTGAGGAGGGAAATTCACTATCCTGATTTGTTGGTGAACCAACTGGTTTGTGTTAGGAAACGTACAGGTGCCTGTTGCGGAAATGCTAAGGTATTATATAAAGGATATTTATAAGCAAAGATTAGTGAGCATTATAAGTCGAGACTGTTATTTTAACCATAAAATTTATATAAGAGAAACAAAAAAAGGTGAACATACGAGTAAATTTAGAAAGCGGTAACCCAAAACCTCGCACAGTTAATTAAATGTGCCAATTCAAAAATCTAAATCAAAGTATACAATATCCGAAAAATGATTTGTAAAGAAATGCACGAGTGGAGTCCGGCTGAAATCACTCGGACAATGCATTAATTATTTGAGAAGCCACGGGGAACAAAGCCGGGGGTTAATTAAATGTAACCCTGTCAGGGATTGATGGAGCTGCGTACGCGCATCGACGGCCATTGGAATTAATCAGCGGGCACGATTTGTTACACGCGCGGCACAGCGCGGCATGCGGCCCAGTGAAACAGATACACTACACAAATTATTTCACACTGTAATTGTCTTTCAAGGTGATAAAACATAGTTTAGAAGAACAGTCTTACACTGTTCTTAATTTACATCAATGGGTTAAAAACCTTGACGACATAACAAATTTAAAAGAGACATTAAAAAAAATCGATATAGGAAACAAACAAAAAATATCCCTCACCAAATAGTACATAGACACTGCGACTAATTAAGAGGAGCTGACAATGGGAAAAAAAGAAGGCACTTTTGATCTTCAGATTAAAAAGAGCCTCCATTCAAAATCAGAAGTTTTACCTGCTAATTTAGTGTTAACGTACTTTGTAAAAATGTATGTGGTGAGTAGTCTCGTAAAATGAAATAGTCTAATAATAAAATATGGTCCTCCTTTACCTGTACGATGTGTCAAATGCGTCCAGCGTCCACTGCGCAGAGGCGATTCACTAAGCGCAAATGTCATAAAAGCCCTGGTCGCAGCGGCTGTGTAATCGGTGACAGAAGGTACTCTGGTAGACTGGTACTTGGTATTCTGAAAGATTCTGCCCTCAATGTGCTCGGGTGTTTAAAGCGAAGTTTGGTTTTGCCAGCCATATTCGTGCTCACCAAAGAAGAGACTGAGATCGCCGTTGTCGGATACGACAAGGAGGACTATATATTCTGTAAGAACTATTTCAACGCTGCACGATACTAAAGGCACCATCGTAATTTCAGCCGTGAGCGCATCGAACGAGTGTCGCTCAGTGAAGTGCATAGCCGGACGGACTGTGCCGCCGCGTGTCTCTCGTCATCAATCACCGCTCGTCCGCTGCGCGCGCGCAGATTGATACGTCCGCGTTCATTACACGCCGTTTTCACCTATGACAGCTCACGAACCAACATAATGCCCAGCCTCGGGAGATCCAAAGTTTATTACGCTTTTTTGGTTGAACAAATAGATGTAATATAAAATTTATTAATGGTAAACAAGAGCTAAGTTCTTCACAACAATGCATGTTTTGTGGTGTGCTTAAAGGACCAAGACTTCTGTCGTTGTTAAAGTTACTGGATTATCCAGAATCGACCTACCTTCACGAGCCGATTTCTGAAGAAATTATTTGTAAGCCACTTACCTGAAACAAAAGTAAAAAGATTTTTAATATTTGCAATATTTTTTGTTTGAATGAAAAAAAAGTGTTTAATGTATAATAATCGTCTCACCTCGTCGTCACCAGATTTCCGAAGTGGATACTTCTGCAGCTGCCTCTGATGATTTATTTGCTAGGCACTTACCTGAAACGTAAAAACAAAGCTTTAGATGACTTGGCATTACAGTATCCAGCACTGATTTAAGACAATTTTCCCTATCCGTCTGACATGATAATGTGTGTGTCTGTGCGCATGCGCAGGCGCCGGGGGCGTCGTCGCGTGCGTGCGCGAGCTGTCGCCGCAGTCGCCGCGTCACCCCGAGCTACAGGTAAACGCTGATTTAATCAAACTGATCATCTTTAAAATAATCGAGGTAAATTATCTTTGAAATATAGTCGCTTACGTGTTGTGCTCTCTAGAGGTAATAGGGGTAGGTATCACTACATAGTAAAAACAAAGTCACTTTCTTCGGGTGTTCCTATGTCTGCTTATATCTTTAATAAAATACTACGCAACCTATTTTTCATGCTGTTCAACTCCAAACCCTTCCCAGCTGAGCTCTGGCAACCTTACTTACCAGCAGAAACATTTATTAACACAACAGTTACGATGTGCTACTTCAAAGTGGTCTTCTGTAAGGTTGAAGTACTTCCCCAGACGAGCGGTTCAATCGAGTGGAAGTTCCACAAAGCGCTACCTCTCTTAACAACTTATTTATTACACCTATCGCAGGTACAATGAATTTAAAGATAAATATGACTTATTAAAACAAACGAGGTTTAATTTTATTTAAACACGTGAACGCAGACCATTGAAACGCTGAGGTAACAGTAAGTTCAAACAAACACCATGATCCCCCATTTGCTTGAGACGCACAAAGCCGCGCAGCCGCCCCCGCGCGCGTGACAAGTGACGCGGCATCTGTCATGCATGTATTTTGTTATTACCGGCGGATTACCGCCATTACTACACTGAAAGCAGATGGATCCAGCACAAAAGAAATTTCGTGGGCGGCGATTAGTCTCCAGCGCAATAGAAAAGGAAATAAATATCACTTAGTGCACTAATAGAGAGTTATTCATTTGTTTGTAGTTTCTAAAGGTACTCGTAAAACTTCGAATTGAACGTTTTGTGTAACAGTTTCTTGACCTTTTTTAACTTTTCATCGGAAATAGCTTCAATTCCGTAAGTTAAAAGTGCTAATTTAAAAAAACTAAGCATTTTATTTTTCTACGGCCCCCTCTAAAATCCCAACTAATATTATAAATGCGAAAGTAACTCTGTCTGTCTGTCTGTCTGTCTGTCTGTCTGTCTGTTACGCTTTCCCGCTTAAACCTCGCAACCGATTTTGATGAAATTTGGTACAGACAATCTTTAGACCCTGAGACAGAACATAGGCTACTTTTTGACCCATTCTAACCCCCCACTTCCCCGAAATGAGGGGGTGGAAGTTTGTATGGAAAATCTAAACTACTTGAGTTAGACGCTTGAAATTTGGCATGCAGGTCCCTTAGTAAACTTGATGCTTAGTTGCAAAAGGATATTGCAAAATTCCCACGGGAACGGGAGTTAGCGGGAAAAAACATTCGTATAATGAAAACCGACATCCACGCGGACGAAGTCGCGGGCGGCCGCTAGTGTATAATATATAGAAGAATTTTACACTCTGTACAAATATTATGTACTTTAACTATTGCCCTGTCCATATTATGCAGTGCTTATAATATGTTCCGTATAATATTTGTTATTTAAATCCGGTGATGCGAGGCACAGCGCGTGCGATTAGCGGGACAAAGCGGTGCGGTTCGTATCGCGATCGGCGGCGCGGCGCTTCATACGAGCAACTGCGCGCGCGCAGCTATCGCCGGCAGTTGGCAGGGACAATATTTCCCACACATTATTCATATTCTGCGTTAATATTAAGAGTTGCAGTAGCAGAGTTTATACTACTTTGTATGAGATCTTGCAAAGTTTACTTGTGCAGATTTATTTTCATATTGGAATGTTGGTTATGCAAAATTTTACATAGCCTTTTGTGTTGGCAAGGCGATATTTGGAGTTATCGCATATTTCTAAACCTTTGCCGTGCTTGGGCTAAAAACCATTGATTGTAAGCAACAGAATACACATGTTATTCCTATAATTACTATAAGTAACTGCGCACACACAAGCGCCTTTACATAGATTCGACCTTTTAAGGAGGAGGTTAATTGAATGGCAAGCGTCGGTTCCCACGCATATGAATATTCATCGGCACGGCGTCACAGCGAAAGTGTATCATAGGGAATGCGCGTGCGCGTGTGATTACGCGCCGCGTAATGAGCGCGCGTGATTACGCGCTATGCGCCTGCGCACTTGCGGAGCGCTCGCCACACGGCCCAGGTGAACTTCGATTATAATAAAGTGCATGGCAATAAACATACGATCTAACTGGCTGTAGCATAAGTGCGTGGAATAGCCTTTTCTTTTTAATTTATATTTCTATTTGGTATTCATATTTCACTGTTAATCATATGCGCAGTTAACAGTGATTGAAATGGTGCTTTCAAGACTGTTTTATTTATTGAAAGAAGATTTCAAAGTGAATTGATGTCATCGATAATATGTATAGTGAGATTGATCGGCAATAATTTATATAAAATCTTGGTATGTGGTGTTTTTAACAGGCTTGCAGTTAAATTACGTTGTCATAAAAGAGATATGGCAATAAAATGTTACATATTAACAAACATGAACTTTTTCTATTGGCGTAACTAAACATACATATGATCGTGAACAGGCAATAAAATAAACATAACTTTTCTTGTTTAGCTGTATTTAGACCGTTAGTCGGGACATTTCATGGAGATATCACCTTTGTCTAGAAACATAAAGTCAGCTAGATATGCGAACATCTGTATCCTGAGCGATTCGCGGCAAAAACCGCGGGAACCGTCCGCGATGGACGTTTTTACGTCGTTTCAATTCATAACCGTTGCCGGAACGTGGGGCATTCGCATCTGCCGGTGAGAATGTTACACGATCTCAGAGGATATGATCGATTGCAACAAAGTATCTAACTTAATCGATGGTATTCTAAGATCAATTATCATGTAATTGATATCTTTAGCTAGCATATTTACACGTCAAACAGTTTTAAATGGTTGAGCGTGTGTGTGTGGCACACCAGATGCTTAGTTGTTATTCTTCTGGTTGGTTTAAAAACAACAACCTGCAAGAAGTGAGCATTCTTTCACAAAGGTATGGAAAGCAACGAAGTAAAGTTGAACAAAGGCTGAGTCAGCGCCTCATATCTTTGGCCCAGGAGTCGCTTACGTATATTGCGTAAAGAGCACGATAGCGACTCTCCGTATTTATTTCCAGCCGCTATCGAGCGCTGATCGTCCGCGCCGGGCGACTCCGCTTAGCATCTGAATGGCCGCTTAGTTACTGCTACGACGTGTTTTTATTGTTTTTCTGTTTCTATGTATCTAAGTGATATTCATGTTATGTAAAAAAATTGGCCAAGTGCGAGTCGGACTCCCGCACTGAGGGTTCCGTACAAATTCTATTTTTGACGTATTAAAAAAACTACTGAATAGATTTCGCTCGAAGCAATTTTCGTTGGTAGTTTTTATGGTAATGTACATTATATATTTATTTCAGATTTATCATCCTCTTACTTTAGAAGTTAGAGGGGGGGGGACACACTTTTTTCCACTTTGGAAGAGTCTGTCACGCAAAGTATTCATTTCAGAAAAAAATGAGCTTAAAAACCTCAATATATTTTTTAAAGACCTATCCATAGATACCCCACACGTATATGTTCAATGAAAAAAAATATTTTCAGTTTCAGTTCTAACTATGGGGACCCCCCATTTTTTTATTTTTTGTTCTATATTCGTATGAAAACCTTGTTGCGGTTCACAGAATACATCTACTCACCAAGTTTTAATAGTATAGTACTTATAGTTTCGGAAAAAAGTGGCTGTGACAGACTGGCGGACAGACAGACAGACAGACAGACAGACATGACGAATCTATAAGGGTTCCGTTTTTTTGCCATTTTGGCTACGGAACCCTAAAAACAACATAACATAAAATAATGCAACTTTTGGATTGCCCAGAACAATGTGATGTGATGAGGATGAAAATGTAGTCGGGATTAAAGCGCAGCAAGGATTAACCCAAACACTTCATCAATTTATTCACTTGCCTATTATGCTGATAATTTAGAGAGAATAATTCCTCTCCGATTCCAAAGGTTTAAAGCTAAAGCGAAGTACAAGTTTATTGCATTACATTACAGCATTCTGTAAATGCTTTATTGTTTTCAAACAAAGTAAGTTTACATTACAATTCCTATAAATAATTGTTCTATGATTTAAACAGCACCGCAAAAGATCCTATCCAGGCCAAACAAGGAGCTTAACATGAAACTATCACTTATTAGGAACTGTTTAGCAGGCAGGGCACGTTAATGAGAGCAGTAGCGGTGGGTAAACACCTAATGTGCGAGAACCGCGGCGGCTGCGCGGGCGCAGGTAGTGTTGCCAACCTTCTGGTTATAGAGTAAACTGTAGACATGCCAGAACAAACACTGTAGAAAACTGAAAATATTCATTCCAAAACTGTAAATCTACAATTTTTTCTTTTTATTATTAGTTTATTGTTTTTGTTACTATTTTAATTATAGTATGAAGTAGGATATATTTTTCGAAGGGAATTCAAAACCAGAAACATTAATTTAAATTCTTTTACACAATATTTTTATTTGACTTAAGATGAAAAACTGTAGATTTAATGAAAAGCCTAAACTGAAAACTGAAAGGATGTCTGAAAAACTGTAGATTCTCAGTTAAAACTGAGGGGTTGGCTACCCTGGGCGCAGGTGAGGCGCGATCGCTGCATTATGCATGCGTTGCCGCGGCTGCGCCTGCGCTCGACTCAATATTCACTGCATAGACGCTAGAATTAATACCTATTGGGAATTGAAACTACGGTCAAGCGTTAAATTGGTGTTAATAATGGTACGCCGCAGTAAATACGAGAATGCAGTACTGAATTATTATTATTAAGCTAACTTATCTTATTATCCGATGCCGTTTAGTTAAGCGGTGATTTAGATGGAATAAACAGAAAACAATAATAATTTAATCTTTTCTTAATACAAGATGCATCTGAATGTTAATCATCATCATCATAATCATCAGCCTATCGCAGCCCACTGCTGGCCTATCCTAGCGCTTTCCACTCAGCCCGATCCTCGGCGACTCGCATCCAACTCCTGCGCCTCCTACATCGCCTAATTTGTAAAGAAAATTATTCCAGAGGCTTTGCTTAATATTTCGAATGCTATATTTCTATAGCATCAATGATAAATAAACTTAAATAACCTTGTTATTTACATTATTTATGTAAGGAATGCAAATACGAGTAGGTACTGCACTACAGACCTGATAACCTAAGTGAATTTATTTGGAATTTAAATCATTTAATATCCTCGTTCCATTTTATCATGATTCCATCATCAGAATCCTAGACGTCATTGTAAAGTAAATGAATATCATGCAATATAACGAACTAAACTTGATTTCACTATGAAGATATTGTAAACGTAACCTATCAAAATAATATATCAAATAAAAAAATATATCTCCTAGTGAGTTTTCCCATGTATGCACAAAGGGTTAGAATAATTAAAAGAAAAGAGTGCAGGCAATGAAAATATCGCCCTCATAAAAACTTCAATAAACCTATTGTGAACCACAGATAACCCGTATTAATAAAACATTCGCGGGTTCGATTCCCGGCCGTGTCCCGCCACCTGCGCGCTGAAACAACCGTATGAATTATGTATGTCCGAATACCAATCAACATTGTATTCAAATGGCTGTTTTCATGAAGATGATAAACTAGCGCTAGATTTGCTACGTACAGACTAACGAACGCATATTTTTGCAATATACATATAAAATAAGTCGCAGAGTCCGTTTCCTACATTCTTCGTTTATTGATTTAGATCACGTACAAGTCGGTCTAGTTTTTTCCGCGCTTGTATTGGTATAATTTATTTAATGGCGCTTTATTGAAGGCTGGTTGCTAAACAGGAAAACTAATAGCGATAAGCCGGTTAACATTCCCCGAGGGGTAAATGTAAACAAAATGTAACCGCGTTTTTATTAAAATAATTCTAAAATCGTTAGTTTGTTAAACAAATATTATAGGCACTGATTAAAATTCAATCCGCTTAAATTGGTGGTTATCAACCGAATGGGAATATAATTCTCAAGAGCATTACAAACGATATTTATTTGCTTATGCAGTGTAGCTGTAAACTCAATCTATACTGAGTGAGACAGGCAAGGACTTTACACTCTGGGCCTTTGCTTCATACATTTAGTTTCCGAAGCTAATTTTCTTAAATTACTCCGGCCTATGGTGACTCGGTAAAATACGTGGAATTTTACACAGCCCCAACTATACCGAGTCCCTTTGAGTCTCTAATTTTCCTGAAACACATTTTTCCTCGGTTACTAAATCTCCCGTGTCAATAATTTCCCTGGCCGACAAAATTTCCCCTCCTTTCCCTGATTCATTAGTTTTCCCGAGACGTATTACTAACAAGTCTCTATTTTTCCTGTGCCAGTAGTTTTCCCGGGTCCTAAATTTCGCGATCGAGTTACTTTTCCGCACTACCAATATCTTATGCATAGTAAATCTGTGTAATCTGAATTCATAATACATATGTTGACGCACCCGCTATGTGGTCGGCCGTACCGTAGCTGATGAATTAAAACCGCGAGCGAGAAACAGATTCGGCTAATGATGTATTTCCCGCGGTCGCCTTCACGCGGTCGCATCTTCTTACTACTCTGCTTTTAGTACTGTTAGAATTACACATGACATGCGCATTTATTTCTCAGTTCATCAAAGATAGGACGGCAGTACACTTGGTTCTATTGTCCAGTTATTTTTTGGTAATATGAATGTTGTAAAACCAACTTTTCATTTGATCATTATACAAGAGACTATTACTACAACTACTACTGTATACAAAGGTACATATTAAAAAGACTGGTCTGGAAAATTGGTCGTCATTTAATAAATGATTAGACTGGGCGAGGTAGCACATTCTAAAAGTAAAGTATTTTGCTGTGAACAAACATCTGTTTCAACGTATGTGCGCAGGCGCATGCTTGGGCGCAAAAAGCGCGTATCCCGCTGAAATATGCGCACTGGTTGCACAGCCGCGAAGCAAAAAGTATGTGGAGCCAATACATAGTGATATTTCAATTTTATTTCGATAGAGGTATGATAAGTTAATTTCGTATGTATATAGTAAAATAATATTATAGCACGACTTGCAAGCTTATTTACCGACGAAACTGTTATTTTTTATCCATTGAAGTTTGAAACAACCAGTGCATAATATTTTTTAGAAGTTTAAAATTTCTCACGTACCAACACTAAGTAGTTATTATCGGTGCCTACAATTGTTCTTTTGAATAAAAATGCATTTAATTTTAAGAATACCAAGGTGAAAGTGTAATGCAAGTGCTGGATGGTCCATTTGTCGAGGAGTGCTTTAAACTTTTAGCTATAGTATGACACTGTATGTGCGGAAAACGAAATCCACGCGGACGGAGTCGCGGGCGGACGCTAGTATGTATTTTATATTTTTTAATAAAACTTCGATGTAATGTTTTATCGAGATTTTATTTAATGGAATTGTCGAACAAACTAGCACCTTGTTCCACCTGCGTCGCGGCGAGCGTCGCGGTGACAAAGAAAAGAAGCCGGCGCATGCGCGCACATACGCCGCGCTGATTGAATAACGGCTCGAGATCGGGGGACTATTCGCGAAGACGGGGAAATGTTTCGACGGGCCCGTTGCTCTAGTGGTCAGAGACCCAGGCTAAAAAACCGAGAGTCGCAGGTTCGAATTTTACTAGATACGAGTTACTGACCACGATAAGATACACACACTTTTATGCCACAGGGCCTCACTTCATCACTAACCATCATTGCTATCTGTTTTTGAAATAAGGTCTCTTATTTATTGCATTTGAAGCCAATGTACGAACTAGGAATACTGTCAAATACAAGTAGTTGGCAGTGCTTACAGTAAAATTACATGATTTCATTAGCATTTTCTATTTATGTTAATCCGTCTACTTAAACGTCAATAGCTCGCAACTAAATAACTTAAAACAGTACATTAATTCCTCAATAAATAAATTGCAAAGTAAGTACTCGTACATAGTTTACATAAATAAATGCTTTAAGAATTCTATGGGCTGTATTTACTACTAACAACTAGTTTTATTGCGATTTTCCGTTATTTTATACACAAATTGAATTACTTAACAGTAAACGCAGATTTAATGTTAACGTTGTTGTAGCTAAAATATATTTCCCACAATAAATGATCAATATTATAGTTTTATGTGAATATCCTCGTTTTTCTCGCACTCTCTGTAACACCAGACAAGCATTTTAAGCTTTCCCCTTATATCTAGAGTAATATCTAAGGTAAAGGTATTCAGATATTGTTAACTAAGAACAAGGAACGCTGCTTCCATAATTTTGTTAAAAGATGTCTGCTGCATTTAAAGTTCAAGCTTTACATTGAAAAAGCTGTTTTTCACCTGAACTCAATGACACGCTCTCTATCATATTGGGAGGTGAACAGGATACGCCCCTCACTCATATGATATGCACATAAATATCGTTTGTCGCGTCGCACAAAGCTTCCCGGCGTCCGCTAGTTATCGCGGTAATTAATTAACTTTATGCATTCTAATGTCCCGCCTATATAGCAGGTCGCCATGTTGTGCACAGCCTCCGTCGATCTGCTAAGTTCATTGGACTTCAGAGAAACGTTCTTTGAATTGTTTGAACATAAGAGTGCGTCCATCTTATTTTTTCACAAGTATTAAATAAATTTTATCTATGAATAAGTGATGAGTTCCTCCCTTCTTTACTTTCACAATCACAGATATTGTGATGTAGACAGTGTTCTGTGACAGGCCGTTGATAAATTGACTGCCTCCTGGCAAGGAAATCCCGCAAAAGGCTTCAGGAATGTGGAATACACATGTTTGTCTTATAAACTGTTCTTTAGATAAAAATATAAGGGCAGATAAAAAATTTCATGTCACAATAATATTTATATTAATGTGCTAATCAGTTCATTTCAAACTCCTTACATTCTCCACTTGAACTAAACAGAGAAATCAAAGTCATCTTCAAGTCTTTCATTTGCAAGTGGTCGAAGCGTTTGTCCACTAAATGTAAATATTTGGTATTCGTTTGAATTGAGTTTTTACAACAAAGGTGTCAAGCGCCTCTCGGCTCGGAGTGGAGGGCTCTTCAACTCCTGCGCATTGACCGGAGTGCAGTCGATGCTAATTTATACACGAGTTTGAAAAACAACTATAACTGTTAATATATGTACAGTTATATAGATTTCAATATTGAATCGAGCAGCTTATCGACAAACTTTGTTTAAAATATAAGATTTTAGCTCATTTGCGGTTGATTATATAATACTGTGCAAAAAGCATTTGACGATTAAAGCTTTCGGATAACTAAGCAGTACCTACTTCACAGCAGTTCCTTCCCCAAGCATACTACACCCAAAGCAACAGCGTGGCTATCCCACGGTGCCTCCACACGAGCTTAACCTCACAATGTGGAATGATAAACGCGTGTAAGTACAGTTGTTGATTTGAATCTGAAACATCTCCGTCGCGCCGCCCACTCGCGGATTGAGATGTTGTCCCATTATGCCGCTGTCACTGCGTAAGTGCTCCGCCCGACCACTACAGCTTTCACAATAAATAATAATAAAAATCATTGTCATACAAATCGTGGCTAATACAATTACGAACTGAAGGCCTCTATAAACTGTTAGGTGTCTGTGAAGAGCCATTGTGTGGCGATTCAAGTGTTAAGTCGTCGCATCTCGCATGAATACTTTTAGAAAGTATGAAACTGTCAATAGGTACGTATGTAATGCGTTTGAATTGCAATACTGTATAGAACCAATAAAACTGTCTGAGCATGTTCAATTTGACTGCAATATGAAATGTCTTCGAGTTAATTTATTTTTTGATCACGCTTACAGAAAATAAAATAGAATTCTTTTGAAACATACGATTGTAATTTACCTGTGCTTTTAATGTTTAGATTCAGATGCCACCCACGTTTTGATGGATGTCTTTTCTCCGAGGAGACTGACTAATAAAATTGATCGACTGCTTTGGAGGTGCTGATAAAAGATCCCACTATAACTATTCAGTGTGCAGATTTTTTGTTGATGCCCACCTCGTGTGAAGTTATTGACTATTTCAAATGGGCATCTTACCCAAGTCACTATAAATATGTCACTGTGTGCACTGTTTCATTTTGTCAGAAGTACTTCTCACTCTTTCTATTTGACATTTATCATCAAGATTATTACATATCTTCTGCTGCAGTGTCATCGCATCCTGCAACTCTGTTAGTTCCCGGTCGTGAAACGCGCCCGCGGCGGTGATTGGTCTATTAATTACCAAAGACACAGTCGCTGAATTAATTGCGTTGCGTTCCCACCGGCGACCGCTCTATTAGCAATAAACAACGCGGTGCAGACGCTAGGCCACCACGCCTTCGCTACATGCCAGGACATGGTGTGTTTACACTTGAGGACCGAAATGAAATCTATACTTTTGTGTCCTGGGTTTCCATTTCAGAAGAGGCCTTTTTTTTCTTCAGGAGGTGACTTATCATCATTATCTATTTACAACTGCCAAGAAAGTTATAGACACTGACTTGTATACCTAAAGGAGCTGCTGATGCCTGCTTTCAACAGATATTTGCTGCATCAAGACAGACACAAACACTTCCTTAAGATATAAGACATTCAGCTGACTCAAGCAACGATGTACATACATACACACGAGCGAGCATGTATGTCCACGAAAAACCGTATTATTTTCCTTCCTAAACGGAAATCCTGGTGACCCCACGCTAAGTCGATATTCCACTCATACATAAAACAGGGGACCTCATAAATAATGCATCGCCCCCGTTAAGGCTACAGATTACCCCTACAACATTATCTGATTGAGTTTTTCCCCGCGCCGGCGCTTCTCGGAGCCGCCAAGGACACTTCTTGCATCGGGAAAGGCTGGTAACGTTCTTTCTACATAATTGCGCATGCGATGACATGATTGATGGAAAAACTTGAATATTACAGGATTTAGCTCGTTAGTTACAATCTTTTAAGGCTAGACGTAATTTGCGGCTTATTGATAAAAAGTGTACGTCACGTTTGAGCGAAGTATCAGATATTCAGTCTTATAAGGCGAGAGCGAAATAGTTCAGTAAACGATTTTTAATTAAAATAAAGACAATATAACTCGAAAATCTAGAATGATATTGGTACTTCTGAGATAGGTACAAATTGATCTATGTGTTGAATGTAATTTACATCAGATCCAACTCACCTACTACCGGGAGAATGAGAAACTACAGTCTAAGCAATTTATTATTACGTCCTTAAATTAGTTTGTACTGGTTTATTATATATTGCAAGTTAAGTAACAAATATACAATTTAAGTTAAATATAGTAGTACTATATTTAAGTAAAATTGGTAAGGACGCGGCTGTGTGACAAGGATATTAGTAAAATATAAACTCTTAAAAGGATAGGGTAGAAATTTAAATTTCACTAACAGCAAATGCCTTGTAAGTGCGCTGTTCTATTTAAAAACTACAAGATACTTGACAAGTAAGAGGCAGTTTTACACTATAAATATTGACGATTGAGTCATAAAAATACGCATAAGGAAGTGACCATGATGTATAGGGGAATTCTATACAAATTGACCTGCACTCGTCTATTATCAATATTTATGTGACACCAGTCGCGTTGCACTTTTTATTTCATTGCTTAGATAAATGATGATCGAGTGTGTGGCCCTGGACACTGTAATAAAATGCAACACTTACTTCTATACTTTACTCTAATCAACACTTATTTTAATTTCAGGTTTATATCATGAAAAAAAAAACAATTGTGAAAAAAATCCTAAGAGTTGCAGAGTAGGTAAATAATGTGCTCTAATCCTCACAGTACGTTTTTTACATGACAATAGAGATTTGTATTCACTATTGAACACCCGAAGCAAGCAAATCGACTAATAGCAGTTTTTGCCAGAAATGAAAGCTTTTAACAACTTTATTCTTAACCTTTTGAACGCCACGGTCGGCACTGGACGACAAACGAAAAAGTGCCCAACACGCCACCGTCGTGTATGGCCGACGAGAAAACGACATTTTTAAAACACAAAATAAACATACTAAATCAACTTTTCTGTGTTTCTTTTTCCTATTATTTAAAAGTACTTTAATGATGTATTGTAAAATGGCACGAAGATATATCCATCAGTTACATTTCACTAGCAAAAATTATCACTAAATAATGCTAACCAAAACGGTGTTCTCCTCACGCCACAGTCGGCATGACACGACAGCTAGTGATGGGTAAGTTAGGTAAATTAAATTTGGAATTTATGAAATATTTTATTGAAAGCAGCTTACTACTACATCGATAATATTTTTTTAATAGCAACTATTTGTATCTGAATATACTTAATGTGTAATATTTATGAAATTATTGAAAATTGATTACTATTTATATTTATCGATCGATAGTTAACTGTTCACTCTCGCGCATCCCTACGGAACAGCGCATAGACAGTTACCTGTACGCCACAGTCGGGAAGACACGTCAAGCGGTGACGTCATTAGCGCTACGGGAGACTGCTAGTGATGTCCTATCCTATTATAATTTATAACGGGGAGTGTAATATGAATAAAAATGGATAGCAGTCAAATGACTACCGAAGAACTCCTTCGTGTGTTAGGAAGTGTAGAAGAGGATGATGAATAAAACTTTCAAGATCTGAACGCTTTTGTTTCATTGGGTTACCAAAATACCTACTTATATTAGAAATTTCATTAAGTGCGCGAAGGCACTTTTGAGCTCCTAGATTGAACTACTGTTCTAAACAAATGAAATTAAAAAAAATATAATGTTATCTCTTAAATAGTCGAATAGTTCGTAGCGGCCTCTGATTTTTTAGATGTCATTGATTTTACTTAGAAATTATTCTAAACCAAAAAACGTCGAAAATCGCTTTAAGATCGCTGTGAATCTCACCTATACGATAATATTATTAAACAAAATTTATACCAGAATAATTGTTACTTCATAATATTTTATAATGAATTTATTATCTTATTTCGATAAAAACTATAAATACAACTGCAAAATTACTACAGAATATGTGCCGGCCGTCCGAACTCGGCTTTTTTTCGCAAAGTGAAAATTTTATATACTAAGCATGAATTTATTATCCTATTTCCATAAAAACGATAAATACAACAGGAAAATTACTATAAAATGTGAAAAAGGGCATTTTACGCAAAAATCATGATCGAGATGTAACAGGCCTCTTTAAGTAAAAACGGAGAAAATCAACTAAAGCTAAGTAATTAATTCGTACTCTAATAGACAACCCTTTCTTTACCTTGTTGTTTATAATTTATAATAATAATTATAAGTTTACTTGAAATGTCACATCATTACCTCGCACGCAAGAAAGCTGTCAAAGGTCGTGCCAACCACGCCAGAGTCGGGTCTTCCCGACAGCGAATGCCTACACGAACGAGATTAGTGATGTATCTTATTATTACCTGATTTATTCGTTTGTGGTTCTAATGTCTACTTTTACTTTGTATAGAATTTTGTAACTGCTGTTAAATAATACGAAATCAAAAAAATATATTTTATTTCAAAATATGTGACGAATAGCAGAGATTAAATCGCTTATTGACAACTTATCGATAACATCGTTGGCATTCCTATTTTATTTGTAGGTATTTGCTCTGAATTTATGGCTTGGCGTGGGAAGGGCGCCGATGCGTTTGACCACTGGCGTTCTAAAGGTTAAATGATTTGTATTTTCTTGATTTATCGAGCAACTCACAGTCAGAATGACTTGACACGTTGTAGAAAGATATTTTTTCTTTATGCGCTGTCGTCAAGTGTACTTATAGTCACGTTAATTCGTTTAAATGTCAAATATGATACATATATCTCACTATTGTCGTAAAAAGTAATGTAATAGTCATATAATAACTAATAAAATATACAATAAATTATGCAATACATGTTAAATGACACGTAACAACTGTAAGTGCTCGATGAACTTTGCATAATACAAATCAGTTAGGTACGTGGCAAGAGCAAAGTCCAATTATTTTAAAAAATAGACTAAGCTTTATTGGTTTTTCCTAATTAGCTACTTGCTTGATCTGTTATAGTGCTTGTTGAATTTAAATTTTCAAAAAGCATTCTAGCTCTTTTTCCCTAATGCCATGTTTTTTTCAAATGTTTTCTTGTTGGTTATCATTCCACATTTCTTTTTCCGCTTAAAAACAGTAAGAAGTAGATACGTTGTAATGTAATAACTAGAAGTTTGTTTGAAATCTACAGCATTGGATGTCAAGTCTCCATAAAATAGAAATCCAATTATTCTGCGAGTATGTGTAATCGTCATATCACAGAAGTGAGATTGTCGCTGGTACGCTACGTTATGAACTTCCCCCCAGCAGCAGAGCGGTGGTTGCACAGGTGTCGGGCGCTGCGCCGGCGCATGACGGACTGGTAACGGCTCAATTAACAGCTTGCCGCACCTTTGATTTATTTGTTACGCGCCACAGCTTCTTCAGGGCTACTAACACTCCTAGATAAATTAAAAGATTGCACTCTAGTAAAGGTTCAGTTACTTTTCTCACGCTATGAGTGGAAAAGTTTAATAGAAGTTATGTTGTTAGGTTGGTATTAAACATTTATTACAATTTTGAAGTTATTCAAAATAAGTACATCGTCGTTACTTTGAACATTGGCTCCAATTTCCGGGTGGAGCAAACTTTATTTACCACCTGTCACTCATTAAGTAAAAAATGGTGGTTTGATAGAAATCTTTGTAAATTAAATGTTTGTAAATTGTGTAAATACTATATAATTGGTTTAGCATCTTTCTCGCCTAAATACTAAGCTGGATTTAATTTCACAACCCTGGTCACGTAGCGTCCCAGCGACATCTACCGCCATAAACTGTATCGCATAATTAAATCACTCGTATATAACCGACCGCACGAATTCATTAATATTCAAATTGGTTATTTATTCGCGCGGCGCGGAAACTGCCAACTCCATCATAAACGTTTCAACAACTCACCGAGCTCGTAAATCTCCTATCAGACCAATGCTCTATTCCTGGTCGGTGCTCTACACAACAGATTTAAATGTTCGGATGTGACTATTGAGCGTAGGGTTGTGGAGGACGCCCCTTGAAGTGAAGATAAGGCAAGAACTTTGATCAAAGCAGCATTCAAGTTGCTGAGGAATTGTGATTAATTCATTTGTAGCTTTGTATAGTATGAAACACAAACCGAACAAGATTTGCTTGCGAAGATTAAATCGAGCTGGTAGTAGCAGCTTCGGCAACGCTTGAATCTAATTAACACAATGTACGTTCCAGGCACATGTGCTTCATCACAATAATTATAAGCCGTGTTTATTTTTCTTCAGAAAAAGTTAATTAATATTTTTCCATCGCCGTCACATCCATTAATATAAATCTGTGGTTTGTTCAAGTTTGGGTGATGAAACTAGAGTAACTAGCGAAAAGCAAATCGAAGCAGTTTGTATATAATTAAATGTTGTAAGAACTCGCTTCGGTTAATAATAACTTGAGCGCATAAATTTAGCAAAACTCAAATGATACATTTTAATAACCTTATCTTATTTATAAGTCATTCAATTTATTTTTGATGTTTTGGCACTCAGAGTTATCAGAGTTGTTACTCGTTACAATCCAATAAACTTCGCATTTTATTGCCATGCAGTCAGAAGGGTTAGTGATAGATATTTACAACCCCTAACAGACAATTACAAGCGTTGTAGATTATCCATTGATATACAAATATCAATGAGATTATCATATGTAACGTGAAGGAAATCACTGTTTACTTATCACTAATTAGTAACCACTGGCTGACAATGTTTAGCACTCGAGGTAGTTCTTGATTATCAATCAATTAGGGTACCAAAGTAAAAAAATTGATCGCCGTCTCGTCTCACCGTAAAAGTTACCCCTAGAGAGTATGTCTAGGATAAACTACGATAATGTGGCTTCTGAGTTCGAATAAGTCGATTTAAAATCACGCTTTGAAGTAACATGAATATGGAAAGCATTATGTACTCGTATAGTGCCCAAGCATTCATTCGTATTATACATTCTCGCGAATTACGAAATCGGGCCGCAGACGGAGGGTGCAAAAGGAAACGAGAATCACTTATACTGAGATTTATTAAATTAAACGTTACATTATAATATCTAAGCCTTAACTATCCTAAGTGTGAATACGTTCAATGTTAGAACGTATCCACCACTAAGTATTAACTAAGCCATGATCGGCCAACTAACACTGAGCACTGAGCAACGGCTGCTGTCGCAGCTCCCTTTTATTAACTCGTCTCCACGTCATGCCATACGTGGTGGGATCGGAGTATATTGGCCTCAGAATTGAACATGTCACGTTCTGATGATGGTGCGCCTCGTGACATTCGGTGATAGTCCGATGTTCAATTGTGAAATAAGTAGGTAAATGCTTGTTCGGCAAGTCAGGAAAGGTGTGAGTCGTGCGAGGATGTAACACCTCCCTCCTGAAGATCAGCAACTATGTGAAGACTTTTGTCGAGAATAGTGCTGAAATATCGGAAGATACTGCACTGAGGATTTTCTCATAAAAGATGGTCTATTCTTTAAGACTCTCATATTTGTCAATGTAAGGACATCTATAATTTCCAGGTCTTATCTTATCTTATCCTTTGATTTAGTTATTAGTCCATTTGAGGTATTCTTAGACGTTCTCCATAAAAGTGCAACGAGTGTCTGATATGTGACCCCGATAACGTTTCGCTGACAGCGCGACTCTGCGCGACTCATGTATCTAATGTGGGAATTCATTTGATTAATCTAATATGTAATTGTAAGACTTTCTTGCAATCTTCATACAGGGTGTAAGTATAACTTCTGGATGAATTATGTCCCGTAGTAGAATCTTCCTTGTCTTCATTATTTTCAAGGGAAGCCTGGAGGTGTCAGGGTGTAGATAGGAGTAGTCATATGATGAACGAAGTCTAAAGTTATTAACATTTTTTTTTATTGTACGTGTGATTGAAATGATGTCCTTTTCCTGATATCATTAAGATGAGTTTCAATTTTAATTGTTCAGGCTCCCGCTCAGAGACGTAGTGTATCTTTATAATTTTTGTAATAATATTGTCCCTGTATCTTCACATTTTGTATGAACTGTAGATATTCGATGCTTCCTTGAAGTTTTGCCATTGTACACTTTTGCTTGAGTATTAAAATTCCTGTATCATATTTCTGGTCATTAGAAATGGAATATTTTATGTTCAGAGTTATTTCAACGGTTGATTTAATAACACATATGCTTATCATGGAGACGATTTCCATAAATGAGTGCGTTCCGTTACTGGATAAAGTGTTCCACTGCCCACACGGGGGGCGATCATTTCCTCTCCCTGCGATGGTGATAAGTGGTGTGCTAATGTACGACGCGTCGCATTGGATCGAGCAGATGGGCTTCGATCACCGAGACGCTCTGTTGGGCGGCCTATTACCTCATCATGGGTATAGGGTAATAGGCGAACATGAGGAGGAGCTCATCTTTGCCACAATGGACGGACTGATGCACATGTACAGCTGCCACGTCTTGTTGGAAGCTCTTGAACTGGAAGATTTTGGCGAGAATCTTGACGCTGCGCTGGCTGATTAGGTAATTCCTTTTTCTTCTTTGATTTTCTTGCAGCCTATTTCTTCTTTAAATTATCTTATTGATTAAAGTTTCTTCTAACACTATATTCTGTTCCCTTTTACGGTTATCAATGTCTGGATAACCTCCGCTGCGCCTTCATTGTTGATTCTGGATGCTCGTGCTGGTGCTGAAGAGCCACCCGGGTAGCGCGCGCCGCGACATCGAACATCGATACTACAGCTGATGACGCGAACCATCCCGCGAGCATCCTACCGACTGCGCCAATTACGTATATTGCAGCCAGAGGACCGAAAAAAAACTAATTTTACTGTTAAACTAATTTAATTAAATAAAAATTACAATAAAATATTCTAAGACTAATGGTAATGCCTAAGTTCGATGTTGGAACAATAGTGGCGGAAATATTGGGCAATCGCGTAAACGATGACTGCGGCGCGGGGCACGTTGTGCTGATGCTGCTACTCGTGACTTCGGCGATCGGGGTCATCGGTTGGATACTGCGCGGCTCATCAATTATGGGGCACGTAATTCGCGCATAAGTCTCCAAAATGTTTACAATACTGGACACTTCCTCTAGAGCCAAGCTTTAAAATATTTATTTAAACCAACACTAAAAGTAGATATTATTTGAGTATGATTTGTTTGTGAGAGGCGTAGCGACTGACTGAGGGTATAAAAGTGAAAGCCGGATCGGGTATTAATTGGTGGGTAATTGCGGCCTGCGCTTGCGCGGTGATATTGTTATTAGCGTAGTTTCGGTCACGCTACCGCTGCGCCCGCGCAGCCCGCCCACTACGCGGTCCATGCCGCATCGCATACACAGGAAAACATTAATTTTCCTGGAAATGATGATATTTGATTGAAAATGCATGATATATACTGGTTATTTTAATGAGGACAGACGGGGTTAAAAGTATTATTGAAAACATGATTGAAATATTTACCTACTATGTCAGTGGTTAGTACCTGAGTTAAATATAAATTAGAAATGATTTCATTGCAATTCATTTGCTAACTTATTTTATCCTGAATTTAATCACCGTTAACTTTACCTACATACTTGATTGAATTAACTTATTAGCTTTAGATTTTCGAAAAAAGATGTTTCGAACACACATAGGGAACCCTAAGATACTACCAGATAATGTCGTATTGTCTGAACTTTTTTCCTTATCTGAACACGCTTGATTCAACGAATGGTCACCCTAACCCGCAAGCCGCCCCCCGCCCCGCATTTAATAACCTAATTGTGGGTTACCGAACCGATCTCGTCTGGTTTTTTTGAGAAATTACATACTTCTAGCGGCTGATCATTCAACCTCGGTTACGAGATGGAACGATTCTCCGTAGAAATTAATTTGTGTGAGCGCTTTGTGAGCGGCTGCTTATTTATCTCTTTATTTGAAGGAAAGTTTTCGATGTTTGTTCCCATATTTGCAAGGAACTTTTTAGCAAACCAGGTTATTAAGGTCTCATTATAATAAACCAGAAAGTGTAACATACAGCACAGATGCACACCCGGTCCCTCTCCTTGCAGGCATGGTAGGTCTTGGCAATGAATAACGATCGATGACATCAGGCTGCTAACAGACTGTAAGCCGATTTTTTTCCCTTCTGTTCGTTCAACTTTGCCGATCAATCTTTTGATGATTTGATCGTTGAAATTAATTTAGTCGCGGTTTTTTTGGCAACCGTCAGAGCTACAAGGCCTTTTTAATATGTGTTTATAATAATCTGCTTTAGCGAACTATAAGTTTATTTAGCTACTTACAAATATGCAAGGAAATCAAATTGACATTGAATGTTTGAGACATGTTGGCTGGTGTGCTCTGTCTAGCGTGTATATTAAATCTTCCGATTGATTGTTATGTTATATGTAGGTACAAGTTAAATTGTCCTCGTAAGTATTGCTTATAAGGCATTGAAAGTGTGATATTAGATCTTTGTAATAATATTAATAATTGTGTAATTATTATTTAATGTTTTTAAGAAATATGTAGTTTAGAACCTGTTTTACGAACTTTGTAATGTTTAAGGTAAAATGCAGTGTGCTTTAAATTTATTTATGACTAGCCTTCCGCCCGCGACTTTGTCCGCGTCCCGTCCCGTCCCGTTGTCCCGTCCCTTTCGATTTTTTCTCACCTTTTAAACCTTCTCTAGACTTCTACGAATAATTCAAGACCGAGATAAGATAAATCCGTTCCGCCGTTCTCGAGTTTTAGTGAGACTAACGAACAGCAATTCATTTTTATATATATAGAAGATTTTGCATCTGCTTGGTTATATTGAAGGTCCCGTTTGGTCTAGTGGTCAGAGATTCTGGCTACGAGCTTAGTTTGGGACTAGGCAGGCGGTGTGTTAGTTCAAGGCGTTTGAATTTAATTTTATATTTAAATCATGAACAAAGAAACCAAATAGTACTATCCTTGATCGCATGCATTGTGTCACTGCGCCCGCGCAGCCAGACGGAATGAGCCGCGTCGGAGCCGGCAGCCGACCGCGTGTTGTGACTGCCGGCCGCGCTCACGCAACAACAAGCGATCGCTATTACTTATATTACGACATAATAATAATTCACATACGTTTAAACTCGAACAAGTGACCACAGAATAATGATGTGCAGAGAAGGAAATATTATCAAATAAATAGATAAATAAGCCACTGAGTTATAAATGTGAAACAGCCTAAATTAATAATTTTATCTCGTGCTTGATAGTTCTACTTATATCTGTACTTATGTTGACGGTCGACAATCCATAAGCACCTAATGCCGACTGTTCCTCGATCAGTTTAAATAAAATAAATAAACATTTCCCAACCCGGGGATCGAACCCACTCAACTGGTCAACTTCTTGACCACTACACCAAGCGGGTTGTCAAAAGCACAGATGCACATACGGCTTTCTTGGAAGCACGGTAGACTTTTTAAATCATTCAGCTAAAACTTTACGTAACTAATCATTGTATAATGTATATCATTATTCAGACACGTTCATTCGATACTGATGACGTGTTGCTGATATAACACATTTCCTTTATAAAAGGCTAAACAGACAGGCTTTTTGCATCTTTTCCATTCGTGAGGACACGACTAGCCCATTCACATCGCCAGCTCGATAAAAACTAACGTGTAAAAACTTGTGAAATATCTTCTATACATTGATGAAGTGACATGTGAGTGACTATACTTCGTGCATTTTATATCAATGAGTCAGAAGCGCGTCTGCTGAATGCAGCTCATAAAATGTCATTCAGTTGTATTACCATTGCATTCAGGCATCTGCCAAACCAGTTTATGCAAAGAATAATAGACATGTCACTTAATTTGATTTAGAAAAAGAACTACGCATGCCAATGAATTTATGAAAATTCATCAAAAGATTTGACTATTCTTCCACTGCACTAGATCAGAAAAGTTAGCTTTGATACAATAATGTACAAAATATGAAAAAGAATACAAAACATGTTATTAAAATGTTTGTTTCTCAAATATTTTAGTACCTACTCTAGTTTTAATATTCAGTGTTATGAGCCTTCTGTCCTACGTTGTTCCATACTTAGCCGTCCAAACAGTCGGACGAACGAGGCCGACATAAAGGCATATTGTCTGGTTGTATCGCGAGGATCTGACGGCGGAGGTTACTCCACGACGTATACATACATACATCATGCATCCGACGGGATTATAGTCCAGTAATTTTAGCCATTTTGATCCACGATCTGCGGAATAATTCCTAGTGAGCTGAATTTTTGCATACACCTTTATTATGATATTGTAATGATGATGTGAAAAATCGACATTGATGTCGTGCCGGCTAAAAAAGTTATTGGGGTCCAAACGTCACGAAAATCAGTTTTTCGCAAATATCTCGCGATCTATTGCTCAGGGGTCAATAGTGGTTTCATAAAAGTTGTTTGTCGTAAAATTGTCTACAAAAAAGGTCTCTTGCATTTTTCTGTAGAATTAACCGTTTTTGAAATAGAGACTAGAACGCACTCACATATGGTATTGAATACCGTACGGCGCATACCAAGGCATAAACCCTATTGTTTGTTTTTTTTTCACTTTTGTTTGTGTTTTTTTGTTAGTATGATGTTCTACGTATAGAAATATAAAGAACTTGTAATACTAGTACAGTAAGGAAAATAGGAATATCAACTATAAAAAACTAAGTGGCAATTTTTTTTGTCACTTTATAACTCAAGAAACGGGCTCATCGATGCAAACCAAATTTTCAGGGTGTGTACACACTATTTAGTATATGTTTTATGTGAAGTTTGAACAAAATCAGTCGCTTCACTTTGTACGTAGCAAAGCACGTACCGGGCCGCTAATAATGATATAGATATGCTATGTCCAGTGACGTTTGGACCCCTATAACTTTTTTAGCCGGCACGATATTAATGTCGATTTTTCACATCTTCATCACAATATCATAATAAAGGCGTATACAAAAAATCAGCCCACTAGGATTTTTTTCGCAGATCGTGGATCAAAATTGCTAAAATTCACCTTGCATATCTATATCATTATTAGCGGCCCGGTACGTGCTTTGCTACGTACAAAGTGAAGCGACCGATTTTGTTCAAACTTCACATAAAACATATACTAAATAGTCTGTACAAACCCTGAAAATTTGGTTTGGGTCGGTGAGCCCGTTCTTGAGTTATCAAGTGACAAAAAAAATTGCCACTTAGTTTTTTATAGTTGATATTCCTATTTTCCTGACTGTGCTAGTATTACAAGTCCTTTATATTTCTATATGTAGATCATCATACTAACAAAAAACACACAAACAAAAATGGAAAAAAAACAAACAATAGGGTTTATGCCTTGGTATGCGCCGTACGGTATACAATACCATATGTGAGTGCGTTCTAGTCTCTATTTCAAAAACGGTTAATTCTACAGAAAAATGCAAGAGACCTTTTTTTTAGACAATTTTACGACGAACAACTTTTATGAAACCACTATTGACCTCTGAGCAATAGATCGCGAGATATTTGCGAAAAACTGATTTTCGTGACGTTTGGACCCCTATAACTTTTTTAGCCGGCACGATATCAATGTCGATTTTTCACATCATCATTACAATATCATAATAAAGGTGTATACAAAAATTCAGCTCACTAGGAATTATTCCGCAGATAAAATCTAAAATTCCTGGACTATTAATGAAACGTGAGGGGCGACCGAAAACTCAAAGAGAGACTTAAGTCAAATTACGTTTAAGTACTGTAATTGTTATGTATGATTTGATGCAGACGATTTTCGCGGTCAAGTGGTTTATAGCTGCTTATTGGCTTGAAGAGTTCCAGAATGCACGTTGTCATCAAACGCTGACTAATATTTTTTTATATCCGGTTAGTTACTGTGAACATACGAGTAATTGATATGGCCCCGCCTCAAATAAATTTAGCGTCACAGTTCTCGAAATAACACATAGTTAATTACGTTAAGATAGGTATCGGTTATGTGTATGACAGAAATAGCTTTTCCGCTATTTTTTTTTGTTGTTTTGCCATAATGTTAATTAAAATAATTAATCTTGCGTTGGCAAAACGGAGGCTCGTGTTCGACTAAGCGCTTCTGATGGCGTCGCGGCGTGCGTGGGCGCAGCCGACCTGCCTAGAACACACTTGTAAGACATAGACGACTAAGAGCTTAGACACCGCTATTGAGCGAAGCTTTATTAGTACAGCATTCACGCTGAAAATCTATATATCCTTATGAAGGTAATATGAAAATAATTAAGTCAAAAATTTAAAAAAAAATGCGAATATCTAAAACTAAGTATCGATCGTTCGTCTTTATCGACAAAGGTCAAAGGAGTCAACAAATCGGATGTTAGGTAGCTGTAAACACTAATTGTAACGTGCTTAATTCTACAGCTTCCGCCAGTTACTGCACAAAAATTTAAACAGCGCCATCAAAAGAAGTTAAGTATAATTTCAATTTAAAAAAAATTGGTTATAGTGTCCAAAAAGTATGCGAAA
Organism: Nomophila noctuella; assembly: GCA_958496325.1. NCBI lineage: Eukaryota > Metazoa > Arthropoda > Insecta > Lepidoptera > Crambidae > Nomophila > Nomophila noctuella. The sequence continues at coordinate 211,085 of OY292499.1, forward strand.
TTGCTGTAACAAAGATATTAAACGATATTCATAAGTAACTTGTTTCAAAGCAACGTTTGTCTATTAGCCGCGGTTGTCTAAGTGTCCGGCCCGCATTGATTGATGACAGCTCTCCAAACAGATGTTCCCACTTAGCAATGTTTAGCACACACAATGGAATTGTAATTATTTATTTTTATAACGCCTGAGAAATTTTAATCAGAGTCGATTGTGTTTTTGCTCGGAGCGTGAAATCTTCAATTATATTAATCAATTTTTATTTCTGTACTTCATTTATTACCGGTTGATTGGCATGCGAGTCACTGAGGAGTGTGCTCTGTGGGATGATGCGATACAGCTTTTTGTTGCCATCTTCAAGTTTTATTTCCTTAATAGGTTTTTTGAAGTTTTTGTGAGTCTGTTTAATCCATGTATCATCGCTTCCAAACAGCGTTCATTGCTTGTATTGAACATTTATCTTTGGCGTAAAGTGAACATATAAAATTGACGTTACATATACATATTATGCATCATGAATTTTAACCAAACAGTAAACCAGGGTTTAGTTTGTTAATAATTCGATCGTTCTAGCCTACTCGTGATGACCTGATGACTCATGTTAAAGATGATGATCCACCATCATGGTATACACCGCCCTTCTGCAGTCGTTCTTCTGGATCCCAGCTGACCCCCTATCTTGGCGCAGCATCTAGGAGATAATATACCCATGTTCGCAATAGAAATTACACGGTTTTGTTACATCACTGAACCTGCATCTCACCACAAAATATCAGACCGTGTGTAAACCACTGTTCCGCAAAGTCATTCTTCACAACCACGAAGTGGTGCGAACGAACTGCATTCACAAACAAAATCCAACATTTTAATTAAAATCTCATTAATCTAAGCCGTGATTTCGATGCAACAGTGAAATGATTTATGACGCGTCAATAAATTACACACATCGCACTCATAACACATTGTTAGGAAGATTTACCGCCGTCACCGCTTGTCATAAATCACGGCTTGTCCTCAAACAATCCACAAATCCGCTTACAAATGTGTATGTAAATGCGGACAAAATCCTCTCCTCTTAAGCGGACAATTAATAACGCGGAACGAGCTTGTAAACAAGAATTTAGTTCTACTGTTAAGAGATTTCTAATGTCACCGGAGAGTATTTGTGAGTGTTTCTTTTCATGTCTCTTGTCCGTCGCATATGTTCTGTTACAATGTTACCGACGACAACGGTTTAAGTGGTCATAACTCGAATCTTGACAAATGGGTGCCAAGTATATTTGGTGATGACCCCCTCCTAAGGTTACTATTTATTCTCCCATTATATATGTAAGTTAAGATGATTTGAATAAATTTCGAAGCTTATACCAGAACAAAAAGGGGTTTTAGCTAATTTGGGAGCAGATGTAATATATTATATGTATTATATGTGAGACGTTACTTGCAAGAAAAAAAAAACGATCTGCAGATTTCTTCAATTTACAAACTATAAGGAGTTTTTCAAAAAGTTATATGTCATAACAAATCATAGTGAAATATACTCTCGTGAAACTTGAGATTTGTAGTTTTACTACAATACAAACGACGGACAATAACTTTGCAAGAGCATATAGAAACAACTACTCGCCTAACTGTGTCAAGTCACAAATGTGTAAAGCGGCTGTTAAATGCTCGTAGATCGGTTAAGCTAACGTCGTTGTTCCGTGTCCCACATGGCTTGTCTATGCTAATGTCCGTTGTGTCGTTTAATAATGGAAAACCTATGGGAGACGAAATCGCATGAGAAATCTGCCTATAGCAGGTAACAAGTAGTTGTGATATTTGGCAGTCTGTCTATAGCTTTGACTCAAATTTCATAAACCTTAATTCCTCTAGTCGTAGGACAAATATCAGGCTCGCGTCTGTTTTCAAACTAAATACGAATGTGCCCTTATTTAACAGATTTAATTGAACTGTAAAAATACTTTTAAAACGATATGTAGGTAACGCGGTCAAAGCGGACCCCGCATAGAAACGGGATAAACGCTAGGAAGAAGAAGAAGAAGAAGAAGATAGAGTAGGTAACGCCCCTCTTACTTTGACATTTTCTATCATAGAGAAAAAAGATATACTCCAGTTGCAAGATCTTGTCTATCACGCATGACAGCTATATTTCATTTAACTTTATCATAACAAAAACTGTCGACAAATAAACCACCCTTCTGTGTTTCTGTGTTTGTCTCCAGGCAGGGAAGAGGGCGCTGGCGGTTGAAGCCCGTGTAGGCTGCGCGCGCGCAGGACGTCGCCATTACCGCGCGTGACTTGCATCGCGCGTGAGAACACCGCCTTATTACAGGCTCAGTTTAGCCACCGTGTGCTTACGAACAGTAAAGTAAACTCACACATCTTGGGCGAAACACCCAGACAAACATAACATATTATAAAACTGAACAAACGATAACAAAATTATATTACTCCTCGAACATTGATCTCAAAATTAACTTAGCTTGTCATACATATATGTGCAGCGTGAACCTACTTCGAAATATGTATTGCTTTTAAAGACAATTTAGGAGGCGAAATCTTGTCGACCAGAATATCTCTAACTACTAAGAAATTTTACAGTAAGCATAGAAGACAATTAAAAAAAAGTATGGTTCAAAAAATAAACAAAATAGGAACACATTTTTGTGCATTTGAGAGAATTGAATTTCATCCATTTTAGGCAATTTTTTATCAAACACATTGTGTTCAATTCGATTACCAAGGTCAGTAAGTTCTCATCTCACGGTCATTTATTTGACTATGTCTTAATTCACCAACTAATCGGATTACGCGTTTTTCGGGCGTAATTGTGCGACGGACAGAAACGCTGACGCAGCACGTATTTATGCATGCGCCCGGCCATTCATCGCCACCTTTTTCATTTATTTCGACCTGGGCACTGCTCAGGAATTATAATTAGGCTGGGAAGCCCCCTCATTTGACCAGGATCATTATAGAATCTTTGGAATTCATTCAAGGGTCACTTTTGCTTCTTTTTATCTTTTGTTAATTTAATGAAAATCTTTTGGGACCAGATCATGCTTGATAATTGAGTTTCTTTTTGAATGATATATTTTATCCGTTGTAATCATCTTTTTGTTAAAGAATCTTAAAGGTTACATTGAAGCACAGAGAAAACTTTAACAAAACAAATACGATCTTCCACTCGACACATGCGCACAAGAAATTGAATTTATTTATTAAGCTTCGTGTGATAAATGCTCAACATAACCGCAGTAAATATCCCTTTTTCAAATGTAACAGTTATTAGTAGTATTAGTATATGTAAAGAAATATGTAAAAAAAGCCTTCAATCGGCAGAAGTCGACAACTGTAATGCAAAGCAAGAACTTGATGCTAACGCTTATATCAAACTCAAAAAAAAACTCAAACTCAAAATATAGTTTATTCATGTAGGCCTCTGCAAGGCACTTATAAATCGTCATACATTTTTAGCACAAAGGAATGACTCGACCACCGACTTCGTAAAGCAGTCATCTACCGAGAAGAAGCGGCAAGAAACTCGATAGTTGCTCTTTTCAATCGCCAAATAATTACAATAGTTTGTCCATACCATAAGTTAACATACTAGTACTAGGTCATACAGTTACGTCTTTCAAGTATATAATTAAAAATATATTTATCATGAATAGATTGAGTCCCAGTCGACCAGTCCCCAAAGGCGGCACCTGTTCACAAGTATGACGTATGTGTCAGCCATCATCTCACTCAACCATTTTAGAGGGAATGAAATGACCCGCCACATAGCGCCACCACCCCAGAGACATTACAGTATATTTAATGAAACAAAAAATCTCGTAAAGAATATCAACTCCTCCGTTGTTTTACATCATTCCCAAAGTTAATGAGCACACAAATAATACAGTTACAACAAACGGTGCGCGATTGACTGCGCGGGCGCATCTGAGCGCGCCCCGCCGCGGGACAGGCGCGGGCTGTGACGCGATTAGCATACGACATCAACAGAGGAAGCAATACCTACGTAGCGGACGCTGCCCGGTGGGAACACTCTTTACACATTTACATTATTTTTTGTTTTTAATATTAACAAAAGTTACATCAAGAATGGATAACTGATTTATAACTTTAAACTTTCGCGTTGCATTATAATTATTTAACATTACAACGGGACTAAACGCGATATTATAACGGATAACTGATTTGTTCTACGGAAATGGGTTCAAATGTCATACATGCTCGTCATAAAAGAGAGACATAATTTTGAATATGTCTATGGATTCAAATGCTGTTCTACTTTAAGTTCATTTAGTACCTCTGTACTGAGAAAACTCAGTGTTGTAAGAGTTTCCTCAGAGTGTATTGTTTTATATTATATTAAAAAAATTGTTATCGATCAATAGCTAAATTAAATAAACCACCATAAATTATAAATTAATTTACTGATAAGCCATAGATATATCGATTTTTATGAGATGTATGTAATTCCTACTACTTAGGTAGGCGGTAGGTGCCGTCAAATACTGAGAAGAAAACGGAAATTATGGCTGTTGTTGGTTCAATAAAGCCAATTTAACTTGAAACGAAACGATATTAGATATATTGTGCTGATGGAACATGCAACAAAAGAGCATTCGGGCGAACACGTCGCGATAGGCCGCGTTTCTTTATAGCGCGACGAGCGGGTAACGGTTGATTAATTGGATTTAACACCGCGCCCGATTTTACCTCTGCCGCCGCCGCGGAAGCTACGAAATTACCTTCTTATTTTAGTCCGCGAGTGGGAGGCGCACTCGACATTTTATAACTCCGAATCATTGTTAAATTGTTAATACTAATTTTTTGTCCGCTCTTGAAACAAGATAGTTGTAAAATACTCAGGCATGAGACAACGCCCCGTTTAATTCTTTCTAAGATCAATACCCTGGTCTGGATTTATTACAGGCTCGAAGCAACAGGTTTGTGATGTATTAACAATGTACAAGCCTGGCAGTAAGATAAGTTCTTCTTATAGTGGCAAAGTAGTAGAACGACTCTCAACTTAGTAACACTCACTGCGGAACACAGGGATTCTGTCAATTCTATGAAACATCATCTTAATATGAATTCAAAACATATTTCACGTCGTTTGTGCTGTAATTGGATTCATTAAGATTGGACTTTTGCAGCGCTAACTAAATTATAAAAAAATAGGAACTAAACTAATCAAAAATTTAATTTCGCCTTTCTAAATGGAGAAATGGTATCCGACAAAGATTATCCGCAACAACGTCCAGTTATTTTAAAAAGCACCACAGGGAGGCTTCGTAAATCCTTTGTCTACAATGCGATAGCAAAACCCAACAACTTCGTTTGATAAAAATCTCTTGCACAAAGCTATGTCTAATGAAACGAGCCCAGCCGAAATGGTAAGCAATCTAAACACGATCCTATCGGAGATAAGCAGACGGAACAAAGGCCCGGGTCCATGTCTAATTTAAAATCCGTACGAATATGGCGCTGGCACGAACTGTTGCGTCTGACTGCAGGAATGCTGCGACAGGTGTGACGCCAGAAACGTCATCATGACTTATAACACTACATTCGAGATGCTCTGGTGTTATCATTGCCATCACGGGATCTATATGCCGAAACGAGCAGAGGCTTCCATGATGGAAATCATGTCATCATCAGAAATATGGTTCGGAACTGCATATCACGCCACCTCAGTGGTAGAGAAAGAAAACATCACAAAAAAATTGAAAACTTCAGGCACAAAGCTCTGATTTAGTCTCAATAGCACGAAGCACTCCAGAATACATGTTGCTAGCATAATCTAGTCTCATTATACAAACTATCCGGACTAAGGCTAAAAATACCTCCACGCAGCTTAGTCTGAACCTAAGACCCTTTTAGTAAAAAGCCTAAAAACACCGTAGAGTTGGTTCTCACGGCGATGTTTATGCAAATGTTCGGTTTACGAGGTCAATAAGGATGCGCGCGGGAGTCAAGGAACCCGGCTCGGCGCACGGTGGGCAAATCACTGCGGAACAGAACACACGAGGAATGCTTAAACTACATCCTTGCTACGAATATAAACCAATAAAATAACAAACACAATTGACAAACAATTTAACAAAATGGCCGGTATGTGACTATTAGGAAATGGAATTTGAAATTCGATATGGCACAACACAATGCTGCCTGCTTCAAAATAGAAACTTACGATAGCGGAATATTGTAAATATTTGGTACTTTATGCCCTTATGAAAAAAAATGTCAGAAAAATCATATTTGTATTGCATATAATTTATCTAAAACCTTTTGCATAATTTATGCCAAATTCACAATATAGGAGCTTCCGCCTCTTTCTTTGGCGACGTTTTTAATCTATGTCCTCTCGTAAATATGCACGGCCGAGCGTGCAGGATCTGGAGCAGATCGTTAGCGCGATGCAGGCTCGTCAAGGGCTGGCAGGCGGTATTGAGACGCGGCCGCTCCGCGCAGCCGTCACGAGAGATTAATGGCTGACGTGCGCACGCGCATTTACTATATCTTGTGGGCACAGTTTTTAGTACACGTTTGGTTTGTCTTTGACGATGGTGGGTATAGCCAGATTCCCCATAATTTTACACATAGTATGCTTGATACGGTGATGTTCAAACGCAAAAAGAACTTTAATACTTTGTTACACAAGAAACTTTTTATTTTATACATATCATTATTTATCTATCTTTTACGTAACGCCCATTTGCCGAAGGAGTGTCTGGATTAATTCATTCAACTTGCACATTTTTCTTACTTCAACTACATTATCCGTCATTCCGATCGCCCTCGATACTCCTAATACGTGTAATTAACTGTTTGTGATTCAAATGACCAAAATACTCTTACATTTTGTAAAAATCCAATGTTATTGGGTGCATTCAAAACTCTACTCTGCTGCAGCGCAGCGGTGTGGCGAGGTGCGCAGGCGCAGCGGCCGCCCAGCGCGCTCGCGTTTCGGTAATTGCTCAGCTCGCCTTGGCAGATCCCGCTCCTTTGTTCACGGCGCAGGCCTCTCTCTGACCCTTATTTTATAAAGTTCGTCTCAAATCAGTTCAAGACTTAAGTGACCCGTTAGCCGACTTCGTAGTCCTGATGTAGCTTACAACAATAGTTCGTGGTAACCCTTGCAAGTACATAGTCCACCAATAGTGGCAAATTCTGCACGCAATCCAGAATTAAACCTAGGTATATGTCATCCGTTCATAGATCCTTACACACACTTTAACAAACAAAATTGTCTACACGACAGTAAACCTTAAAAAACTTATTTATTTAAAAAAAAGAGGATAAACGTTCATACTGATTACCTAAGTAAGCAATTAACGCCACCCAAAGATGCAAATAATCGCAGACAACAATCATTTCCTTTTAATATTTATGCAACTTATAGACATAGTTTTAAAAGCAATCGAAATGCTTGAGCGATCAAAACTCCAGCAATACGAAGCCTGGCGTCCACTGCATTCTCGCCCTCCGCTCGCGTCAACCCGGCGCGCGGCGCGGGCGCGCGGCCACAAAGACCTATGAATTATGTTTATTGATTCCTGCGCGCTACTGCCTCCCAAACCATATATGATATTGTCCTTACCCATGGAACATAACGTGTATCTATTCAAAAATTCATCGAGGAGCCGCTACGTACAAACATAGTCTGTATTGTAGCTTACAAACAAACTCACAAACTAGCAACAATACAAAACATGCTAAAGCCCTGTCTGTAATACCACAGAAAAGCATAATTACATACATACATCTCTAGATCAAATGTAACTAAATTCGTTGCAATTGTTTAGCAGCCCACTTTGCGATAACATTACAAAACAGGACCAGATAGTGATCATGATTTGGCGGTAATTTATTTGACAGCACAATAGGTGTAATGGATACGATTCTGTTTTATTTAGTACAAAGCAATGTCCAATTGGACATGGGTATCGCTTAGTCCCAAGAAGAATCGATACTTGACTACGCCGAAAACTATATTTGTTATAGATACTGGTAAATATGGTGTATAGGTAACAGTGTGGTGAACTCACAGCTCCAGGCAAGAAAATGGAAGGAGACTTCGCAAGACAGTCGAATTGTTTTCTTTTATTATCGTAAGCTGAAACTCATTTAGAGTGAGGACAAAGCGTAGATGTACCAGCGGAGCGGAGATGTTTCGTAAGCAGCCAATAGGGATTTGAAACGCCCCTCTTTATCTTAAATCCAACTTCCAACTCCTAAGTTCGACACATAACCGGCAGTTGCGATCTGCCAACAGGTTAACGCTTGCCACTCCCTCTCACCGCTCCGGTTTTGTAGCGAACTCTTTCACACTTAAAGCTATCAGACTATGGAACGCTCTCCCTGAAAGTATTAGACAGGCCCCGAGTAGACGAGCATTTAAGTTTCTGGTGCATAGGCACTTCCTTGCGCATCCTTTTGAATCGTCGTCTAACTATCCCAATAATTAACATGCATCATCTATTATTTATTAATAATGTATTTATTTAGGTAAAGTATAGTTATTTTGTATATGTATAGTAATATATGTATGTATATATGTATATGTACCTATAGTTTTTTTTTATTTTTTATTTTATTAGCACTACCTACTCCACTTTCTGATTTGCCCTAAGGTTGACTGGTAGAGAATGCCATGAGGCATTAAGTCCGCCTTTTGTACAATATTTTGTGTAGTACAATAAAGATTAAATAAATAAATAAATAAATAGATTTGTTTTAAAAACGTGACCATCTCCGAAATTAAATCCTATTGGCTACTTTCAGCACATCGCCGCTTTGCATGAGTCTCACCCTTAGGGTGAGTCTGCCATCACAGCACAAAACAGTTATGACAGTTATTTGGTAACAAGTTCAAAAAACTTTTTATTGTACAAGATTGCCAGATGAATTGTTTCTGTCCTGTTGAACAGTTTGAAAAGCAATGCAGTGGGGGATCCGCTCGCGGTCACGAGTGCGGTCAGAGTAGCTCAATGCTACATGATCCTTTTGCACGATATTGTCGGAGGAACAGACGGTGCCCCAAAAGAACGATTGCTTACTTTTTATTACGATGGGATTGCAAAGACTCTCTGCCTAGTATTGTTTGAAATAGGGCAAAAATTGTTCACGTTTTTGAGTAAGGTTGAATAGTAACTATGAGTACTAACCCTTTCATTTGAACCTTTGACGTCATATGGCTAATCTCATTTTGCAACCCGGAATTTGTCTAGCTAGAAATCTGGAAAGCTAAAAATAGTACAAAATATTGAGCTGTCGGATGGAGTAAAAGAAAGCAGAGCGAATACTCATCTCGGGACAGACGGGAATAAATCACAACTCGCGGCAGCCATCGCTCAGCCGCGGGTAAATGGCAGAGACTAATTAGCTATTGTTCTGCGCCGCGATTGGCAGCGATCACTCGTCATTAGGGCTGACAGCCGCAAGAATTACTGCGCGAGTGACTGACAAATAATACTTACCGGTACCGAGTTAAAAGCACGATTATGACATTTTAAAAGCTAAAGTGTGAGAAGTTGTTTAAAGTTTGCAGAACTAAGAGAGCGAACTAAATATTTTAGCGAAGGTAAACAAATAAATTTTTAAAAATGTTTTCTTTTTCTTTAATAATATTCGAGTAACTTTATGATTATAGTATTAGCTTGCATTAAGCTTCCTTCTTACAAAGTTACCCAATGCAGATAAAAGAAATAAAAACTGTGTCATACGAAGTTTCTTATTTTATCAGATTGATGCAAATGAAGTCCTTCAATATGATGCCACACCCTTAGTCCATGCCATGACCATGCATTATTATTTAAAAACTTTTAGCCCGCAACAACCCTAGCCGCGATCGGTGATCGGTCATAGTTCACGAACGGAGTGCGCAAGAGTGCTTTATTTGTTGCGCCCGCGCCGGCTCCAGATAACGATTACCAACTGACGCGGAATGCGGGAAAACTATGCTTTACATTTTTAAATATAGGTACAAGGTACGTGATTTATTATTGCAGATCGATTGTGTAATAGTTTTACACTGTATGCTTTGATTGCAAAAGCGAAATGCTTCTGCTTTGAACTCGAATAATATAACATACAAAATTATAAAAGCTGCTGCGTCTGCATCGAGAAGATATACTAAGTAAAACCTTGATAATCTTTTCATTGAATTCAGACTGTGCTATATTAAGACGGAGAGTTTTATGGGTAAAGGTACGTAGTACTCCTCCACACATGTAAAATATCGTATTTTTATGTATGAGTAGTATCAAATCATTGACTATACATAGATTGTATTTACCATTCTCGTGAACGACACTGTGCAGAAAATTCAATCATAAATTATTACATATTTTTTTCCTTAGCTCAACAGCTGCCATAAGGACAGCCAGTTCGCAAGCATTGGGCAACACATCACCCAGTTGTGAACGGCCGAGCGCACATAACAAGTCAATCCAATAGAATCCGAGTCGTGAGGTTGCCCAACGCAAATTAAAACCAATTCCGCCAAGTTTGTTATTAGCCATTACAGCGACCATAATGCCGGCGTGCGAGCGCTGGATACTTTCGCCAACTAATCCTATTTCTGCTTAATTACTATATTTTGGACGGTTGCAAAATTTTGATGAGCGATTTCGGTGTCGATAGAGAGTGGTGCGATGAAAAACAAAACCGGTTTATTTGACTCGATGAAATTTATTGAGACAATGAAATGTAGTCTACTTGCATACTTGTGTACTCTTCCAAATGAATAATCACAAATATCGTTGTTAAAAGCACATTAAAAAGGAGATTCAGATAGAGACAAAATAAAAAATGCAACGTGGAAAACAATCATTGACCCCAATAATACCAAAAGCCCAATAATACCAAAAGCCACATGAATCTGACAACAAATAAATGATGGTTAATAAATATTGTTGTCTGATACCACTATACGCCCGTCAAATAAGTTACCAGCCCCATATTATTTTCACATTTGTAGTATGTACACCTATAATTCTGACTCTACTCGAAGAAATATGAGTAAATATCTATGACTGCAATGGACTAGATTCTAGTCCATTGCAGTCATAGATATTTACTAGATATTATCTAGATGAACAGAATAGGGAACTACCACTTAAAAGTGGAACCTTGTTCTTTGTTTCTTTCTTACATCATGTCCTGTGAGTTCGACCGATGCCAGCATCGCACACCCCGCTGTAGCTATGTAGCCTACATAATGTAGGTCATTCAAATTATGTACAGTGATCACGCGCATTAAATACGCCATAAAGCAGTAACGAGCGACGCCATGACACGACCGCATGGGAACAATGTACGCGGCCGCCTCGACAAGTCGACGACCACTCCACCGTACACTGAGCTTCTAGTTAAACTACATAGGTGACAGTATAATCAGATGTCCTGGCACATATCTGACGGAGACCTAGCTTTTGTAGAAAAATTTAAAGTTTTACAATTGTTTTCTGATCACTTGCTCTAAAAGAAGTATATTATACGAGTATATCGATCTGACACCACCAATCAATGGACTGTGCAAACGATTGTCGAGACTCAAACAGAATCTAATCACTGATGTATAGCTTCCTAAGACATGAGAATTTATTACCATACCCCCATATTAACGCTTTGCTTTAGACCTCCACAATTCTCATACGCTTGTCTCCTAAAAAATATACTCGTACATATAGAAGTCAATGGAGCCCCGAGTACTGACAAGACTTTCAATAGCACCACAGGAATGGCAATAAAACGCTATAGTTACCTCATTCACTACGATACAGTCCTATATCGGAAATTGTCAATTACCGGCCTCCTTCGTCTTCAAAGTTCATCGGAAGGGCACAAAGGACCCGATAAATGTATCTTTGTCGAACCGGCTGTGAGCCAAGATTGGAATATGACGTTTATTTTCATTAAGAGACGTTATATTGATTCCTGGAAGACTGCATGGGAAGATATAACTTTAAACTTTCGCGTTGCATTATAATTATTTAACATTACAACGGGACTAAACGCGATATTATTTTTATAAGTACCTAAGTACTTACTGCTTGACGTTTCGGCTGCGATGCTGCAGCCGTGGTCACAAGCGGACTGGCGGTGCGCGGCGTCGTCTACTTGAACGGGCTTGAGATGGTGAATCGGAATCTACCCCCGTAATGTCACTAATATTTATACTGCAACGATTGTCAAGCAGTAAGTACTTAGGTACTTATAAAAATAATATCGCGTTTAGTCCCGTTGTAATGTCAAATAATGCATAGGAAGAGTTAAATAATAGCGCTATGTCGTGTAAGTATTCTAACATTCACGATTACTATCTTTGTAATTGTATATTACGGAATTGTACCTTCTCCAGCTACTTCACAGTCACACACTATTTTGAACGGAACAAAATCGTAGTTTTGTTGAATTTGGAACCCCCTTTCCCACTAGGCACAATGGGTAAGTGCCCAGGGTAGCCCGATCGATTAGAGCTCCGCGATTACCAAACCCGACGCTTAAAGATCCGCTACATTTACTGCGTGTTTTCAACGTATAAGTGTTCAATGTATATTCAGAAGACTGAGCTAGAACAACATGGCGTAGACAAGGTAGAGTTTGTAAAACCTGGCGATTAGTTCAACTTCACCAGACATAGACAAGGCTTTAAACAAGCGCGTATCTCTCGCTCGTCTTATCGCTCCCACTTAACTGGTAGTCCGTATCAAGCGCAACAGAATCCTTAGCTTAAATAACTGTAACGAGATCTCGACGTAGACAAAGCTGCAGGCCGTATCGGCGCGACAATTGTCGTGTCGCGGCGACACGCCGTAAGTCGCGCGCAACAATATGGCGGCAATTCGCGCGCTCAGCGACAGATATTGCGCCTGCGCAGAGAGTTATGGACATCGATAGCGGACGCAGGACGCTACGGAACGACGTTTCGAACCGCGTCACAATATTTTAGGATTATTTTGTTTTTGAATACGAAATTACAGTGTATAATCTCCTTACTTAAAACAGTGGGAGTACTTTTTCATTAATATTAAAATGTTCCCGGAGAAAAACGTTTTCTTTTAGAATTTTCGTAACTTATGGTAATTGGAACCCTGTAGCCATTGTGAATTATATTGTACTCGTATGTAAACTACTTTTTAAAATGGCCTGTTGTCGAATATTCCCTAAACCACGCGGAGCCGGACTGGATCATCATCCGTATGTCGCCAGGCACAAACAAATCGCCAAATAGGGCAGTCTGGCCAAGACGGATGGCTCCCACCTGACGCAGGGCTTCCCACCGGCACCGGGAAACGAGACCAACCAACAACCGGCATTAAGCGGAGCTGTGGACCCTTCGCAACCGATATTTATGATGCGCCGATTAGGGGCAGAAGCGGCCTGGATAAGATGGCGCCCTCAACGTGAAAGATTTGACTTGATACGAGTGTATTGGAGACTAACTTAACTCCTTATAGAATCTAACTAGCTCGTATAAAATGGACATAAGTGATCATTGTGCCCCATGAAAATCACGACTCGACGAGAAGAATTGTTTCCTTTATTCCGTAGTTAGAAATTCTTACGTAGAGGCATCCGAGATTTTAATGATTATTTTAAAAAGTGTTTTTTGTTACCTTATAATTCCTTATGAGTGTAATAACAATAACTTTTTCGTGATATATGATTATTGAAAATAACAATTTTATAATAAATAAAATAAATAAATAAATGCCTTGGCCTAACACACCAATTGCCTAGCCCCAAACTTAGCTCGAAGCTTGTACTATGGAAGCTAGGGAACGGATAGACATACTTAAATACTTTTATAAACATCCATGACTCGAGTACAAATGCCGATGTTCATCACACAAACATTTGCCCCTAGCGGGATTCGAACCCACGACCCTTGGTTTTGTAGCCAGGGTCTCTAGCCACTCGACCAACGGCCTGTCTATTCAATAAAAGTTATCTTATCTCCAAAAACAAACAGATTAACGGCAACTAACCGGTGCTGACTTAAACTACCCGCAGCTTCAGAATTGGCTCGCACTTCTTGTAAATCACGATAAACGAAACCTTGTAACCGGCGCGTAGTATTTTGTAGCTTCTGATATAATTTTCCCACAACCATCTATCACGGGAGCTTATCTAAACTATTAGACGGAACACTAATCACTCCACGCTTAGTAGTAATTCGATAAAACAAGAAACCATAATGGCCGAGTGTTCAGCGGCGATTTCGTCAACTCGCTGCAGCGTTAATTGTGAACCGCAGTACTACCTGTCCCACCGTGATGTTATTTACGATAACCGACCTGTTCCGTATACAATCCGTGTTATAGTACAGTGTTATGTAAAACGGTGTATTAATCACGCTGGTGTTGTGTAGTCAAATATTTGTTTATGCGCCAAGCAGTGCAGAGTGTTATCTGGAGGCTTTTCATTCTGTGTCTTATCAGCTGGACAAAGGTTGAAGGTCTTAATGGATGTAATATTTAGTTATAATTGCCGATTAATTGGTCTCACAAAAAACATTTTACACTTTAGATATCGTCTGAGCAAGAATCTTCTATCTACTACGTGACTGAGTCGTGAAAGCCGTATCTATTGCGTATATTCAATCGCTACCACGGACCAGTTGCTCTGCGTACAAAAGGTCAAGCCATGCCCCAATTAATAGCACGCTATTGGTATCTACGTCACCGCCAGATTTATTATAATGAACGGCTTAAGTTAGGTACTGTTATGATTCATCTGCGGCGTGTAATTCGCGCGGCTCGCGTGATCTACGCGCGATGGCGGCTTCACCGGCGCTGCGCCGGCGCACGCAACGCCTCCGAACTAAGATGGCTGCATCAACAACTTGCAAAGTTAACTGTTCGATAATCTTACGTGTGCTACCAATCCAGCCGACAATAATTTAGTAAATGACGAGCAGATTATTCACTTAATTGTAAGCGTCATGTCTTATGATGCCTGTTTAATAAAAAATAAATGAAATAACCAATTACTAAAACTAGTCTGCATCCACCACATGACACGAAAGCTATTATTTTATTTGATGATGATGATGATGATGAAGTCCCGGCCGGTTTCGGCCACGGTGACTGTCTTCAGCTCCAATCTTATCGTTGTTGTGCTCGCATATCGCTTATGTTGGTTTAAAATACATACATAGTAGCTACAGAAGCTAAGTCTAACTCCACCATGAACAGTTTTACAAACAAAATCAAATTATTCCGTATTAGAGTGGGCTTGTGAAAGTTCATGTGGTCGCTAGTTTAATTATACGCAACACGCATGGTACTTGTACTAAACTTTACAAACACAGTCCATTAAGCTCCAATAAGTAGATCAATTCCCCACTAAGCATGCTTTCACTGTGCGTTTATCTGATCTTAAACAGGAATGTAGTGAATACATCTGAGGTGTAACAAACCGCCCACACTTAAACATTACGTGTAAATAGCTACTCGAAAAAACTTTCTCGTTTAAGTTGAGAACTTGAACCCAGGACTGTACGTTTCCGAGCTGTTGAACATTAGCAAAGAGGGTCTGTGTTTCTATAATTTAACCTATTTATAAAAACCTGGGCTAGTGGTCACACTGAGAGGCGCCCTGGCTACAAAACCAAGGGTCGCGGGTTCGAATCCCGCTAGGCGCAAATGTTTGTGTGATGTTCACCAGCATTTGTACTCAAGTCATGGATGTATATAAAAAGTATAATCAGGTATGTCTATATGTTCCCTAGCGTCGATTGTCCAAGCTTCGAGCTTAGTTTGGGGCTAGGTAATTGGTGTGTTAGTTCAAGTTATTTATTTATTTATTTAAACAACAAAACTATCGAATCGATTCTTCGCATTTTACTTCACATTCCAACCGGCCAGTCGATCAAATGTCCAACATTAAAACCTCAATCACAAGTGGTGCAAAGCTAGAGGGATGCAGTAAATCAAAGCAGCTGCTTAGCTCCTGACGTGTTTCGCACCAGCAGCGGCTCCATCGAGCGCATTCCCGCGCTTTAACGCGGCGCTGGCAGCGCTAGCAGCATATGTATAGTCTATGCTGGCAGCGCTCGCCGCAGATTTGCATACAAGCGCTAATCCGCGCCACGCGGCGCGCACGCACCTGACGGACGGAATCCTGTGCGTGAGAGCTAGTGACGTGCCGTGCGGCTATCGATAATTCGGATATTTTATGTCTGTCTATGTTACCGTTTATGCTTTCATACTTTGAAAAACCATCCTAACGAGAAGTAACTAAAAAAAGTTTTATAAAAAAAAAATTAACCGCCCATGCAAAATTGACTGACGAAAGAGTGTTTCCATTATGTAAAAAAATAAGATACACAAGCAAGTTGTCGGTTTATCTGAAAATTCTATACGTTGGGCATGATTTTATACAATATTTTCAAACTAGAGAACCCAAGCCATCACATTGTGATCATGCATAGAATTGCTAAATACCCTTCACAAATATGAAGAACCTGGTCTTCTTTCTTTCATGGTTGCAGGACTAGGACTGAAGAAAACATCGATATTCTTTTATCAGTTTCCCTCTTGAAAATGTATGCTAAAATAAGGATCCCTATCCTAGCAAATCCTAGTGGACAACCGACATCCGTATGACAGCGGCGCGCGTCACCTGACGCCGGCCGCAAGACTGATGGTCGCGCGCCGACGCAGAGCAAGACCGATAGCTCCCGACTCCAGGCCTCCACGATAAGGACGATTTATACGACAACGCGCCTGGCCAGCGCTGATGAATAGCCTGAATAGCCTCAAAGGAGCAGTTCGTGCTTAAGTTTTCAACGGGCGAATGAGTGGACGTGTTTTGTCTCTCTAATCGCGATTTATGGCCGCTTTTATTAACCGAATATCTTATTACAGCCTTAGCCTGGTTAGCGAATACGCCCATCGCAATATTGACTGAGCTTAGTGTAATTTATAGCTTTTATCCTTTGTTAATGTTGCTGCTACTGAGAACTCCTATTTCTATACAACGTTGCAACAAGAATATTAAGATTTAACTAGGAAGAATACCAGTTAAGCGTCTTCAACACCAGAGGAGTAACAAAATACGCTGTCTGCCATAAAGTATTAGAGCCTCTCGGTACCTAGCTTGAACGATCCCACCTGACTCAAACCACTTTCATTCATTAAGTTTGTTTACTTGTTTTTCTTTAAAAAGGCTAATAAAACAGAAATCTGAATTTGTATAAATGTGCATTTCGTACATTAATTACTTAGAGATTTGTAATCTAAGAAATCTCACGGTTAAAACTGGCTTGGGATCTTAAGTGCCAATAAATTTCTCTAAAATCGATCTACTTAACACGTTTTAAGCGGGTCAAGCGGCGAATGAATAGGCTACCGTGGACGTTGGGTAATGGCTGCGGGCAATTTGGTGTTGTCCTGTCGCGGGCTCGACATGGCCCCTTGGTGTTGTCTGCGCTTACGCACTACCGCAAGAAAATATACTGTAAAGTGCAATAGAAACCCGTGCCAATTATTAAACGGACGCACTAACGTTTATGTACAAGGTTATCTTGTGTTCAGTAGTTCATCCGTTTGATTTATGACCACTGCTGTTATACCGCCTGGAAAACACTCTTGCCTGTTATGTTGATTAAACAGATAAACGAAACCTGTCGAAATTGTAGTGTTTTCAAAAAGCATTGAAAACAGCAAGATTTTTCAATATGTAACCAATTACTAATTAATTGCAGTTGTAAACAAGTACAGAATTTAATAAAAAAAAAATTCTCTTAAATTTTTATTAAATCCACGAGCGACGGGTTGACAATGAAATGTAGTTACTGTGGTGTAGATACTAAACGCCATGTAACCCGTAAACACGCGTAGAAGATATAATTTTTCCACAGATTTACAATCAGTTCGGTAAAGTTACAATACGTGTACACGTATTTATGCGACGGCAATAACAGCGGGCAATGCGAGATAAGCACCGGCAATAAACCTCCGGACATTATTCTATCGGAACCACCGTTTAGATCGGAGGCGTCGCGCGCGATAGCTGCGCCCGCGCCGATGCCATCGCGACACTCGCGACATCTCGCGGGACAACAATAACAGCCGCAGATATGCTTAAACGTCTAGTTATTGTTTTGAACACGACATTTAGAATGGTATTGAAATACGATAAATAATCTAAATTGCTAAACCGCACGATTCTTCTTTAAACGGGTTTCGCATCTAGTCGGTATAGAAGGTCATGGATCGATTTTCTGCAGTTGCGCCGACCCTACCTAGTGTGGGATAAGGGCAGGAGGATGATGATGATGATTGGTTTTCTGCTTACGTCCGTCCGTAAAAGTTTCGCAATGATATTATCGTCTCTGGCGGACGCACCTTCCTGGTAGTATGTCACATAGACGCCTACAATGCCTGTGGAATTCTACTTATAAATAAATCAAATGGGTGACAGTACAAAAAGCAAAAGGCGTCAATGCCTGTGTAGGTAATTGCCTTCTAATTAATCCCACTCTTACATTGTATAAACCCGGCGTTTTTCCCCTAGCGGCTCATGAATAACCGGAGCGCGGGCGCCGCGGCGTCTCGTCACGACTGCTTTTAAGTTTTTCTCCACACTGCGCTTCCTACTTTTAAATGAGATTAATTTCTTTAGCAGCACTAATAAAACAGATTGCACTCTGAATGTGTTGCGAAGGATACACATTTTAAAAATCCTCAAAGGATGTGTTTAATAACTACCATGTTGTACGAATGTGATTTACTAAGTTTTAGTAACGCAACAGAATAACTGCTCATAAAAATTTAAATAATTTGTTTTTATCACGTTGAAAAATGACTTCAACTACCCGTACCTACTTCAGGTCAAGTTGAAACTAAAGTTCCTTTAATTGGATCCTTTTTTTTTCGTAAATGTTTTAAGAACAAAACTACCTAATTCATAATCAACCAGCAATATATTTAGTTTAAAAACCTTAAAAGCTGAGCACGATCTCTGACACATGCGCCTGCGCGTAATTGACAGCGCGCGCAAGATGGCCGCCGGGCCAGCACGAGGCTCGCCAAAAGCGGCTGATGGAAGCTATGACTGCATACTTCTACACGTGGTGGAAATGCCGCAATTTGTCTCACTTTCTGATAGATATCGCTGAGAAGTCATCTTTATCCTTCTATGGCAACGGTTTCCTGAGACGTCTTTTAGTGTGAAATTGCTGATATAAAAGGTAAATCGTACTCTCGACTTGACTTGGAAACATTTAATATTAAACATCGTAACAAAAAACATAAGACATTTCTAAAATCAATAGACTCGCAACACGATTCGAAAACTAAGAAATCAGAGTTTCAGACAGTGTCTATTCTATAACTTACAAATTCATAAACATTGTGGTGTGGTTTTCAGAGAAACAAACAAGGTTCTGAAAGACTGATGAAGAATCAATCAACAGGACGAATGCTAAAGTTCATCACAAATGTTTTAACTAAGGGTTTCAAACAAAGTGCCAACAATTCATCCACTAAATATAGACAGAAGATATCCAAAATCAGAACGTCCAAATCAAGTAAGAAAAATTAGCATCCCAATTTGACCTGACCAAATAGGAATTCGGGACCTTTGAATCCGACCGCTCTAGCAGACCTTTAGAGATGTTCAAATTGACGTTAACAACCACATTTTCCCAAGTAATGGTAATTATCTCCCGGAGCTCATACATATGTATAGCGGGCTCACGCTAATTCCTTATTAATGCTCAGTAAACAGTGGCGTAAGTTCCGACCAGTAATTTTATGTATTTGGTGCGCGGGCGCAGCGAAGGGGGTCCAGCTGTTATGGGAGTTTGGAGATATAGAGGAAATGTTATGTTAAATATCAAACTACCCTTTTGACATTACTGAAAGTTGAAACTAATTAGGAAACCATTTGGTAAAAACAACAATATAAATAGCTAAAAAACTTAGAACACCTTATGTAAACTCTTGGTGGGGAGTGATTATAATCGGATTATTTCCGTTATTTTTGCGCCACATAAAGCGTTGGTGGCCTAGTGGTACGGACGGCGCCTCACATACGTGAGGTCCGCGGTTCGAATCCGGGGCCACACCTCTGGATTTTTCGAAATCTATGTGTGGATTTGTGCCATTAGCTCGGCGATGAGGAAAACACCGTGAGGAAATCTGCACATTCAGTGATTTCTGACTTTAGTTCAGTTAGATCTGAATGTGTAACCATGATCCAATCTGTCTGGTTCCCCTCTATGGGACACGAAGGTCTGATGGCAGTCGCTTCACTGTAATAACCAGACTTGCCAAATCCTGGATCATTGTCAAAGCGGACCCCGTATAGAAACGGGATAAATGCTAGGAAGAAGATTTTTGCGCCACATAATGTGCGTAGCGGACCCTGGACTCCAAGGCAATGGCCGAGGAAGTGACCGGAACAAGCGTTGGGATGATGAATGTGCGATTGTGATCAAATCATCTCTAATTCAAGAAAGAAGCGTGAATTGATCACGTCTTTTCATTTAAATTTAAAATCCATAAGCCAGTGATGCTATACTGATGTCCGTGCAATCGTGGTCACATTAGCCACTTGTTAAGGTAAAACACAACGTGGCCAGTTAACGCTGAAGGCTCCGAGGGTCTTATTAGTGCGCCTGCGCGGACTCTACACCTCATTACACAACCGCTAATTGAATATGTAACGGAAATTCAGCGACTTTACATCGCTGCGATCGTGTGATATATTGAAGAGTAGCACTCCCTTGATATAAATCACGCCGGGAGAAAGGTTGTCGGTGAATGAACAATGTTGCCATTTCACGAGAGGTTTTCTCCGGGAGTTGGGTGTGTGGAAGCACTTTTAAATCTACAGGAAAAGGGCTAGTGTTCTTGGCTGTGCTAGTGGACTCAAGAGAGCATTGTTTGCAAAGAACATTTAAATTATATACACTGAGTTATTTCGTTTCTGGAAAGGACTCTCAACCAAGCCGAATCTCGCACAGAAAAGCGATGAAATACTATCGTACCCAGTTCACAGTTGGCGCACCATGTTTTTTCTGAAATGTATTTTAGTTCATATAAAAAAATAGTTTTTTCCCAAAAGTCGAAGAAAACTTGTGAATGAGATCAGATCGATATTTTTTTTTGTGTAAAGTTGCAGCTAATTTTATAATTAGCTGGCAATGCAGCTGCATTTCTATTTCAGAGATTTCAACGACTTCTGAATCGGAAGGAGGTCGGTTTCACCTCGTTAGGAAACGTCGGCGCGAGGCAGCTCTCGCACAGACATCGGCTCTGCCCTGAAAATCAATCACACGTGTGATGGGTGTCCGCGGCATTCACTTCAGCGAATAAAATAACAACGTGGAATAAAAATTACAACCCTGCAACTTGAAGAAAGATCTGAGTTGTAAGCAATTTACTTAGTAGATTCAAAATGAACAAAATCTATGTATATAGGTAGTATCAGCCTATTAATGTCGCACTGCAGAGCAAAGGCCTCCATCATTTGAAATCATGTTTTCGTTACAATTATTGGTTACCAAATCTTTATTGATTGTTTCAAAAAGTTTCACAGCTCAAAATATAATGTCTGTTTGTAATGTAACTATAAAATCTCTAACACTGGATCTTGAAAAGATGCATAATACGAGTAGTTAGTCCTTAATCAAAGTGGTGACATCACCGCAAAAAATGGTCGCAATTAAAAATTTCACATTTTTCCCTCATGAGTGATTCTATTTAAGTAGAATCTATGACTAACAAGTTGAATCAATCCATCTAGCGTGAGAACGTTAGTCACATCCCGAGTGTCGCGCAGCTAGGCGACATCTCACGGTCCCGAGAAGCGATCTCGTAAAAATTAACCCATTAACATCAATTATGCTCCGGCCACGGTTCACTGACCGATACCTGCCGCTTATCACTCGAATTTGACGTCTATCTCAAAGGAATACGGTCTGATGTTGCGTGGGAGGCCGGCTCAGGTAGTGGTTGGTATAATCGTCGAATTAAATTGGGATAGAGGCGTTAAATGAGTAGGTTGAGGCGGTTCGGTTTTTGTGCCCCGGGCGTGCGCCCGTAGTGATGGGATATCCGACGCAAAATATCGATAATGTACTAAATGCTGGTAGTAAATTCAATTTTACATTTACAAATTTTATCTAATCGTATCATTACTAAATTTAATACGACAATCAGAACTATTAACGATTTCAATCAATTTTCATCAAATTGGTGAAGTTTAATTTCTCTTTTTGTCGGGTAAATGTACTTAGGCATTTCGATTTTACATCTTAATGCAATGATTAATGAATCGCTTAATTGTTTCCCATCGTTTGTTTCACTTATTTATGTTTTTCATAAAAAAATAAGCCAATACATTTTTCCTTTGAATAAATAAATAATAAATACATTGGACTAACACACCAATTGCCTAGCCCCAAAATAAGCTCGAAGCTTGTGCTATGGATGCTAGAGAACGGATAGACAAATTTAAGTAGGTAGGTACTTTTATAAACATCCATGACTCGAGTACAAATGCCGATGTTCATCACACAAACATTTGCACCTAGCGCGATTCGCACCCGCGACCCTTGGTTTTGTAGCCAGGGTTTCTGACCACTAGACCATCGGACCCTTCATTTGTTTTGTAGAGTTACGTACTTATATTATTTATTCAAGTCAGGGTTGAACTAAATTTGACCCATTCGAAGACACAACCAATGTCCCATCTCTACGAGTGATGTCCAAAGTTTGTGCGCAGTAGCAGCAAGTCATGCGCGGTAATGGCGACGCCTCCCCCCCCCCCTCCCCGACCCGTCGCCCTCCCCCAAACAACACGTCTGTTATTATACCGAACCACTTGCTGCCAATTAATCGGCGCGAGTTTCAACTAACAATGTAAGATCTGTTTTTGTGTAGAGAAAAAGAGCGTCGGCGTACCCGTGATGTATGTTATTACATTCGAAGCAAACCTGCTGGAATAAGTGTTGACGCACAATGCAAGTGTTTGATAATGGGGAGAGTTATTTTCTTTTCTTAGTCATAAAGAGATTGAACGTGAATTGACTTAGGTTTTCATAGCGAGCTTTATCGTCGTTGTATGTACGTCTGACGATATGAATTACTTCACCATTCATACAGTGAAGTACACTGGTGGCTCAGTCCTGTATGGTCAACTTTTTTTACTTTTTGTGTCAAGATATGTAAAAACAATTACCTACATGAAAAAAAATACATTACTCGTTTTACCTAACCCAGCACAAGAATGAGCTTTGTGTTCGTCAATTATGACACGTGCCCCACTTAGTTTTACGATGATGGCGCTGTTAAAGTGTCTGATGATATAATAATTTATTAATTGAAATTTATTTGCTGACATATTTTAATACACATATCATATCAGTGAGAGTTTTCGCAAATGAAATATCTACTAGATGGCAGTAGGTGAATTTTGACATGACATGACAGATATGTCAAAATTCAGGAATGACATAGCAGTTAGATCTTACGCCTACTTATTGTCGTATATGGATTTTTCAATCGCAAACACCCTCATTGATATGATATGGGTATCAAAATATGGCAGCAATTATATGTCAACAAATAAATTATATCATGAGACACATGGTACAGCACACCCAGCGATGTGATTGCACCTGCACACGTGTTCCAGAGACAAAACATTGGTCGCGGTTGCGACACCTCCGCGGCTGCGACGCTTGCGACACGCGACGCCGGACAATGATTTGTGCAAATTACACGCTCTGCGCGGCTTTACGACCGTGACGGCCGCCCTAACCATCGGTGCTTCATGTGAATTATAAATTTATCATCATAATCTTACAAAGTGTACGCTTCAATTCACAGGTAATTTAAGTACCTAATCACTCCGACTTCCGTTAAATACGCAGACCAAGCAGAACTATATTAATGGAAGATAAGGTGTTGGCAAATGTGTCGATAAACTTAAAACATATATGTGTACAACAATTAAAATGAGAGAGAGTATACGGTTTATTCACAAAGAAAAATGTATAAGAAGATACAGAACCTCGACAGAATAAATCATTTTGTTAAAGACGTTGAAAGAGTTACGGAACGTGCCAATCTACATACTATACTTTCGAGCTCGTGCCAAGTAGCTACAGGGAATATTTTGGGATATTTAGGAATAATTAATAAGGGATCTCTTAATTCTCTTTCCACTCTCTCTACCTCCTCATTACTAAGGGTCGTGATCACACACATCAACTCTCTTGGCAATCTTAATAGAGGTTTGCCATTGCCTTTTCGACTTCTCGCACTTACTCGTATTGTGTAGGTTTCCTCACGATGTTTTCCTTCACCGAATAGCTGGTAAGAAATTACGCACATAGATTTGTGATAATCCAGAGATGCCTGACCGGATTTGAACCGTCCCGCCTGACGCTTGTGAAGCGGCGCCCTTACTTCTAGGCTACCGAGTTGTTTGAAAAGGTAACTTAATTACTAAATATAAAAATATAATTTCTTGCAGTCAGTAGTGCCTGCCTTCAGTCTGGCCATCTAATTTGGCACGCACTGTGCGGTTTAACAGCTCAGGCTGCATGCGAGACACGGCGAGATGCCGCCGGCTTACAGCGCGCACGTGGTTCACATTCGGGATGGCAAATTGGAGAATTTAAATAACAGTTTCTTAGAAAAATTACAAAAGAGGAAAACAAATGACTGTTTACATGCATCGGGAGATAAATCTGTGCACGACGGGTTATGACATTGTGGTATGCGCAATGCTCAAGAGACAAGGATGTTTAAATGCCTATTACATACTATTTTATTTTGTTCCTCCTATTTTATTGCTCGTTTGGTAAATGTATAGTTATAGTTTAGTGCTCATTTTAAAGGTTGGTACTTTGTAACATGAATACTAATGTGTTTTGTTGCACCGATCCCAATCATAGAAGTTTGCTGAACCTCGGAATCTTGGAAAGTGACCGGCGCTTTAAAAAAGAAATAGAAAATCAATGAACTGTAACTAAATCCGAACTGCTCTTACACGTAAACATTGTCACTTCAACGCCTACGCTGCTTTGGAATTACTTCACCGCCTCAAGATTAGTCTATGTTATGGTTAATAAGCTATCATTTCTTATTTCTAGTGAGGATCGAAAGTCCTCCCAAAGCCTAGGTAATGGCGTTAATCTGTCTCGAGTTTTTGTCGGTGTAGATGAGTATGTGTGACGCCAAACTTCAACGGGCAGAGAGTCTCGTACAATATTTCACTCGGCTAATGATCCGAGGTGACAATGTAAGTAATCCCCGAGCGCGTGTGGTCGCCGCGATAGCGGGCGGGGGCGTGGGTGTGGATGCACGAACCCCCTCGCCGACAACTCACTCGATCCTCGATCGTAAAGCACCGTGGTAGAAGTCGCGTAGGCGGCGTGCGCGTGAGTCGATGCCGCAACAGCTCGTAAACCCTCATTATTTACGTTCTCATTATTAATAACGGCAAATTGGTTTAATATTCGAGAGCATCGATCGTGATTCGCCGTATACAAACATCTAGCTATCTTTGTTTTAAAAACTAATCTAATTTATGAATCGTTAGAAAGGCAATTTAAACTTGCCAGTCGGTTAAGCGAAAAGACGTTTGAATCTCAAGGCTCGACTGGCATTATGCCATAAAAATAAATCTGCGCGACCACCCGCTAGCTTATTTATGTTCGCTTATGTATCGCGCCGCGTAAACTCGGTTATGCATATAGCGAGCTAACCGCGCTGCGCACACGCCTCTGCGCATGTGTGCACTCTTCCCACGAACGATTTTATTATCTCATTAGCGTGAGGAATGTCTTCATAAAGTGTCGCCGGCCCCGGGACATCGTTCATTACGCACTGTAATGGCTTTAATAAAACCCTATATTTTCTTTCACCAACAAAAATGCGCACGATTATCTTTGTCGAATAGGACGTCGTGCATTTCCACTTTAGTGAGACTTTTGATTCAGTGTCTGCAATGTTAACGTGCAATGGAAGTAATGCAACGTGTTTGAGCAGTCGCGGCGAGCGAGCGCTGGTAGCAGGCTATTACGGGAGAGGCCCGGGGGCTAGCTGGCGCAGGCGGCGGCGGCGCGCAGGTGGCGTCCCTCGGGGTGCGCTACTGCAGCCGCGATGTTATCGGGGGCTGCTGCGGTGCTGTCTGCGGGCTGTCTGCGCGAGTTAATATTGGCATCTGTAGCGCGATTACCATCTCGGCTGGTGTCGGGAATATAGTTATTAGCTCACGTGGCCCGCCTACCAGTTAATATACAGTTGACGGTCCAAAGAATTTGTACTGGTCTGAAATAGCGTTGTAACAAGATTTTGATTAAGTTTTTGAGCCTGCGGGGTAATGTTATCGCTTTTATTGCTTTTGCATATTGAGATTTTTTACTGCCACACATTTCATAGTTAATGTAGCGTTATTCAAATTAAATTTAGACCAGTCGATTATGACGCGCACTAGAACCATTTCGCATAATTAGATTTCGGCAATAACAGTATCGGGTTTACCAGAATGCTAATTTTTATAACATTGTTGTCGTGCTCATTTTATATTCAATAAAGTTACCTTCAAATATTATAAAAGAAAAAGCTAACAATTGTCATTTATGAGCTTCTGTTTCATTCCAAATAATGATGATGACACTCAGTTATGGGAACAAAGAGTCTTAATCCAATCGTAGAGCATAATTTAGCTGACATTCAATTGATTTATGGTTTAATCCATTTGGCAGTTCACTTAAACAATGAAGCAACAAGCTTCGCACCTAAATCGCGATTGCGCAGTCGCAACGATTTGACGCGCGCAATTTGCGCATGCGTTCGACAGCGGGGACCGCACACAACTGATAGGGATGAGTCCAATCAATGTATTATGTATATAACTCATGTAATATGTGAATTACCTATTATCTTAAAGACGGGTATAATTCTGGTCTGGTTTGGGAGGCAAAAGCATTTTTCTTGCGTATTTGGATGGCTTTCCAGTGTAGAGATCACTCAATAATAACAAAACACGGCCGCCTATCAAACACTATACACAGTAAGTTGCCTTGAGAACTGCATTATACCATAGTAATTAAAAAGTTGACGAATAATTATGAAATATCAATTCAATTCGGTCTTCCGATAGGTGGAAAGACTACCCTCGATGAAAACTAGGAGTATAAAATTGTATAAATTGTTATAGAGGACCAAGGGAAGGTGTTTGGAGCACCCCTCAGCGAGTGACGCAGGCGCGGCCGATGATGGACGCGAGCCCGCGGCGCGCGTGGGAACCGCGTTGCACACGACGCAACAATTGATACAAGCCTGCAGAACAGACCGCCTGGTCCGAGACAATATTTAACACCAACTTGTCCAAAATGACGTGTTAATACGGTACGATTTCGGACCTGTCTATGACGTGTTACAAATAATTTATTTGGTGTGTGTCGTAACCATATCGCCAACACAACACACTGACATAATATTGTTATAAAAAGATGAAGCTTAAGATTAGTTTTGAAACAATTCAAAAGACAAAATGATAAGATAATGCAGCAAGAAACTTATACTGTAATTTATATCTACGCAAAGCTCGGTCGTAATTATTAACAGCTCAATTTCCCTAAATGCCTTAATTAAATTATGCCGCCATGTTTTATCTTGATTAAGTGTCGCCTGCGCAACCGATGCGACGAGCACGTGTGATTGAGAAATACCAGTAATACGATAACTCGCATTAAACATTCTTGCGTCATACACGTTACATTATTAGTCAAGCAAGTTAACATCCATATAATCAGAGGAAGAGACCAAAAAATTGCTGTCAGAAAAAAATAGCAACGTATCACTAATCTTCTAACTGTTAGTTACTTAGGCTTCAGAATCAATAAATTAAACTTACGAGGTATCAACTCGCGAATCAAAGCAAAAAATTGGCCAAGTGCGAGTCGGACTCCCGCACTGAGGGTTCCGTACAAATTCTATTTTTGACGTATTAAAAAAACTACTGAATAGATTTCGTTCGAACCAATTTTCGTTGGTAGTTTTTATAGTAATGTACATTATATAATGATTTCAGTTTTATCATCCTCTTATTTTAGAAGTTAGAGGGGGGGGACACACTTTTTTTCACTTTGGGAGGGTCTGCCACGCAAAGTATTCACTTTAGAAAAAAGTGATATTAGAAACCTTAATATAGTTTTTAAAGACCTATCTATAAATACCCCACACGTATATGTTCAATGAAATAAAATATTTTCAGTTTCAGTTCTGACTATGGGGACCCCCCACTTTTTTTATTTTTTTTCTATTTTCGTGTGAAAACCTTGTTGCGGTTCACAGAATACATCCACTCACTAAGTTTCAACAGTATAGTACTTATAGTTTTGGAAAAAAGTGGCTGTGACAGACTGGCGGACAGACAGACAGACAGACAGACGGACAGACATGACGAATCTATAAGGGTTCCGTTTTTTTGCCATTTTGGCTACGGAACCCTAAAAAGGACTTTTAACTTTTAAGGGTGACTTTAAGAGTTATTTTCCGGACAAGAAACATGAAAAGCAAAAAGGCCAAATGACAATATTTAATTCTTATGCATATCTGATCGACTCCTGATTCGCTTGCTGCCACTTTGAAAAAGCATATTAGCGACTGGCAAATTAATCTCTAAATCATATATGTAGTAATACTTAAAATATGAAGCAAAAGTTACTCTTGCTGTCTGTTCTCCTGACATATGGCGCATACGGCTCCTGCTGCTCTGTGTGAATCAGTTAATGTTCACATTGCCATATATAAATCATTGGCTCAAACATAAAGGTCAGTTATAATTATGTGGTGGCTGGTGGCCGCCACAATTATACACAATACGTCGCGTGCACAGCCTGTGATGTTAAGACAACGCAGCAAGGTTTAATCTTGTAGTAGGTATAATTTAGTGATCAAGAATGCACGATAATTAACAAATGAAAAGGCCAAGGATAATCTGGATATTTTGAGGATTTTATTTGCATAGTAATTTATAGGTTTTACAAAGTTTTGATTGCGTGACCAGTCCGTGGTAAATATCACTCACCCACGATATTGCAGACATTGCAATGCGATGTTAGGTAAAGTTTGATATTTTTGTAATTATTTTTAGCTAAATCTTTTTCTGATTAGGTAGTTTTAATTGGTGAATAGTAAGCACGGTAATACAATTGGTAGGGATCCTAACTGAATCGTAAATACTGACATTTTCAAAAAAGAAGGCACTCTTAAAAAGTATTTAAGCGCAGAAGCTGCTCGTGTCATAGCCCACAGTACTCACGAGTGGTAATAAAGAGGACAGTGCGCATGCGCATTATCATATTACTAGCGGCCGCCCGCGACTCCGTCCGCGTGGACTTCGATTTCCAATAGCCTAAAGCCTTTCTCGTCAAATGGACTATCCAACACAAAAAGATTTTTTCAAATCGGTCCAGTAGTTTCTGAGTTTAGCGCGTTCAAACAAACAAACATACAAACAAACAAACTCTTCAGCTTTATATATTAGTATAGATTATTACTTAATCCAAACAAATGTCACTTATTGTCCCAGCGCTACGCACGTGCTTCGAGTAAGTCGCTGCGCTGTGACGATGACCGATACTAATTTATGGCTCAAAGAATCTCTGTTATGAATTCCATTATAAAATACACGACAATAAAAATTCGTTATCGACGCCGGAGCTAATTCATTCACACATATTTCCGTGGTTCTGTTATAATTTTTAAATATGTTTTTTATTAATACAATAATAGTCTTAGGTGTTATCAGGTTACAGTTTTAGAGTTTCATGACTTGAATGGGAATCGAGAGTTAGGTGATCATATATTTTGCATGCGAAATGTGTTATGACGGAAACTCGCATATAAAGTGTTCCTTGAAAAATACTCCCACATGAAAAAATATTATTTCCTAAAACAATAAAAAGTTTAAATTGCTTAATTCTTAAAACCTACCTTTTTACTGCAAAGTTTCGGCGTTGTGTTGTCCTTACTGCTTTTCTTCAGATAGTGCTTCTCACTGTCTCCGTAACCCCTGTAAAAGGTAGACAAATGTACATAAAGTCAAGCAGCTGGCCTAGGAGAGCGAAGAGGGGCGAAAGCTACTTAGACAAATGTATGACTTATGTTTAAAGAAATACAGTTATTGAACACAAAACAACAACTAATGCCATGGGCAGACCAGTAATAATTTATAAAATGAAGGAATTTAAAACACAATTTCTTCTCCCATAGAAATACACGATTAAAATAGCACGGAACCCGTAACGCATGGCCGCATTCGCACTTGTTCTCCATGTTTTACTCGTATCTGTAGTTTAAGTGCCTGTTGTTCGCTTAGCATAAATCGATTATGCAAATTACTTAGGCCCTCGGTTCTACAAATAACGGAGAAAATGTGTAACATGCTATATTTCTCAAAATAAATTATTTCAACTTTTAAGTTTTGTTTCAACTCGCGTCACAAATCATACTCTGCAAATTCATGGCATTAGCTCAAAACGGTTATATTGGACATGGAACATAAAGTTTATGTTAACGAGCTTTATGTAAATATGCATTCTGTGAATAATAAATTACTTCTAACTGAAATACAGGTGATTTAAATTAAGCGTAAATAAATAAATTATTAATCAATTGCTTGTAGACTGGTGGTAAATAATAACGCATAAATAAGATCCTTTACCGGCCGCTAAGGGCAAAAATACCGAGGAGAGGGTAACCGGATGGTAAGCGATCACCACTGCCCATGGACATTAAAAACCACAAAAGGGTTGCAGATGCGTTGCCAGCCTTTAAGCCCCTATATACCCTCCCGTCCCGGACGTTATTCGTATCATATCGAAAATTTGCCATCTACGATTATCTCACCAACATCCACAAATGATCGCAGTCCACCGATGGACAAAGACCTCTCCGTGTCGCCCGATCCTAGCCCTAGCATCCATTCCATCGAGCCATCTTAATCCAAGAGACACTGAACATAGCCTTTCATCTTTGTTAACAATGCACCGGATAATCAGTTTGGAAGCGGAACACTAATCTAATCTGTCAAAGCGCCTCAAAACAAGGTTGTAACAGCGAGCGGACGGAGTCGTCGTTTTGTCGCGATCAGTTGACAGATCGACGCCGGCGGGCGACACGCGACACGCCGCGACACGCTGCGACACGGTGCGACGTCGTGCGACATGTCGCGCGTCGCCGGGCGTGACGCTGCGCTTGATTGCGTCTTAAACTGTAGCAGTTTGGTCGTGGTCTTGTTGGGACGTGTTCGCGGCGTGTTTGGGACTGGTGTGAATGACTTGTTTTATGTTGTAGTCTGATCTTTGAAACAAAACCAACTAATAACATTGACTTCCAGCAAAGTAAGGTTTAAATAAGGCAGGGTCGATGATGCATATAGTTATGGAGATCGTGTATTGAAATCCTACTAAGGTGGAATCATTAAGTGAACTGTGCACTATGCAGATTTTTATGGCACTACCAGGGACAAAAACGTTTGCAGATTTTATTTCAATCAAAGCTTTATTTGTGCGTTAGTTTTAACATAATTCTTTGTGCATACATTATCTATTAACTTGCTGAGTCTACAAGGATTTCAAAGATTTTAATGAACGAATCAACTCCTATATATCAAAAACACACGCTTTCATTCCTTGGCGGTGTTTGTAATAGTTGTAAAATAGCAATTAGATGAGGTCCTAACAGGCGGAACACGGATCGTTACAGTTAATAAAGCGGAGAGATTGTGTTTCTCGGAACCGCGTCGGGAACGGGGTCATTCGTCACGCGAGCGAACTGACGATGGGACCTCGACCACCGGGGGCTGGGGCTATGGAAATATCAATTTGAGTAATAAAATTTAAATAACTATATACGAGTAGTTACTGATGACTGAATCGTATGTTAAAACAAACAATTGGGTATTGGTGAATTCCTGTCAAAAAGAAACCAGTACTCATATGGGAATTTAGTGCGCAACTGTCATTAAACATATAATGTGAGTCTCTTTTTGAAGATTGAGATATAATAGCCAACTAATAAACATTATTAATGGATTTTACTTCAAATTATTTATTGTTTGATATTGGCCTCGAGCGCGCGGCCCCTATTATGTACGTTTGTTCGAAGGACGCGTTGATGTCTTTTATTACATGCAACTTCTTGCATACGTTGGCCAATCGTTAATTGTATTTTCTGAATTAAATTCTATTAGATGTTATCTATGTTTTCTGATAGAAATTGACTAAGAACTGTTTATAACAAAAATTTTTAACAATAAAATCTTTAAATCCTTTTACTTATGTTTTTTCCTCAGAATACAGAACAAGTGTATCTTCGTGTTTTACTTTGCACAATGTAAATGTGTAAGACGTTTTAATGTTTAATTGCCTATCTCTGTACAACCTGGCGTGCATGATATAACTATAAAGGCGATGGGAGAGTTTTATTGCAATAATGATTATAAGAGGTTTTTGCAACGATACAAGACGGTATATTATGAGCGATGTTGCGCCGGGCGCGGCCTGACCGCGGGAGGCTGCGCTGCGGCTGCAGGTTGCCAGTTCCGTTTAGCTTGTTACCAGTACACTCACAGACAATATGCCTCAAAAATATGTTTCATTATTCTTTTAATTGAGTTTTCCAAACTGAAAAGGAGGTTAATAGATTTACATAATCTAACTAAACCGAATTACATCCTGCTGCAGGGAACTGTTTGTACTAGACAGTGTGTAATATTTTACCCTCTGTATTATTAAATAACATGTTAAGCAATAAGATCACATTGATAGGTACCTCATTAAAAACAATTGTGCTTCGAAAAATGGGAAGCAAGTTTTGCGCGACGCTGTAAAAACTAAATTATATACTTATAACTTCAAAATTAACTACAATATACTGCTGTATTGTTTTATTTTCCATAGGAAACTTTGTGGTCTGTGTCTTTGTGGTTTTGGTCGTGGCAGTACCGAGTCAGCGGGCACTCTAAACTGTCGCTATCTATAATTAGGATCGCGATGGCCGAGGTCGCCGCCGAACCGTGCGGGCTATACCCAACAACAGTAGGAAAATTACAGACCGATACTGCAGTTGGTAACATAAGCCTTACGACTAAAAACCCGCAGTTCTAAAGTAGCATAATGCAGGAACTACCCCGAAGCACAGAAGTGTTTGCTTCTCTACTGCAGGAAAGGGTCTTGTTGGCACATCAGAACAGCAGTTTAAAGGTTCCGTTCTCTAGTGGTAGAGAACCTGGCTACAAAGCTAAGGGTCGCGGTTTCGAATCCCACTAGGGGTCATATTTATGTGACGAACATCGACATTTTTCTCGAGTCATGGATGATTTTTTAAGTATTTTAATCCGTAGTACATGCATCCATAGTACTGCGACCTTAGTTTGGGCTAGGCAATTATTGTGTAGTAAGTCCCCTTGGACTATTCAACTGCTACACTAGAAACATAAGAAAGGAAAACCAATGCTTCTCTAGCATACTGTAGTATTGTGTACTGTGTGATCGTCTGCAAACAGCCCGATCCGTTGCCCGGCCCGATCGCGATAACCAGACTTTCCAAACAATTTGACTTGTCATCACTCATTGGGACAAAAGGTTTTATTGTTGTTATTAAATAACACGCCGCGGACTTAGCGTTATCAGCCGCATCTCGTTGCGATGCTTGTGAACTTGATTACGAGAACAACTGCGGAGTTATTGGCGGAATTATAATTAGATTTTTGAGTTTGACTCATTGGGAGCTTGGCATCTTTCGTTGGTGCAGTGACTTACGCAATCGTGCGAGATATAGCTATCATCAGATCTATTCTCAGGTCAGGGATGTATCCTTTTTAAGACACATCGTAATCGTTTCTGTGGCACGAAGGCTAAGACACTTAGGTTAACAATGCAATCACTTGGTACTCATGAAATAAAGATCGAACTTAACACATTAAGCGATATATTTTGGCGAAGTTTTGTCAAATGGTGCTGTGACCGGTGATCTGATTCGCTCAACCAATTGTTAGTTAACATTATACCTATGTAGTTTTCTTTACAAAACTGTGGTGACCGTTGCTTTTGAGATGAAATGTTAATGTAGCGAGTAACTTTTGTATCAAGATAGGATTAACAATATGCGTGTTCCAATTAAAACAGTGCCGTTAACTAATTACAATATTACAACTTACCAAGGAAACTAGAGAGGACAATTTAGTATTCAAATTCCGATCTAGACAGACAGCACGCATTCCAGGCTTCTTAGTTAGTAAACAACAGTCGTTATTTCGGGCGGTGCAATAAATTAGCGCCTCGATAGCATCAGTTCTAAGAACGCGCGAGAAGCCTTGGCTGGTTTGCAACGACTTAGTTTTAAACTGGTCTCATTTGGGCAGGTGAGGATGAGGATCTTATACATTTAGTTCTGAATCGCTAAATTTGAAGCGGATAGAATCATATGCTGATAAGCTAACAAAAATCATTTGTACGAAGTCAAAATGTCTTTCATATGATTAATTGGTTTTGGTAGGAGAGGTGAGTCTTTTAACGAAATAAATAGCCAGTCTTAGGTCTTCCACAGCGAACTAGAAAACAATGCTAACTGACAAGCAATCTGATTATCATAAACTGTTCATTATACAAATTAACAATGCGCATCGTGCTACAGCAGTCTATAAAGTATTTAATAAATACATTCTGGTGCTATACAAAAATGCATTAAATTGTATTATTACATAAATTATTGAGTCGTGGGAATAGAGTGAAGGGTCACTGCGGTTCTTTGTGCGTCATTGATTCCGTATCGCGAGTCAGGGCCAGAGAGATTAGCCGACCACAAAGACTGTCTGTTGCTCGCTGTGAAGCAAGCCTTATATAGAGCAAACCGTGGCGTCGTAATGTAGTTGTCGTTAATTAAAAATCATCGAGTTTGTCTTGTTTCCTTACCGCTTTGTCTCAATTTAATCAGAGCTCGTTGGGACTTAGTTCTTTCATGGGTAAGTGCTGGAAAACATTGGGTTTTTGGGTGGAAGTATACAAACATCAGAAAATTGAATTCGTTCGTTCATAAGCCCAGTTCTCCCAAAATATATGCGAACAAGTAAAGCATGTGAAAATAAAGAAGCTTTTGTGCCAACATCGTCATCCTTGATTGAATCATTAAATCACGCGCGATATAAAATACTTAAGCGAATGCCACACATTCTTCTGACGACAATGCGGTTTATATTTTTCGTTACACTTTTATTTGATTGAGCCATCATGCCGCGGCGGAATGCGCGATTCGTCACCGGCGACTGCGCCAGTAATCACACTAATGCGCTGTGATAATGACATTATTGCAATAGGCGAGCTTACCACACTCGAGCTGTGAAGAATATAAAATCTTTATTTAGAATGCTTTTGACCGCCATCGTAGAACCAAAGGGTCTAAAATTCAGCTAAAGCTACGAAGTCTATAGCTTACGTTCCAGTCTTGGAACTAAAGGTAAATAGGACTTTTCCAACATTCCAACTGACAGTCTCCAAGTCCCGGTTGTTTGACATTATGTGAATTCCCTCAAAAATCAAGAAATGGCAAACTTGTATTTTAGTTTCAGCTCTTGCAATTTATTTAAAGTCGTAAGTTTTTTCTGAACTTAATTTCCAACTTTCGTCTTCGCCAAACAATCCCAGGTCAGAACCTTTCCGCCGCCAAGTCATCAGAGTAAACCACAGCCATCATCGATGATGAGTGCGGGGTATTACTATCGCCCGCTAAATTGCGGGTAAACTGAAGTGTTTAAGATGCCTGTGGCTTCCGAACACCGGCCAGGGAGAGCGGCCATCTTGCGGTCGCGGAGAACTCCTCCTTTGATGTGTACGCTTTTTACCCGACTGCCGCAGAGAGAGGGCTGCGGGCAAGGGGCTACATGATGTATTCAGGTTTTAAGTCTCAATAGCCAATGTTAATATGGTAGACTAACGAGTATGCGACTACTGTAGAAGTTGGTTTGTGAGATTATTATTAAAATATTAGTTTATTTAATGCGTCCACTCGTTTAACCCGAGTGAATAAAATAATATTGTAGGCAATCAGCTCCAAATATGTACTAACAAGTTAAAAGAGACACTGCCAGCTACCCAACTATGACATCCCTCGTTTGCAGAATTCTCTCGGCGATAGCCATGGTCTCGGTTATTGAATTAAGAAAAGACCAATTGCAGTATGGGCAGGTTTCTGAAGACCAAAAAAGATGGACTGATTTAATTGGAGTTCTTAGACAAAGTTGTTATTAGTCACATTCTACTCTTTGTTTTGAGATCAAGATAAAATAATGAGGGTATCAGCAGTAGTATTCGTTCTAGTGGTACCCAGCCGGCGAGGTGTAGGTGCTAGACTATTATTTACACGCGGGTTCTATGGCGGTCACGAGCCGCGTGATTAAAACCCGTCGGAATAACTTGCACCGAACACCATTGCACCTAGCACCAGGGCTGCCGCCGAGCTGGTATTCTCTTTCTAAGAAAACATATATATATATTTATAGCCTAACCAAGATGACAAAGTTGGCTGCTATAGAATAACCTATGATTGCCCTGGTTGAACCTAATGGCTATATATCTTACTAATGGCAAATAAAGAATGTTACCTACATAAAATTCAAAGGCGCGCTTTTTAAACACTTAGCATTTTTAAACTTTACCATCGAAGTATAGATGGAACACTCCCTTATGCAAAATATTTTGCCTAACGGGTGGTTAATGAAATTGCCCGTCGTAACCAACGCACATTATAGTAATTTTGCAAAATGTACATAATAAACCTGAACACTTCTTGAGATTGGTGAGCGCATCAACCCTGACCACAACTGCGCTATTTCATTTCGCTGCGCCCGCGCACGTAAATCAGGAACGCGTGAAGCAGCCATATAGCTCTTTGACTTATTTATCCCACCACGCCTTCAAAGTCAACTCTATTGCACGCGGCATAAATCACAGAATACCCTGACAAGTGGCACAAAGAGGTGTTAGAATGACAAAAGTAATGAATGCTTTATGTTGATCGGATGGGGTTCAATATTGCGTAACCTGCGCCGGGAATCGAACGGGTGATACATGAGCTGTTGGGGCGGCTGTGGCAGTGATGTAGAACGTGGTGGTAGCCGTGGTGAATGCAAACTGCAGGATATATGGCGCGCAGGTGACACACAGCCTGATATAGTCCAGTGGGTAAACTTGACACAAGCGGCCGCTCGCTACTCCAACCGCGTGGATTTCGGTTTCAGCACACAAGTGTTATACTTTAGCTTAAAGCTTTCCTCGATCAATGGACTAAACACAAAACCAACACAAAATTCTTGTAATAAAAAATATTTTTTCAATTCGAAACGGTACTCCTTGAGGAAAGCGCGTTCAAACAAACAAACTCTTCAGCTTTTTTTACTATAGATAGAAGAGACGACATTTAATGTCAGAAGATATCATCATCGGGCCTCTACGTCTATGTCAGACGATTTATGGTGCAAGTCTATGAAGACACCAGAAGATATAATGGTTATGTAATAAGATATTATGACTTCCATTGTATAAACCATCAGAAACAGAATTCAGGGACGCCAAAACCCATAAACTTAATACACAGAAGTACTTTTTTGCAAGCCCGAGCAATGTTTGAAGTACAACGTGCAGAAAGCGCCGATCATCCGACGAGTGTTCAATATTTCAGTGTTTATTATCGTCATCATTTCCGTTGCCCGCAGCCGACGCAGAGGCCGCGCGTGCGCACGTCGCTGCGCTGTGGCGGGGATGCGCGCCCGCGGAGCTTATTTACACTTTACACACCTTTAGAGGCGGAAGGTAACATGGAATCTATTCCCAGTAAGGTATTTATGTCGATGGATTATTTTGCAAAAGTTAGTAGCCATGTTCACTCATAAAGTCATCATTAATGTTCATCCAGAGAATCACATGTTGGCTTCTCAATTTAGATCACAAATCTAAATCATAAGTATGTATAACATTCCGTTATTAAGTTTCGTTATTGTCATTGTTAAGCCTTTCCTTTCAGAAAAGTGAAAAGTAATATTGATACTGATGTCAATTTTCTGCTTGATGCAGTCTACTGTTGGACGTACATAGTTCTCCCTCAGGTTCGTCAAGCCAGATGGTAGTAAGTAATCGCATTATCGTGAACCATTAAACGCAGGGGAAAATTTGGTGAACCCC
Source organism: Nomophila noctuella (assembly GCA_958496325.1). NCBI lineage: Eukaryota > Metazoa > Arthropoda > Insecta > Lepidoptera > Crambidae > Nomophila > Nomophila noctuella. The sequence continues at coordinate 249,321 of OY292499.1, forward strand.
TACCCTTCGTCACCCCAATCACGTTCAATATTAAAAGGAAATAACATTATATATAGCTTTACTGTTTCATGTTATACTGTGAGCATGTTCTAAGGTGCGTCTTGCAGCGCTTATTTACAGCGCCGCAGCCGCTGCATTGTGATGGGTATCATGCGCGCGCGCAACTGATTGCGTGTTACTGAAACTGATATTTGCTTTATAGACCACGACCGCTGGTTTATAACATGTATTGAGGGAGGTATTGGTAGCATCGTGGATGGGATCGCGATCGACGTAAGTTAGAATCGCGCTGCATTAAGTGCAAAGTTATTTTAGCACATTTAATATAACACACATATTAGCTCAATATATCAGGCAAGACGAGAGATCATCAGTTTTTTTCTAGAGTAACATTCAAATGTCGAAAAATACGTATCTAAGGAAAACTGATAACTGTGTATTAAATTAATCTCAGAACCTTAAAAACACAACAGACAACTTAAAAATGCACTTGTGGTCTACAACAATTTAATACCATCAACAACATTTTCCTATAATAAAACGACAGATTATCTTAATTAACATTACTATCTACCGTATAATTTGCAAGCCAATTATCGCCCATTCACTTAAGTATCACTAGTTGGCACAAAAAGCGATACCGATCCGCTGATCGCGTCAATTAGTGTATTGTTCCCGGCGGTGAACAGACAATTAGCGATGCTCAGTGTTGCGCGGGCGCAGGTCGCGACAACGGCGCGTCTGTGATGTCGCCGACGCAAACATGTCATTCATAGTACTAATATGGAGCTAGAAAGTTTGTCTGGTTGTACGCTTCTTACGAGTACTTTTTACTTACTTACCGCGACGGCAAATAAGGTTCTACATCGCATCGTTGGTGGGCACTTATAAAGAGTTAGCGGAAATTCCAACACACATATTGTCAGAATTCAAATTAATTCCTTGAATAAATAATAATTATATGAATAGCCAGATTTTTCAAGAGTATACTAGGCTCAAATATTAAGGATGTTTTTTTTATATGCCAGGTGGCATAAAATAATTGAAAAGATCACACTCAATGATTGATACTAATAATGAAAGTAGTGTACAGAGAAATTATACTACAAATTACAATCAACGATAAGCAAACTTCACAAGCAAACCCTATGCGAAAACTAGTATGTGAACGATATTTAAAAGGTGACATTCAAAGGACACCGATAGCATTCAATAATTAGCTATTTAATAATTATGTAGCACAAAAACAACATTGAAACTAAACGATTTTGTTATTACAATAATTGCAAGATCGATTGCTTCGGAACAATGAGAGATGTTCACACGTTTAGCCGATATCCCCTAGAATTGATTGATTGCCATCGATCAATTCAGATAATGAGAAATAATTGATCGAAATTGATAGGCGAGAGGCAAAGGAGGCCGATGGTAATTGTGTTTAATTTGCCACAGTTTATAGTAAGACAAAGGGGCCGGCACTACAATGAATTACAATAAGTTTAGTCGGCAATTGTTGTGGTTACTTTGATGACAAATTATTTTAATAAAAGAGAAAAGTATTAAACCTTGTGGGCAATACTACACGTAGTAACATAATGGACTTTTTGCGATAAGGAATTCAACTTTAAATTGTTAAATGTATTTTAATAAGCTCATGACAGGGCGTAAATTGTATATTGGAATACTATATTTTTACAAAAAGCCGACAGCAAAATACAAAAATTATCAGCATGTGGTTGAATTTCTGATGACCCTTACAGTTAAAGCGTTTATGTTACTGAACCATAATTAAACATTCCATGTGTAGCGGCTGACTATTCCCCGGATAGATTCAACTATAAAAGAAAGGGGGAGCCGGATTGAACAGAATAAATAAACTGATACGCTATTCCACACGCCTGTCTTAATCGTAATAAAATCATGTAAAATCTTGATAAAAGCCATGTGTTAATTACAGTGGAATGCGAGGTTATTATTATATAAAGTAGACTTTAACAGATAACTACGTTATTTCGTGACGTTTATGGGTTGTAAAATATCGGACGAGATGAAGATGCGCGTGCTGGTACTTAAGTAACAGCGGTCGGAGTCTTGTTACATTGGTATTTCATTAAAAAATATATACGTAGAATGCACGCTGGGAGTCTTATAATGACGGCCATCCTTGTGGCCCTTAGATGACATACCTAGGCAATCATTACTGCGGCAATAGTCCACACCATCACAAATGATGGAAAAGGTTGCCACAAGCTGCCGAAAGCTTTGCCAGAACCATAATCATAAAAACATGAAGAAGATGTTCGATTGAGGTATGTTTTGGCTGAAAGAAAAAGTCCTACGCGGTTTGAAAAGATTACATTCAAAGCTGGACAAACCATTTTGAAATGCCTTTTATTTCACAGGTCTATTAGCACTGGTAATTAAGTCTGCGTGCATGTCCGCATGTGACCGCCTGTAAATATTACTAGAAGCCATTATTGTTCATTATCGGCAATCTCGAGTTTAAATAGTGATTTGAGTGATTGTCAAAAGAGCACGCGTCTCCACGTACACGTAGGTTCTGCGAAGCGGTTGTTTACGGGAGCCCGGGCGGCGCGCAATTAAACAATTGCCGAGCGCCGACCTCCGCCGACTGCGCCAATTATGCGCCGATTATCCGCCACTTATCGGCTCCTCAGAGCACCGACTATCTCCGGGATAAGGCATGCACACATAACTGTTGCTAAGCCTACTTCTCAAGCGAAAAATGTGAAGTACATTTTTTAGATTTTAAATTCCAATCCAGATGTAAGTCGTACTCCGAATTGGGATCCAGGATCACTGAGGCCACTGAAGAGTAACCGCAGCTAGAAGTAAACTAACAACGTCCATAATGCAACGAAGAAAGGAAGGAATAATTGCAACGATTTCATTGCTCACAGCGCATGTGGCCGAGCTTTTCACAAGAGATGAATAGACTGCGCCTAAGGTTAGAAACCTGGCTGCATCCTTATTTCAATTATGAAAAGTATTCATTTATTGATTTTTGTATCTAAATATATTATCGCTTGTTGTGTGTATCGGCCTCAACAAGACCTCGTAGAGGGCGCCACGCGTAGGTCGTCACGCTCAGCAGATTACACAGTTTTTGCAGGCGGTACTTTTGTCAGGACATATACGAACGATACCCATGTTTGTCGTTTTTCACATTACGAGAACTCTCCATAAATTGCTGGGACGGTGTAATCTTTGTCTGACTAGCAAAGTATTCTCAATACCTGCCTGTCTTACACGTATTACTTAGTATTAAGTATTTTTCATGTTATTTCCATATGGCAGAGTTTGATCGCATAAACTGTAGCAGATAAGTTAATAACGACTCTTTTTATGCTTACACACCTTTAATGTGAACAATTTTTGGTTCAGAAATCGCTATCTTTAAACTTTTAAACACAACAAAGTTTAGTATAACAGTTAAGGAAATTATCGCGATCACTTTAAAACGCAAAAAGCTATAAAAAAAGAAACACTAATTCTCCCCTATCTTTTAAAGTTTGTCGCATGATTCGAGATCGCGTGACAAAATATCGTCCTCAGCCGTCAACCACTAATCACTGTTATTAAGTTAAGACTTCCCTGAACAAGCTCTCCAGGCAATATTAAAACACTATGATTAACTTAAACAACGAAAATAAAACGCGTCATTATGTACTAAAAGAAATAGCCTCCAGCCAATTTCCTTTTGTTTTCTTATTTACTACTGGTTGTTAAACCGCACATTTCAAATAAGTATGCTGATCTGAAGTAAAAACTATAATTTTATAAATATGAAAAATCCTGAAAAATCTCCGAAAATACTCGATCTCAGAGTAATCTGTGAGAATGACGATGACACCTTGGTCATCATCTTCATATAAGGAAAACTCTTTGTATCCCTATACGTAGAGGTATCTTATTAATCTTAATTCTTTATAGTTCTCGAAGACTTTTAGCAAAGCATTGAATCTTTCACAAAGAAGTGCCATATGAGTCATTATTGCGCTAACTCATCTGATTAACGCTCAGCCTAAGCGCAGCTCTGTACGCCGCGCTAATGCGGCCACTGGCTGTGACGGACAGATCACGACTTCGCTTGCAGCTAAACACATTGTCATTATTTTGTTTGCTGCCAGATGTCCCTTCAAAACGTAATATTCAAAAATGTAATTAACCAAAAGAAAACGGGTATTATAAGTCAGAACTCAAAATTATAACATTCGCGGAGAAAGCCGCATCAATAAAATGTAATTACGATTCCCACACTTCTAAAATCTGTGCCAAATAAGTTCTGATTGAGAAAACAGCATATTTGCAATGTGCCCGCTCCACACACGTCGGTCGGTGATTTAGCACTCGTGCGCAATACGAGACCCCGCATTACAGTTGGTCATTGGTAAGAAATAACTAGGCAATGCTAAACATCAACATTATTTTACTTCCTCCTTATCTTGCTTAGTAAAGGTGGTAGTTATTCTAATAAAAACACACAACACTTGACGCATCAGATATTGGTAGGGAAACACACTAGGCGGAAAAAAGCGACCGAAGTTTGGCGTGGCTACGACTGCAATGTACTTTAAAAAGGAAGATTATTTGAAATGACGTCGCGTAATTTTGTATAGAAAATGCAAAGCCGCCGAACTACGGTCGCGTCTTTTCCGACTAGTGTGTTCCTACACTTGGTCTCATTTGGTAGTGCCCTAGCCAAACGAGATCAAAGGTACAAAATCAGCAATTTCAAGTACGTAAAACCCGGGGGCTGATTTAAGCAGTGCAGTGCAGTTAGTATTTCAGCGCTGTGTAGCCGCGACCTGCGCGAGCGCGGGTCACGTGACCGCGCCGCGCCTGCGCACACGCACGCGGAACCGACGCCGATGCGCCAATCGATATCTAACGACCGATGTTTTATTCAGCGCACTTCATTTGAATACGGTTTAACAATACAATTGTTTAGAGTTTACGCGGGCCTGCCGATACCATCCGAGGAGAGCTATTTCCCTAACGTACGATTGAATAAAATCAACTGATAAAAATCAGGATGACGGGGAAGTTATTTGCTAGATGTAAAATGCAATAAAGGTTTTCGCAAGTTAAAAACTGCTAGATAGCAGCAGTAGGTAGACGTAGAGTCTAACTGTTATGTGATTAAATTCACTAATGACATAGCACTTAGACCTCACGCCTACGTATTGCCATCTAGCGAAGTTTTCAATCGCAAACACCCTCATTGGCTTGGATTTAAAAAAGCATGGATAAATAAAATAACGAAGTTATGAAATCACGTCAAACATCCGCGATTTAATTCATGTAACTTGGTAGCGTTTTGTTATTCAAGCTTAGCAAAGCTTTTACTATGATAACATAACGGCGGGCAATTGTACGCTTTCAAGAAAAATGCATAAGAAACATCCACTACTATATGAATATTATACTAAGAAATTTTATGCGAGTATGTTATAATATGGAGGCAAACGAACAAAAGGGTCCTCTGGTGGTAAGTGGTCACCGCTGCCCATGGACATCAATCATCAACTGCACAAGGGTTCCAGATGCGTCGACGCCTATAGGACCCAATACCGTTGACAACTGAGCTCTGACGACCTAACTCACCAGCAGAAACATAGCACCATACAACGAAGTGGAGGTACTTCGCCAAACGAGCGGCTCATTGGAGTGGAAGTTTCACTAAGCTCTTCCTATCTACACTTCTACACTTATATTATAAAGAGGAAAGATTTGTATTTTTATATATACAGAATAAACTCAAAAACTACTGGACCGATTTGAAGTATTCTTGCACTGTTGCCTAGCTACACTATCCCCGGTAAACATAGGGTATTTTTAATCCCGGTACGGGAAGAAGTTCCCTCGGCATGCGGCTGAAACCGTGTGCACCCGTGCGAAGCTGGGCGGGACCGCTAGTCTTAAATAAACCAATACAAGCGCACCAAATACTTGAGATTTAGAACCAATGTTCTGGTACGGAATCTTTGTTTTGCGAGCGCGACGCGCCCGTGTGAACCGCTCGCATCCCGATCACAAGGTAAACGGTAACAGGTTGTCACATTTTTAATTAATATGCATGTTTTACTGACTTTACTGTTCCCGGTCTACTGACTTGCACAGAGTTCGGCCTATTCTCCAAACAAAAACTATTGTCTCCTTTGTAGCCATATAGAGACAGTATTGGTTGTCTGGCTTTTGAAGAACACCATAGGTATAATCAGATGCTTAAAGACTCGAGGAGTATAAAGTGAGGCAACACTCACGTATACATTACATTGAGAGCCTGTAGTGGCCAACTGATACCTCCTAATATAATTGTCAATTGATGAAATTGGCAGGTCGCTATTATTTCGTCTAGCAACATTTAACAGATTTCTAATTAATAACTTTCTGAAAAATCATGATCGTCTCAATATTAAGTGATTCCTAGCAGAGCTACTATAGAATCCCTTGTATAAAAAGTAGCATATAGCATCGGTTGCGGCGCGCATTCCGCAGATATGAGCATTGAGCATTGTGTGGGATAACGGCCGCGGGACCGCAGCAGTTCCCAGCGCGGCGTCACACATTCCAGGGAACAGTTTTGAATTAGCATCGACGACGGTTACGGGCTAGGAAAAACTGCTAACACGCCCCTTGCACTGTTAAAACGACATTAGAGGAAGTCAGGAGGGATAAAGTTGAAGCTATCGAATCAGTAAACTAAGTTAAACATCAAAAACATCGTTCGCTTCTGTTGAACAGATATTCCGGTCTGTATTATTCGTAAAGTCGACGTGGGACAAAAGAACCGATCGAAAGTTCCACTACCAAGAAAGTCTGCCTTAACTAGAATTTCACAATTCTGAAAAAGTCCTTATATGATGGACATCGGCAAGTACATTATATTGGATACAGACCTTTTCTGAACTTCCTAAGCACAGCTTTACTAGATGTAACAGTAATAGCAGTATATCAACATGCATTGAAGAAAACCCGACTCTTGTCAGCGACCTCTCTATACCGCATCAATGGCTTTGCTCAAACAAAACGTGGCTGAATGAGGCTTAACTCAGAGTTCAGTGATCTGTATCTATCTAGATTAACTGCGGAAAGTGGGTTTAAGCCGAACCTGCGACCCCAGACAAGAGAGCGCATTACTCATCCGCGACAAGTATTCAAGCCTCGTAGGAGATTAATCCCAGATTAAAAAGGTTTAGAGAGGCCATACACTCGGCCAGTCATGAATAGAAAAGGTTAAGAATTAACGACAAAGGTCGTACGTTGATTATTACATTTGATTATATTCATCTTTGCATGTGTATTATTAATTGTTTAATATTATTATCTATTATCATAAATAAATACATAGATAATAAATAAATTCCTTGGCCTATCACACCAATTACCTAACCCCAAACTAAGCTCTAAGCTTGTACAATAGATATGACGGAACGGATACCATACTGAAATCATTTTTCATAGCAATATTTAGCGGTGGTCCATCGGTAAACATGCGTTTATTAGGGCGGGCGCTGACAAACCGCGCAGATTGGATTGCGCGCCGCATACTGATCTCTGCGCCTGCGCATGTACCAAACAAAGACAAAGAACGCTTTGTCTTTGAAGCTGTATGTTCTAAAGACTGACAGCTTTGTGTTTCATTTAATTATAGTACACACATTGACAGTAAAATCACCGACATTTAAACAACTCCGAAGTCACACATGCTTTGTCCGTCTTTAAAATCTTACTCACCGAAGATATTCCCCACAGCAAAAAACGTCTTCAAACTAAGAAACGCTGGATTTTGTAATATCATCATCATAATAAGTTTAATGTAAGCTAGTGATCTTAATTAAGGAATCCTCGCTGGACTTGAGTCCTACTTCTCACAACTCTCAAATAGGAAACAAAAAGCGAACATCGAGCCAAGAACAATGAAAGACATTTGTTAATAAATTATGGAAGGAATAAATGATTCCCCATCAGCAATAAATATCGGCGATAAAACAGTAAACTCCCGTCACGGATATCAAACCGCCGTAGATCAGACAGGGACGCACTCGACGACAAATAGTAATAGTTCGAAGAAAAGATTATTCGTCGTTGCATTTGTTTTTTAATATTATATCTAGAAATGTGGAAATGGAGTCCTAAACCTACCAGTAGGTTGAACTTAAAGCAGAAACGACGTTATCGAAAGATTTCCTTAGTACATACTTGTAGTATGCAAGAAATTTTATGTAATTCATAGCATGAATTAGTCCATTTTTCAGGAAGTCTTTATAGCACTAATGTGTGCAGAAACAGAAATCCACGCGCACGGATTCGCGGGCGGCCGCTAGTATTCAGATAAGTTTTATATTTAATGTTTGCCACACACGATTCAAATCTATGTGCCACACAGCACCTATAAAACATTAAGTCTTTCGCATTTCATTTACAATAACAAACAGCAGCTAGCATCCTGGATGCGTGTCTGTTTGGAGCCCAATCCCGGATCCACGAGAGCCGCGACCCGCATCAGTCAGCCGGCGCACGACCGCGCCCGCGCCGACACACCCATTATGCAAATTGTCGGACCGCTCCCGCCGACTGAGGGGTTGTGAACCGCAGCTTTCACGGGACTTAGCTATTAGCTAGGAAACGCTAGATCTTCCGTGCACATTCTATCTCATGAAAGTTTGTGTTTGTTTTTGCTATTTGCTAGCAATAGTTTGGAGTTTAGATGAAGTAGGTATAATAGCAAGATTCGAGCCTACCTAACCTAACGACTGCTTGCTGTGGTTGTCGTTGTGTGGGTTATTTTGAACACATAAAAAGCTATATAAAATACATCAGGCATGACCGGTGGATCATGAGATTGCTCGATTTATCGGTCGTGACTATAGATGCGACGCCGGTTATTAACGATTTTAACCGTGCGGGTAAATATGCATTTTTCGTTAGAAACGGTTAATAACCCGCATTTTATGCATTTTACGGTTAAATTCCACTAGATTCCGCTAGATGTAAATAAGTGTTTGTATAATAATAATAGTAATAGATTGTATATTAGACGCAATTATAAATTAAAGCGACATATAATTTAACATTTACGTTTCGTAGTATTTGCGTGAAAGAGTAACAGACATCTATCCATCCATCTATTCTTACAAACTTTCGCATTTATAATCTTAGTAGGATTAGGTAGTAGGATAACATCTAAAATGAATTTTATTTATCTTTTGAATATCGATTTTCTCTTCACAAAGGATAAAAACTATACCCTAATACCCTTTTTAGCTGTCACTGTCAGATAACTAACCGTTAACAACTGCATTTTATCGGTAGCTAACCAAAAATTTGGTTATTTAACGGTAGCTAACGGGTTTTTTACAACTATAGTCGTGACGAATAGCTATTCTACTCAACTATATGAGCAAAGGGATGCAATAGTGCTTTCAACTTTCATGTGCACACTGAAATACCTTGAGTAATTTGTATTTACTGTCGTCGACGATGGAACATAGCACAATGGGCACGTGCCCTAGGCCTCGCGATCGATTGGGGCCCTATCTAAGGGTTCTGGGGGCCACAATTACCAAACAAAAGGTTTAAAGGCCCATGGGCCCAACGTAATAGTTGAAAGACGGCTCTGCAACGACAGAAATAGAGAAACACGAATTTAAACAATGGCCAACCCACCAAACACAATTTTCGCAGGTAACACACAAACTAAATGATACAAATGCTACACGTAACATTTCTGCTGTCAAATAGTTGCCTACCTCTGCTCTGCTAGGAGAGTATGGCACAGCGTGTGAAGTTATTAGCGGAGTTAGACCACGGCGGCGCGCTGATTGCCGCGCGTTCGACGAACGGGTTGCTTTATTTTGCAGCAAATTACCTGTTACTGCGAGAGGCCTTGAACGTGGCCCTTAATGGCCTTATCTGTTGCTTTGCTTTTAACTTAATATAATAATGTACCATGTGTTAAGCTTTTTCTAGAACTTATTATGGCAGACTTGGCTAGAGTTGAGTATTTTTTCTGAGATATGGGGTACATGACAACTGATGATAGTTGAAAATAATCAGCAGTTTTGATCACCGATATCTATCAAACATAGCGCTCACAGTAGTCACGTTTCTAAAGAAGATTGAATGTTTACAAAAAACACAAGGCAAAGCGTATAACTTGCTACAAGGCTTTGTAGCAAGTTATATGCTTTGCGGTTTTATCCAATTAATGTTCTGAAACCAGTGGGGCATGAAAGGACGATCATGAAGGAGCCAGATTTGATGGCAGCAACCGCAAGCTTTACTGGACATGCATTCCCTACCGTCGTAAATGAGCAATGATCGGACGATCTTTAGTGTTCGTAAGCCGCATCATTTGCTGCAAGAATAAATGAACAAGAACCGTCCATTTATTGGCATATTAAATTGTTTGAAATATGAACACTATTTACGTGGAAATGGTTCCGTATTAGATACCAACATCAATCAGATAAGTTCTCGTCATGAGGACCTCTATTCCTTTTATCATGACTAGACCAGAAACTTCTATAAATAAAACAGAGACCAAGCCAATTTGATCATGGTAATCTACAGACCGAAGGGAGCTTACGATATTTTCGTGTTTGTCAATGTCAACGGATTGACTTAAATAAAACTACAAGTACAACCCTACACAGCACAAGTCAGGATTTGAGTTCCGATTTCATGATTATTCTTTATCCTTCATTTACAAATTAATTCAAGTAAAGAAGTTTATCCTACACAAACGTAAGTTGAATGTCTTTGTGACCTTCGAAGAAGTATTTAAATGGTTCACTTATTTAGTTTATCCGCGCAGAGAACGCTAAACGTTGGCAAAGATAATGAAAAGGCCGTTCAGAAAGAAACCGCAAGTCGTACCGACTCGGCGCTGCCGCGATTGCGCCGACCGCAAGCTGCGCCTGCGCACGCTGTCTGAGCGGCGCAGCTCTTGTGGGAATATTGGGAGATATCATAGTCGTTCAAAGAATATATGGATCAATATAATAAGTGTTGATTTTTCCGAGCAAAACCCCAGGTTTGTGATCGCCGACCCACATTTGTCAAGCTTTACTTTACTTTATAATAAGTACTTACTAGTTAAACTACTCGTAACGTTGAAGGTTTCATGTTTTACATAAATGTTAAACATTTCAAACTATCTCAAAGACAATCTCAAAACAAATTGAGTAAATGTTAAAGTTGTTGTTATGTTCTATAGTTCTATTATTCATATTTTGGGACATACAGCTTGTTGTTTTATGAAATATTGTCTCTACCCAAATTCTTGATTTTTAATAAAGACTCACTGTTTCGTAAGGGGAATCGTTTCTTGTCTAAAGAAACTTGTAACACCCTTTTATCTAAAGCATTATCAATTCTCTATAGAATGTTTTTGGTAAAGTATCAACAGAAAGCTTTTATTATTTCAAAGCAATAAATATAATATATTCAATTAACGCTTCGTCGGAACAACGAGCGACCACTGGTTCGGGAAGCCCATACATCACACGAACATGTTCATGAAATTCACGGCGCATGTCAATAGGTTGGTATTTGTTTACTATTTTTATTATTAAAACAATTAGAAAGTACGAGAGCTCCCATGCCACAGTGTAACAAATACAGCTAAGCAAGATGATTCCAGTTGGCATCTTTAGTCACTATTTAAGATTTTGAAAGTTTCCTGATGATGAGCTAAAGGTGCCTTTCTGGTAATGTTGATGATAACTGGACGCACAATAATTAGAAAGTAGTTTAGTTAATATTATTAGAAAGTAGCCCTGATTGTTTGTCGTTACTTTTGTTTGGGCTATTGTAAGCTTTATATCAACTAAGCTTCATTTTTGTTTGGTTCTTAGAGATTTCACAGCAACGTATGGAAGATTGTTCCTGCTGTATACTGTGTGTTCATCGGATGCACCACGGCAGTCCATCACGGCTGTCGATGACGCCGCGGCGATACCGGCAGCCCGGCCTATCGCCGCCATTTGTCGCCTCCGCCCGACTAATTGTTACACCGAATTATTACCAGCCCGAGATTTACGACAATACCCCTCGCACCTGTCCGATGCTTGCAACCAACAACACTATAATAAATAAAATTTGTTAACTAATCTGCCTCCAGAAAACACGCACCATAAACCAGATAGAATTCTGAGAGGCGCATTTAAGCGATGATAAATTACTAAGATAAGACATTTAGAGGGAAACGTCTGTATTGTTTTATTAATAGGTGAAATGTAGCCTTTTACGAGCCGTCGAGCGCTGAGAATATTACGTAATTATGAAATATTCTGCTTGTTCTGACGTGTAATGGAAGTAAATTATATTTCCACAGAACCGAATGACGTCGCGTGCAAGACAAAGCCTTTAAAGTGTTTTACCCACTAATACAAGTCAAAATGCTGTTATGATATTTTACGCATGTCTTTTGATATTTTACGACTGTTGCTTTTTTACCCCCTAAATACTAATAATATTATAGTACAAAATACTTATTATAACGTAGTAACGGTTAATCTCCTCCACAGAACAGATAAATAAGGTATCTGTTCTGAGGTCTCCTCCATTCACATGAGATCAATAAAAACGTTTGCTTGGCATCCCATGTCAGTAATTGATAACAACGTAACGCCAAGTCTCGCGGTAATTAATAAAACCCCATCGGGAACGATCAACTCACGGGTAAATAATGATGGCGGCCGCTACAGGGTTGACGGAGAAGACTTTCCTAACGAATAAGTACCTAACATAATTGTCCACTGGAATATTTACTTATTCGGTAAATTGACAAAGGCCATTCATTACCTTTGTCCAGACCATGATTGAATTACCGTGTAAAAAACATTGTTTCGAATCGGAAGACAGCTCGGGTTCAAAAACTCTGTATTGCGCAAGAATGTTTGTTAAGACCATCATTGTAACCATAACTTTATATTTTAACCATTTTCCGTTTCGTAACAAAATAATGTGTTATAAAATACGCTCTTTTAATTATTTATTTAAACTTTTTACTGCCTTATGGTGCCTTTATTTCTATTACATTAACTTACTGCCAGCAACCCTAACCCACAGTGCGTGTAGAGCATTGTCAAACACGCTTGTTTGTCGAGAGCGGCGGCTGCGCGGGCGCATGCGAGCCTTCGGGGAACACTCCACGCGGCGATCCCACTTGTTATAATTAAACATTGAAACACAAAATGTAGAGAGTAATTGTATTATTCACCTTTGTAAAGTTCTTGAACGGTTAGGCTGGTAATTTGTCAGCGATGTGTTGACTATTCAGTTGTGACATGAAGATTGAAGACATGGGAAAATAAAACAAAGATGAGGCCGTACTTAATAAAGGAGATGGGAATAATATTAATGTAAGTACATAATATTCATGTTTTATTCGCCACCAAGTTATATCATTATAGATTCGAATCGAATTAAAGTTGAGATCAAAAATCTAGAATATAATGCATGCACATGCACAATGCAGTTTCTCTTTAAAAAAATAAAAAATACTTTCACAAATAGGGCTGCTCTATTATTTACGTGTATGTGTTAAAATTATTTCAAAAGAAACTGTGGTGTCCAGATTTATCTTTGGGTTGTTAAATAAAAGCCACACAGTGGTTTTACCAAGCGCTGCGCACACGTCCGCGCGGTCGGCAGTCTGGCGTCGAGTCCCCTCCCGCCCCGCGTACGCGTGCGCCTCGCTTGCTCTTTATTAATACGTCACACCTCTTCCTTTTACAATGATTTTGAAAAATTACAAAATAATCTTTATTCAAATAAGCCTCAGGAAAGCACTTATGAATCGTTAATAATAAAATTATAAAAACCACATATTGACTCTACCACCGACTTCGGAATGCAGTCATCTACCGAGAAGAAGCGGCAAGAAACTCGATAGTTGCTCTTTTCAATCGCCATTTTTTTACATAAATTGTCTGTACAATAAGTCTACATCTACAGCTACATCTAAAGCTGTACTGAACTGTACTAATATAATAAAGCTGAAGAGTTCGTTTCTTACATTGTACTCATTTCCACTAGAGCTTAGTACCGCATGTGGTGCTGGGTTGAATGTACTAGTGAGATTATTTTCTTTGACCAAGTTTTTTGTCCTATTTCAAAATCTATTGCTTTCCGTTTTCGGTCTTCATATATGTTCCCCTTGTCTTTCATTAGTCTGTCTCTATATCTAATATCGGAAACAATCTCACTACTACTTCCAACTTATCTTCCTCCAACTTCCTCCTCTTCCAACTTCGGATCTTGTCTATCATTTCCTACTAAAGTTACACCAGGAGTTTTGTCTGTAGTGCTATGTGGGGTACTACTGTACGTTGTTAGATAGTCTATAAGATCTGACTTCAAGCTCTGACAATTACGATGACCCCACTGAAGTTTAGGATCAATGGTGATCCCCAAAAATACAGTTGAATCTACAGTTTTTAATTGTTATTCATGGTACTTGATGTATTCATCTGCCTCACATTAGGCATCATAAATTTTATACATTTCCTTCTTTTATGACAAATTTTAGGTACAACATTACAAATAACAAAACTATCTCACATAGATTAGTCGTAAAATATGTATAGCAAGTCGTTTACATAGATCAAAACAGAAATGGTCTTAGTATAGATCCTTGGGGCATGCCCATTCGCAGTTTGACACGAGAAGAATTATTGTTATTCATGTGCACCCTTTGTATCCTGTCAGTGAGATACGGTTCACAAGTTTTAAAGAAGATTCCGATTACCCGTAATACTTTAATTTAATGAGCAATATCTTGTGGTCAACGCAATCACACGCCTTCGACAGATCCCAAAAATATCTACAGCATTACGTTTACTTTCCCAGGCATCATAGACATGTTTGATAAGAGCAGTCCCTGCATCGGTTGTGCTCTTGGTTTGGTAAAACCAAATTGCTTTCCAAGTAGCAAATTGTTAGCGTTGAAATGTGAAAGTAAATGTTTGAACATAATTTTTCAAATATTTTACTAAATAAGAAAATATTGAAATTGCCTAAAATTAATTGGGTAATGTTTATCGCCTGACTTAAATATATTACATTATATTACTAAATTTTTATAACACATTGTTACAACTTCTCCTATTATAACACATTATCACATTATGATTTTACTAAATTTCATTACATTTAGGAATTTACTTCAATCAATAACACTTATTTATCTATAATATATAAAGCTCGATTACCACTCACTGACTGACTGACTCATTCATCGGGGCCTTTTTTCGCAGTGTTGCCAGCTTCAGACTCGAAACCGATGTATGGGAGTTTTGTTCGGACCGCCAATCAATCTGGAAATTTTTCTTTTTTTTTCCAAAAATCCAAGATGGCGGCCATGTTGGTGGTCGCATCTCCGCAACTATTAACCCTGGAGCTGTCAAATTTTCAGGGGTCGTTGTCTGTGGGGAACGGTCGGGGTTTAACGAGGGTACGAAGGCCCGTGAGATTTTGAATGGACGAAGCTGCTACCAGATCAGATTGTTGGTTACATCTTGGTACCAAGAGTGGGCCGCTTATATTTACATCGATGTCAACGACACCGGCACCGTGGTCATTGAGCGGCGACGAAGTTTTCATTTGCTGCGGCTGTCATCGATCGTCCCCAGCCTAACGTCGTCGTGCATGAAATGCTGCATAGTGAGAGCAGAGCCAGTGCCGTCTCCCACCGGCGATTCACCAGGCCCCTCCACGAAGCGTCCCCACTGCCCTCGGGAGGACTTAGTTGAATATATAAGCCTACAGCGAAATAGTTTTTAATAGTCCTCAAGATATCTGTAGAAATTCCCCAAAAGTCCTCAGATTTCTTAGTACATATTATATTCTTTCAACGTTTTTAAATATTTAACAGGGGTTACATAATCAAGTTGAAAGATGATTATACAATAACTGTTTTCATCAGACTTTACCTTACTTCTTCCATGTTGCTTTAATTTTGTTGGGACTACTTTTTATATTTCGTAACAAAATGGACTTGGCTTTATAACATACTTTCTTAAATATTTAAGAATAAGATAAAAACTATTCAATCATCTTCGGATCCTTAGAATATCCTTAATACCGTAAAGATCATATAATTTGACTATATCATAATTTGTCTACTTACATATATTAATTGCTGAAGTGCCCAAATAACTTAATACGGTTTAGATTTATTTATAGTCAGCTTCTTCTTAGGGAAGAGAAGATTGAACTAAATTTAGAAGCTACCAAGCCAAACAAATTATCATAAAGAGTATCAACATTGTCATCATGAAGAATCAAAACAGAGATCATCCGTTTTCTTTCAATATTGTTTCTAAAGTAATTTTTACGCCTTTCAGTGACAGGCCTACAAATTATCACTGCAGACCCCCGGGGAACATCTGGTGTACCATTTGAACTTGTCCACTGTCCACTGTCTGATTGTAAATAATTAATTACTTTTTGTCTATTATATCTGTGTCACCCGAACATTATCTAGGCAGGTGGCAGTAGTGGATGTGATCCTTGTATGTTCATAAAATAGATTTGATATATTATGACTTAATAAGATTCAAGACCCTAACAGTATTTTGTGAACCTTCAAGAACCTTAAAGTCTCCACTTGCAACTGTTTTTTTTTATTTGTATTACAAATTTTCATAAGTACCTCTTCCATAGTATTTTCCAACCTATAGTGCGCTCAATAGACCGTGCTACTGAAGCTTTTCGTTCTTTACATTTTAATTCCTCCTTGAGTCGTATTCCTCATTACTGAGGGTCGTGATCATTGCATGAAATGAAACACACAACAACTTTCTTGGCAATTTTAATGGAGTGGTTTGCCATTGCCTTCTCCATTTCACACACTAACTCGTAGTGTGTAGGTTTCCTCACGATGTTTTCCTTCACCGTACAGCTGGCATGGAATTACGCACATAGATTTTTGAAAATCCAGAGATGCGTGCCTGACTGGACTTGACCGCCGACCTCACGCATGTGAAGCGGCGTTCTTACCACTAGGCTACCGAGCTGTTAAAATTTAAAATTTTATTTATTATATATTAATTTAAGCGACCCATCATGTATTTTGTACTGTCTTATGAACGACCTGGCTACCTTAAACAATTATATTGTTTGAATCAATGTTCGTTTATACACAAGACGTAATGTATATTCATACGTTCAAGAAATAAACCTATCTTCAAGTTCTTTTCTAGCAAAGCCTTGTATATTTTGAGGAAATAAATTAAATTAATTACAAAATTTTCTGTTGTCAATGCAATACGTTTGCTGAGACTTCTTCTATTTTCTTAATATTTAAAATAAGTTATTTGGATAATTAGTATAATTATTACCCAAGGTCTAATCGATGTACAAGTTAGGTTGTTTATTCTGCTCAATGAAAGCAGGCTTAGTAGCCAAGTTCTTGACTGAGAAAATACAATGACAGCGACACAGCTATTTGTCTTTTAAAATAATTAGTCGAATATTATTGATTAGCATTATTTATCAAATAATTATTCATCATTATGTTGTTTTACACTTTAAAATTTAATTTATTAATTTAATTCATACAATAAATTTCTTGTAAGGCTGTTCCACCATATGGAGGAGAGTAGCCGTTAACGCCGGTTGCAAGAAAATATATCTCGAGTGACTAATTCCCGTGACACGGGATCGCTATTGCATTGCAAAGGTTCTACAGGTAGATTGATTGGACATTTTGGGCGACCTGGACAATGTCAGGTTACCTTGTATTGTGGCCCTTGCCATCAAATGAGGTGTTTCGGGTATTTATATATATTGTTATATATGAATATTTTAATCTACTATTAATAAAATAATAATAAATGTATTGGAGTCACACACCAATTGCCCGGACCCAAACCAAGCTCGAAGCCTGTACAATGAAAGCCAGAGAACGGTCAGACATACTTAAATATACTTTTATAATGACTCGAGTACGAATGCCGACGTTCATCACACAAACCTTGCCCCCCAGCGGGGTTAGAACTCTTGGTTTTGCAGCCAGGGCCTCCGACCGCTAGACCAACGGCCCAGTCAAAATTAGTTTCATTAATTTCCTCGTAACACTTGTCTAAAGTTATTTTACTGAATTTGCGAATACACTCATAGGTATAATTTATTCGCAAAGATATAATTATATTATATATCATTTATTCGCATTTAAGAAGTGTATTGTTGGGGACGCCCAACAATACACTTCTTTCATACATTAGAATGAAAGTAAAGTGTGTCAATAATTTTGATTTATTCTATCTATCTAGCTTGATTAAATGTCGATTATAATGAAGTTACAATTAATAAACAAATTGGTACAGAAAGTTTTTCCGTGAAATTGTTTATTTAGTTGAAAATGGCCAAGTAACAATAAAAGATGTGTTATTATCCCCCCACTCATCACTACCTCCATATTTCAGTGTATGGTTCATTTACTTTTTGAATGGTAACCGAGTATAAATATTTGGTCCACTTATCCGCGAAGCAACCGGTTAGTGTTCGTATAAAATAGGTACTTGAATTGCTAGGTAGTGTATTTTATGGTCGTAAAATGTGATAACATTGTAGGTATTACATAGGGTGAAAGTGGTTCAACCACACTGAAATTTAATTCCATTGTAACGAGAATGGTGAATGTAATATGAACGTGAAAAGTAGTATTTTCCATGTAATGTGAACTTTGACAAAGTACACCATTTTGTGCTCCCTGGCACCTTGCTCCATCTGGGGAAAATCACACATTAATTGCTCCTTGGTAACTGGTTGCACCTTTGCAACCTATATTTGTACTCCTTGGTACCTTTATTAGCTATTTTACTGCTCCCTGAGCAATTTGATGCACTTTGGCAACACATATTTGTACTCCTTGGTACTTTTGTTAGTCAATTAATTGCTCCTTGGCAACCTGATGCACCTTGGCAACATATATTTGTACTCCTTGGTACGCTTGTTAGCTAATAGACTGCTCCCTGAGCAACTTGATGCACCTTCGCATCATATATTTGTACCCTATGGTACCTTTGTTAGTTGAGGGCTATAGAATGCTTGAAAATGAGATCACATCTCAATTGTCTGACAGGACTCGAACCCAACATTTCCGCCGTCCACGCCATCGCCACTGCTCTGACAGCTGATGTGACCAAATAACCCAAGCGCGTGATGTCTGCTATTGAGCTGGTATCTAATTATCTCATGTGACCAAAGAATAAATTAAAACAAAGCCGCAATATAACAAATAATATAATATGTAGGTATTCCAAATTGGTAATATACTCGTAATATATATTTGCGGATATTACCCGCAAAATTAATATCATTAATATCAAAATAATATAATTTACAATAAGCAATGTTAATTACGTACGAATAAACATTGTTATTCGATACATGCTAAATAAATGCGACAAGTATTCTCTCGTCCGTGGAGAATACGAGTATAATAATAAAAAAATGTAACAATATGAACTGACCCCACAATTGCTTTTACCACCAAAACTTGTTGGCACAATGGGTAAGTTGAAATTGCATAACCTGGCGATTTGTTTTTTCGTCCTTAAGTAGGTTTTGCTCACAAGTTCCTAGTCGTGTATCTTTATTTTTAGCTACTTGCTAGTGTAGGGATAACAAATGGCATTATATGTGTATATATTTCTACAATGGCATTTCATTGCGAAGTATAATTTAATCGTCACAAACCAAACTCGATTCTTTATTAATCAATAATAATGAACTTGAATAACACTGTGGGTATTCTTACTATTCTTATTTGACTTCGTTGATGAGGTGACGACGACTTGTTATAAGCTAGTTATCGAGTAAAACGTAGGTATACCGCTCAAATTGTCTGCGACTCAACTCAATTTAGCATTACTTTTTTTTATACGCGTGAATACGTTTTGTCCCTCCTTTTATTAAAATTTTCAAAATATATTCCACTTACTTGAGGGCTCGTCGCCACGTGTGGTGTCCAGATTTATCTTTGGGTTGTTAAATAAAAGCCACACAGTGGTTTTACCAAGCGCTGCGCACACGTCCGCGCGGTCGGCAGTCTGGCGTCGAGTCCCCTCCCGCCCCGCGTACGCGTGCGCCTCGCTTGCTCTTTATTAATACGTCACAGAAACGTTTCGTGATTCGTCGCATGGGCTGATTTGATTTTTACGGTAAATGAATATGCCTCTACAACTGCAGGCGGAAGCGAGGCAGGTAGGTTGTCTTCGACTTCCATGCGTTGTATTGAGAGCAAACAAACATCGCGAGCTGAGGAGCTCGGCTGAAGTAGCCCGCGCCGGGGACACGAGGTTTCAAAACGAAGACTCCGCATGACTGTCATTACTCAAACACGCTGAAGCGGTAGAGTAGGGGTCTGTCCGACAGCGAATCACGGTTACAAAATACTACTTCAAAACACTCAAATTATTGATGAACTAGCAGCCGCCCGCGATTCCGTCCGCGTGGTTTTCGGTTTCGCACACAATTTTAAACTATAGCCTAAAAGCCTTCCTCGTTAAATGGATTATCCAACACAAAAATATTTTTTCAAATCGGACCAGTCGTTCGAGATTACCGCAAAACTCATAAGCTTTAATATATTATTATAGATAACAGAATACAAAGAGTATTCCAAAGGAGGCATAATCATCATTCTTCATCAAATAATGCGTTTATTCCCACTCAGCCACCACAAGGATTGCCACCGGTGACAAATGGGAACGGAAATTACCTATTGCCCTCAGTTTTTCTACATAACTTTTTTGTATTTTTTTGATTTGTTTGAATTGGTTATCTTTTTAAGAGAGTCTCTATAATTTATAATGCATTCTTGTGGCAGATTGCAGATCAGTAACTAGGGTTGCAATTTATAACAAAACTAGCAGAGCTTTTCTGGCAGTCACTTTTCCCCGCTGCGACCGGGGCACGGACGGGCGTGGGCGCGCACTCGACGTCCACAAACGTCTGTTTGAGTCTAACTCCAAATTAAACAGCCATTAGCCGGCGGAGATCATCGCTTTGTTTGCAGCCACAACAAGCGTGGGCGCACTGTAACGCGCTCACAAAACAAATCATTTCCTACTCAGCTGCTAAGTGCTTAGGAATAGCTTTGTTTTTATAAGACCTACATTGAATTTGAAAGACGCCTTGGTGGTCTGATATTGAAAGCATCAGACCGTAATCTTTGAGTACTAGATTATTAAAACTTCAAGCTTGACTTGCAGCAGTATATAGCAGCGCATCTAGTTTTTGAGGCCAATGCACTCTACGGTTATTCAATAGAAACAAGGCATGGCACACTTAGAGAACTGACAATATATATGCCGATCGAATTTAATCTTTCGCATTAAAACTGGCATACTATGATAAAATCCTCTCGCAATGAGGTGTACTTAGGCGTGTATTTTATTTTTTATTAGCAATATCGTCCTGTTTGTGGCGATATCGGCGGATCTTGCGCGGGCGCATCGCGTGCGCCGTCCGATACAGCCTCACGATCACGCGCAGACACGCTCTATGCCACGGTCCGGAGGTACAAGTATGCCAGGACATGTTGGAGAAGTTATCTGGCTTATCTCAATACATAATGATTAATAATTATCTTTGGGTTATCACAACAAACGCCAATGTGCAAACTAAGGAAATAGATTAACATACCATGAATGCTAAGATATGGACTCGAGTAAAAACTGCAGATATTTAAATACCTAACATTTAAGTCAAGCTAAATCTGAACACGCATTCTCAATTGTTGTCTGGGTCACAAGTGTCTTGATATGTTGATGTGAAAGTGTAGTACTCACACTGTATGTACGTACAGTCGAGCAACTGAGCAACAAACTCCGAATTACATGCTTGTGGATGTTCCCCACATGTTGCCTCGAGACCCCGCTACCGCCCCAACATGGACAGACTCGCTTCAAGGCACTCGCACAACCAACCTAAAAGTAATACATTGTACCTATTCACAATTACTTTGTGTATAGTTCATCATGTATCGTACATAAGGCAAGCGCTACTGCCGTTATACGTTCAACGCGATTAAGCCGCTTCCTGTTAAGAAAGTTGAAATAAAAAATAGTAGTCGTAACATCCACTGTTTAAGCGACAATTATTGACCGCGCTTTGTGAGTAATAACTATAATTTTAAATGAACATTCGCTAATAAATCTGAGGCGTCGTTGTTAGGTGCGCCTGCGCCTCGGGCGGGATCACTCCGACGTGTCGTGTCGAGAGCGATCGCCGCCGGGGGCAGTCTGTCACCTACCCATCACTTACACTTCTTAAGCCTTCAACATACGACGAAACACTTCAGTTGGTGATATGAGGGGATTTTCAGTAAACAAAATTGTGCAATAATTTTCTATGTTCTGTGTGTTTAAGAGGGTTGTGCCGTTTTCATCCTATGACGTTTCATCCTACTCATTATTAGAGCGTTTGGGAGCAGTGGCCGAAGATGACGGTCTGTATTTTCCGTTGTTTTTCTCCTCGTTGAGTCGTATTCCTCATTACTGAGGGTTGTGATCATTGTATAAAATGAAACACGCAACAACAACTCTCTTGGCAGTTTAAGTCCGATGTGGAATGACATAAAAATACACTCGGTGACCAGTTTACATTTTTTAACAGAGAGGTGATTGCAGAGTCCGATGGACGATCCTATCCTTGCACACCGGTCGTCTGTACACGTGAGGTCTAATCCGAGCTTTAGGTTCTATTAGTAGATCTTGAAATTGGGATTGTACTGAACTACGTAGTTTATTTGTGATATTATTATGGAAACTATCTAATCGCATCTGTTTCTGAAATAAACAAGGATAGTTGGACCTGCTGTCGTAATTGAGACTCGGAACTTAAGACATCCTACTACTCAGTAAACCTCTGGGGTTTCCTTCACTCCTGTGAGTTGAGTGGGACCGCTGTTGTTACTTCTTCATAACTTTGTATGCGGCATGTTATTTCCACAACTGTCAAGTGCGTTTGCAGGCGCCCTTATCACCCCGGTGGATCACTAGCGCTCGGCGTCACCTGCGACCGCTTATTACCGCCGTCAATCACTGAACCCGCGCCAATTACCGCCCGCGTTATTGTCACCCATTACTCGCCCGTGATTTGTGGACCGCCTCACTGTTATTATGACGCCGATTGCGCACACTAAACGGACACACTTTGAAATGACGGTGTTTGACATCATGTATATATCAGTGGTGTCGATTGAGCAACAGAGCAGGGCAGACCTAATTTGCCATAACCTTTCACAATGTGTGCTAAAAACAAACCATGAATTATTGTGTTACAGTCACCTGATTTAACGTAGGTAGAATATACGATTAAGCCTTCCTAGTCTAGAGAAGGCTGCGGTAGGCAAAATCTATACACCATCAACCATTTAAATACGCAAGATATACCTACATATTGGATGCCACATTAGCCCAAGCGCGCTTGCACATTCATCCCATACACTTGTAATACAACACTCTGTCACAAACAAACATGAATGTTCATTACATCACGACTCCCAAGATATCAGATGTTTATGTGCATAGTCATATACTGGTCTTTGTACCCCTATACTTAAAGTTGCTATGTATGCTTAAGATTGTGTTTCGTTTAGTACATGGCAGCGACTGAAACGGCTGTAGGATGTTTCATTATATTACAGTTGGGGGCAGCCCATTAACCCGCCGCGATGCTATCGACGAACCCGCGCGGCCCGCGTTTAATTGAAAACTGTTACTTCCTCAACGCAAGCTCGAAACACCCCGACATGCAGGAGGGAACCAATATTAACATAAGACGATATCGTTAATTTATATTAAATACGATTAGTGCGATGATGACGAAGGGTCGACAATGACATAACGATGATGCGATATCATCATCATCATCATTATCCTGCCCTGATAACACAGGGGTCGGCGCAACATGTATTCTGCTTCCACTCACTCCTATCAGCCGTCAGCTCTACATTCACTCCTTTCACGTCCATACCATACATCATGCGATCCATCTAAGTATCTCTGTTTCGGTCTTCCTCTGATCGTCTTTCCATCCTTTCACATTCATATTTAGCACTCTCTTAGTGACATGCCATGCGCACTATCCTTAGGAAACCTGCAGTTACCGTCGCCAGAAGACTGGAAAATGTTCATGTCATATTATACCCGTCGATAAATGGCTACTGCATAAGTCACAGATTACTATATACTAGTCAGAGAATAAAAGTAGCTGATGGTCTTTTGTACTGTAGTGCAGAGCGATCGAGTTTAAGTTGAGTAAATAGGAAATGTATCGCTGTAAAATTACACCACCGTAGGTAAACCACTCGGCTAGGACATCATTAATATTATTAATATTACTTTATGATTACAACAAACTACAAACATGTAGTAAATACCAATCTAACCACGTAATACGCTTTTTATAGAGTTTTGTAAATTCCAGAATCACAT
Organism: Nomophila noctuella; assembly: GCA_958496325.1. NCBI lineage: Eukaryota > Metazoa > Arthropoda > Insecta > Lepidoptera > Crambidae > Nomophila > Nomophila noctuella. Next base: position 273,803 of record OY292499.1, read on the forward strand.
TCTAATACAGAATACCAGTCGCATTAATTTTTAAATTAAATCAGAAGTAAAAAAAAGCAGTTTATCGATAACATTCCTACAAATCGTGGCACAAATCAAATAGGCCTCGTAGAATTTGTATAAATAAATCCAAAGTAATTTTCTTATCGGTTTATATTCCGACTAGACAACAATAAATTACTACAGTAAAAACGCCATAACAACACGAATCCGTGTCTGTTTATTGATCAAGCGTTTTAGCCCGAAATAATTAAGCTAAGTTATTCGAACGATTGCATCTTACGAATGCAACGGAGACGCAGCCATTGTGTGTGGACGGGCATTCTCCGCATTGTTGGAGTTAAGGCGGTTTAAGAATTCCGGACCGTTTGCGAAGATGCATTGGAATATGGAAAAAGTGGCCAAGTTCGGACATTCTAAGCAATAATGCTTAATTATCATTAGAAATGGTTTCAACCAAAATATAAGAAGCGAACAATTTATGTATTTAATGTAAATATTAAGTCTAACAACGACATCTTAATTACAATAAAAGCTCTAAGTCAGTTGCCTATTTCAGTACTTCAACAAATTGGTTGCAGAATGTGAACACAAGAAAGTATTGTTTTATTGTTTTAGCAATAACGAAACAATATTCATAGTTCTACATATCTAAAAAGCAGAACTAAAAATAAATTATTATTGTAACTTGTAACAGCTAATATTATTCAATGTTTAAAAAAATGATAAAGTACTTGAATCAGCGCACTACCGTGTCCCCAGTATGCAGATCACTCCAGTGACCCTCGACCGGAGAGTAAGTTATAATATTCTTGACATCGCGTTTTATGAGCGCTTCGGGTCAGGGGACACCGCACTAAATAATGCGGAATATTCAATTGTGACACGTTAACAGGCGGTGGTAAAAATTATCATAAATCAGCTGAGATTGTCCACTTAAGCGGACCGGCTTAGAGCCGCTCTACGATGTTAAACACACGAAGAACTTTTCGCGATCCATGAAGTTGTCATCACACACTTTCGTTCGTTATCGGACGTTTTTTGAACAAATCAACGAGTTAAATTGTATCTGTCTGTGTCCCAAAATGCGCAGTGTAGGACGCCCTCAGGCCAGTTGGAATGACGATCGTCAATAACTAACCAACTTATTGATTAGCTTAACCATGAAACCGCGTCGCGGTCCCGCTCGCATTGTCCTCCCGTGTGTCGCCGCCGGAGCCTTCCTCTAACGGTACGTTAATTCGCTTTGTCTGTCGGCCGCGCCGGTATCGCGGCCGATATCTCGCCGTGTGATTGCTCGTTGCAACACACAAACATCACGTGCGGCATTACGGCTAATGTTTTCATTCACTTAAGCAATGTTTGAGGTTCTAATGCAGTTGAAACTAAGATTAAATACAACAGATACAAGTCAATCGAACGTTTCGGCCACTACTAAATAGACTCGACACTTCAAACACACTCGACACATGATTTTAAATTAAACTATCCCGCGTTCCACTTTGCACGACTCTGCCAAGAATCGAACCGAGTATATTCTGGAACTAACTTAATAATTAGCTAATATGGGTGAGGTGATGCACACACTACAATTGTAGGTATTTGATGTTTGTATAGACATTGATGAAATGCAACGCAATGTATTTCTTAAACCTCATCAATCTTGTTAAAAAATACATGATACGTTAATTATACTTACTATGACATTTTTAAACCCAATGTGCATCATAAACATAACTTATTAGTTATTAGTGAAGTCGCGACGTTCTCACCGTTCGGTTGAATACCTAATTATGTTTATTTATATTTGCAGAAGACATTAAAATCGCGTTAATTAATTAAGCGTGTTACCGATCGCTCGCCCGCCGCGCTGGGCCGGTTGAAATCGATCCTGCCTGTCAAAAATATACTGTGCTAATAAATAGATTTAGTAAAGTGTGTCGAATAAAATATTTTGTAAATTATACTTCAATAGGTAGTCTCAAAAACGTTCATGTTTGCTGTAGAACTCACTAATGTAAAAAAATAAGTGAGACATAGGTAATATTATGTAGAGATAATCCCTAGTTGTGGTTATGACGCGACCAAATTTAGTTGTAAATGTATAACTATAAAGTAAAACATCTAAATACATTTAGAATTTATGTTTAATATTGTATAAAGAGTTGTTAAATACGTAAAACAACAGTACGTATTCCTTTCTCCAGTTCATACGGGTTCACTACTCCATTTCGAATACCGTTTTGTCGAATAACAATTCATTAATTAACAGCTTTAAGGTACCTACGATTGATGTCATTTTACACGCAGGATCAATTTTACTCCATTTACAAAATTTAAGTTCTTTCTGTAAGACTAAGTTAAATATTCTGTAAGTAATGTAAGTGAGTAGAAAAACTAAATCACAAAAAATTCGTTCAGTCTCGAGATTTTGCTCTCAGCCCCCTAGCGCGGCGGCCATTTTAATGTGACGGCGGCACGGAGGTAGTCTGCTTGACTTTCCTATACCGCCAGCTACTACAACTATAATTTAAATCATAATTTAATATTTTAAATACGTATGTACGTACATGTTTTTACGATCGATCGGGCGCACCGAGTGTGGTCGCGGACCCACCCGCGGTCTCGTGGTCTCCGGCGACCCAGGAAACACATAATTGCCGTGATTAGTAGGTGCCAACCAGATCTCACGCGATAAACAGCTTAATTAGATTAATATTTCAACACAAAAATGTAACCAAGCCATGCAAAAACTGATATTTTTTAACTTCTTTGCAACGTTTCGTAAATGCAAGAACATGAATGAGAAATTACCTTGTCTGAAAAATGATTATTTTTTGATATAAAGATTAGCGAAATCTAAGTAACAAGCATCATTAAGCAAATATTATAATAAACTAGTTTCGACCAGTCGTTTGCCACTTATGACAATATATGTGGCAAGAGGGAACTGCAAGTATGAACCCACCGTTATTGCATAAAAACATATTTCTGTTTGTAAAAGAGTAATTAAGTAATAGATCTTACTGAATCCAGACTTATCTTAATTGATCATGGCACACAGCTGCACCGCCTCCAACCCAAACTCTTAGGTCTTCAAAAGTCCGGGTAAATCCTGATAAAAAAGCTCCCAATTAATTAGGTACTTATCTGTAAGTAATCTCGTGATCTCGCGACCTGGCCGAGCGTCTGCGCGGGTCTGGGGTCGGGTCAAGCCATTTACAATGTTACACGTCAAAATATTATCTGCCAACTCACATATGTACGCTCTAGAAGAGAACGTTATAGATGTTGCCGACACGCCAGCTTTTGAAAAATGTTTAATTTTACAGAAAAAATTAAACATTGGTACAGAAAAATATATTGTTATCGTAGTCTACACGATTGCCTGTCTTTATAGGTATGTGATGGCAGATGAGCATAAACGGCATATTGGTATCTGACATATTAGGGATCCAAAGATCCCGCTTACTAAGGCATATCTAGACCTAATTATAAATATTAATTAATCAAAAACTTGATTCATTTGACCAACACGCCCTGTACACCATATTTATGAACTACATTTCAGTGAGCGTTGCATTTATGTAACAAAAATGAAAATAAATAAACAATTATATAAATTTAATTTAATTGGACTAGCACACCAATTTCCTAGCCCCAAACTACGCTCGAAGCTTGTACTATGGATGGTAGTTATAGATGTTACGGGCAACGTGATTAATCGGGAATTATGAATAAGGGCCGGCCTTTATTAATAATTCCCAAGAGCGTCGGGCAAAGCGATTAATTTATCACTTTGACCGGCCCTTATTAATAATTCCCGACGCCTCGTGGTCCATGTAATAAATCAGTGTTTGAGATGGCTTGTATTTATCACTTGGACCGGGCATTATGATAAGAAATGTTTAAGGGTCACAAAAAAAAAATAACCCTAACCTATTTTAGACCACCTAAGAAGCGGAAGACTAATTTTATGGATATAGGTTAGGGTTATTTTTTTTTATGACCTTTTAAAATTCCCCTAGTCACGAACATAACACACGTTAACGACTTTTCATCTTAAGTAATATTTTTATCAAAATAAAAGTAGGACGTGATTTATATCAATAATTGCTTTTTTAAGTGTTTATTTTTAAATTGCTATGTTCAATTGATGTTTCTTTTAACTTTTCATGAAAATATGGTAAGTTTAATTAGATTTAGTTAGCAAAAACACTTCAAATAACCTTTTTTATCACTTTGCCCAATATGGGTTGGGAATTTATCATAATGGCCGGGAAAAGTGATTAATTACGCTATTTTTATCACATTGCCCAATTGAGTAGGGAATTATTAATACGGCCCGGGAATTATTAATACGGCCCGGGTTTATCACATGGCCCGTAACATAGACACACATACTTAAATATTATCTACACATCCATGACTCGAGTACAAATGCCGATTTGCCCCTAGCGGGATTCGAACCCTCGACTCTTGGTTTTGTAGCCAGGGTCAATAGAACAAGGGGCCTGTCAATTAATATAATCAGCTTGTTTAAAAAAAAATGCAATTTCACATTTGAATGATGACTGCGCCAAAATCCAGCGCAACATCAAGTGTGAAAGGGCTGGGACAAGCACAGACCGCGACAGAACCAAGTTTAGAGACCTCTGCTCCAAAGGTCCCGCGTGTACCCGCCATCAATACTCCTAATTACGTCCGGCCGATCTGCCGATAAGCGATACAATACACAACCGACCATTTGTCCGCGCGTCCGAAACAACGGGTGAACGATCTGTGATGCGCCGAGCCAATGCGCGTGTAATTTGAGATTAGATTCGCTGTTCCGTTTAGACGCGGGATCTACGACGCATGCGCCGTGGTACACTCGTGCTTTTAAACCACATTATGTTAATTGTAGCTGATACTTTATTTGATGTCTTTAGTCGTATAATGAATTCTCTTGGACAAGAATCATAGGGACCAGAAATACGTTTCAATAGATAAAACACGAACCAGTAATAATAAACCTATCAAGCCCAATTTCGACTACGGTGGCCGATCTTTAACATGGAGAGATAAGGCATAAGTCTAAAGCTTTCCAACGCAAGAGGGTATAGTAACAACGCCTACTTCCAACTGTTCATCGACTAGACATGAAATAAAATCAGCACACTTACAATTTATCGGTACAGAATCAGAAAGTTAAAAAGGAGTCCCGAATATTATGAGTATTTTAGTAAGTACTTCTTACGGAAGAGATACCTCGTTGAAATCTATCCGTAGCCCATCTCTAGCCCATTTGTATGGAATTGGACTGCTACCGCGGCCTTTTGCAAGAACCATTTGTTGAAGCAGTCGCTAATTAAATATTTCAACGAAACCCAGTTACTTCTTAATAGATTTACGAGTATTCAAGTTATAATACACGTTAATAAAGGGATACGTGTTGGGTAAGTATTCGATGGCCTATACAATTTATCTATATGACATTTTATCTCAACAATAAAGATAATTCCTTATAAATTCCTTCAATATGTATGTACGTGAATGTGCAAATACTAATAAGGTTCAAATAACACGGAGGTCTATTAGTATCTTTTATCCACTTGCCAGTTAATAATTGTCATAAAATTAGGTTGTTCTCGTACTACGGCTAGTTTCCCTAATTACTAGTATATTGGAATGTATGAGCCACTCGCAGTTTGAAGTACGTATGGTTAATTAACATTATTTGGACTTTTATCACCACTTTACCTATGAACTTAACCAGATATATCAGTGTTTTCTATTTACTACCCAAGATTTGAGTTTTAAAGCGACGATATAACTCAGTTCTCCCTTAAAGGCGTCAGTAATAAGGAAACATGTTTACCGACCGCCATTACCCTCTAATTAATAACCACCATCAATGCAGTTATTGCCGCTCGGTAACCCCATAAATGTTTCCGCCCTTTCAGTTGCAATTAAGCGATAGTTATTGCTAGTTAAACGCCGACACGTCCGCCCGCCGCGGAGACCGCTTGCCAACTGGCCGCCATATTTCTTTCCCTATAAGGCTGGGAGTACACTAACCGTGTAACCGGATTGAATGATAAACTAATAAGTTAGACCATACATGGGTGCCAGCCGTAATGGTGGATGTCACTAAGGTTTGTGATCTATGACGTCAATATAAAACGTCTTATCGAACTGATTTAATGGTAGATTAGATATCGCTAATTGATTTGTACGACGCAGCACCAACAAAGTATAAATTCAAATGTTAAATTAAAGTCTCAGTTTTGATTTCTAAATAGAAATCATCATTGGGACTCCGAACAAACACATATTATTCCTCTGGGCGAAAATCACACGAAAGAAATACACCGTTCATACTGACTTAACGATCACCTTGTATTCAAGATAATATTTTGCAGATACGGTGAAAAGCTTTTTATAACTGGCGCTCTAAATTGTCCAACTGTGACGGAATCCTCGAAATAGCTCTTAAATCCTTTCAAATGGAATCACTTGTATCGATATCCCATTAATCAAATCTGATAAGAGCGGCCACTGCAGGAGTTTATGCGCGAAGCAAGTTTCGGTTATCTTAATGAAGGCGTCACGCGTATCGGATACGCGTAAATTGGCGCAGTAATAGCGCCACAGTACAGCCGGGAACAGAGAAAAAACTGGCATTGAATAGAATAGGTATACCGATGATCTGATTGATTAGGTGTATGTAATCTGTGAAAAGGTACTATTCGTTGTGATATTACTATTACGTAGAAAGTGGACATCGCGAACATAATCTATGCGTCAGGTGACCAGGAGGGGGCCAACAATTTAGTCATTTTTTAACTCCTTTCCTATGAAATGACACGCCACGATGTACTTCTCGTACTAGAAAGATTTGTATATGTGTTTTAAACACAAGACGGCATTATAAAATTTGTATACAATAGACGAAAACTGTAGTCCACGGACAGTAGACACCTCATGGAAATATCCTTATATACAGTGCGTCTATATATACCTAGTAGTAATTCAGTAGTAAATTTCACTAGCAGGAAATGCCTTATGGATTGGTAACGTACGCTTTTCGACTTACGCATCGGCATTTTCACTGTACTCTCTTTATAATGTTCCATTGATATTGGAACGCGATACCGTCTCGTGATACATTCTGTTAATTGCATCAATTCTTTGCAGCACGCGGCTGACTGATAACTGGAGCCTGCCAAATGAATTCTGACTTTATTGTTTTTGTTAATTGACTTCAATTTCGCGCTATAACGATCGTGGCCGATCGGAGATCCGATATTTTATGGGAGTGATTGTAATTGCTCCGATAATACTGTGATTTATGTTATGAAGTATTTTGCTACAATGTTATTAACCGTAGGTAATTTTATATCGTTTAATTCGAGTGTTTTATATAAAGAGCTAGCCTCTGGGAGCCAATTCCAAGTCTTTATATACATGAAAGCGCAGGAGCACACTTTAGAATCTCACAGCCATGGTTCGTTCGCAGGGCTTTCTGACTCAGCCAATAGAATATTGGACGCACACAATCAACACCGTGCTTTCCCAGGCGAGAAGCATTCTTCACAAATAAATACCTCTTCTTCCTACCTTATTATAAAGGTTCGCATCTAACGCAGTTGATGTTATTTAACCTAAGCAGTTCCTTGCGAGTTAGTATGCGGCGCAGCAGATGCGCTCTCGCCTCACGTCCTTAATTGCAGACGCTCTGCGCAGGGGCCGCTCTCAACGCTGCAGCCAGAGACTCTCAATCATATCACGCATTTTTATACGTATTGCAGTCACGTGTAAACCTAAGATAAGTCTGGTTAACTAGGAACTTTTCTTTTAATCTAAGCTGGAGCTAAACGAGCAAGTCTGTCACCTAACGGTAAGTGATGCTGACTGCTGCCCATGAACATCGACAACTCACAAGGGTCGATGGTGCGTTGCCAACCTATAGAACCCCAAACCCTCACCAACAGAAACATAGATATAAATTAATACATTAAGGGAAGACCAGCTCAAATATCCTAGCTAAACACCAAAATGAACCAACTAAATCACAATTGACAAAACCAGAGCAGAAAAATATCAAGATATAATATTATGATTATGAGAGCTGAATCAAAATACGCGGATACTAGGGACGAAGATAACTTACGACAAAATCACGCGAACTTCTCTATTGTTCAATATATCCAAGGTTTCAGAACCTATGTCCTATAAAGAAGAGTGTACACGCGGCGCCTGGTGCTGCGCGCATGACGGACGGCGTCTGCGCCGGCGCAGCGCACAGCTATATTTCACTGCTGCTTTATGTCGGGACCATGGAATTACATCATTTCTTTCGCAGCCTATAAATTCTCCTACAAAGTATTCCTCTCGCGTTCAGGAGTTTTTATGGAATGATGCGGTGCTTTTAATGTGAGATCTAACGCTTTTTTCATGCCGTATGGTTGGTAAGTCGGATACTACATTGTGTACGGAACTTTTCTGCTATCGCAAAGATTTAAGTGTGGAATGTACCAAATCGAATACGCAAATATAGCGTTAGTATAACATGACTCAGTCCCAGCCGAATGTGCATGAATTTATTGACACAAAAAATAAGGTTTAGAGAAAAGAACGAGCCTATTTTTTAGTAATTTAACAGGCACAGAGCACTGAGCGTTCCGGCTTAATGGCAACTGAAATATACATGTTCATGAAGCACAATAAAAACCAGTTAGTTGCCCATCACTATATGCATAGATTTCGTTTGATTAAGAAGATTTATTAAGTAGGTATTTTGGCCTATCACCGCGAGCTATTTATCATTCTCTGTAGAAACGGAGATAAGTGGTAATTTGTTCTTTCGTGAGCATAACAGTAAGCCATGCGCGCGCCGCCCACGTCGCCGCGACTCCTGCGCAGCCTGAATACATATTGCGCATTAGTTTTTCTCCGTGAAATATCGTCTTTTGTTGCAAGTCCGTGAGTTCGAGGGCAGAGCTCGGATGTTTATGCCGGTCTCAAGAATACACCGTTTTTAAGGACGCTGTTATCTTGCTGGATGACAGGAATACTGATACGGGAATTTGTTTGATGTATATCAGGTCTTTGTGGGACGTAAAAGTACTTTAATGAGATCTAATCTGATTGAACTGGTTCAGAATTTCTGGCTAATTTGCTTTTGTTTCAAATTAACTGCCATAGCTGCATAACAATAAACTTAAGAATCTTAGATAGCTGAAAAACAAAATGTTATATTTTTTTATGTATCGACTGTATGCGAGTCGTAAAGTGGACTCGAGAGTAAAGATACCACTAATTCCAACATTCACGTAAAATTGCATGTAGTGTAATTTCAATCGAATAGGACACTAAACAGATCATCATCAAGACAACAAAGGCCTGAAGTTCAGAGGAGCTTAGAATGTGACAGAAAGCGATTTTCTGGCACGAATAATGATTTGCGTGCTCGCCAACCAAAGCAGCTTTAAGTAAATGGATGGATTTCAAAGCTGCTATCGATGTAAATAGTGCTTCTTGTGTGGCAGTGTATGTACACCGCCTGAGTGAAGCGGGGTCCGGCGGTGATTGTGTGCAGCGGAGCAAATCCCGCGGTGACGCCGCCGCGGTCACGTCCGCCATTGTTCTGCCATTGTTCTGCCACCGGCAACCAGTAACCACTCAGGGCTGATGCTTGTGGTCTGGTTAAGCTTCCATAGAATCAATAACTCTTATGTAAAATCTTCGAACCTGGAACGCAGGAGATTGATAACTTTTGCCAATGACAGATGAAAGTTGCGTTAAATAATTAAGTTGAAAATCGAATTAAAGTTGGATCAAATGTAGCAACTAACCGTCCATCTAATGTAGATTGTTCAATCTTCAACTGAAACGCCAGGGGAGTCTCACTTCTCTGTACTCGTATATCCACGGTTAAAATAGGCTCGAAGTACCACACCAGCAACATATCCTGTATTTTCTTGCTTATTATGCATGCGTATATACGAGTGTGCTACTGCTAGTGCTCTTCCATGATAAATACGATAAAAAATGCTCAAAACGCAAAGAATCCAACGAAAGCCTGTTAACAAGAGACAAATATCACAATAGCATGTCTTAATGCGAACCCATAGATATCGTCTCCTTTAATTCGCTTAACCAACATTTATGTATCTGGAACATTCCCAGGTATTCTAATGGTCTAAATAATTGTTTATGATATGAAGTAATGTCAGATGTGATATTCCCGAGCCAGCCCTGGCAGCGGCGCTGCGCGGGCGCAGGCCAATGGCGTCGCGACGGCCCCGCCCCCGGCCGCCCCGCCCCGCCCGCGTTTCATGATTCATGAAGCGTGACTCCCGCCGAGGGCTGCTACGTCGCCGGCTCATGTTCGCTTGTCAAAGCCAACCGACTAAAGAGATAAAACAATACATAGGTTCTTGCAATTGTGTTCCTTGCTTAAGTTAGATTCATCGGATAACGATCATGAAAGGAAGAAGCATGCTTTATCCATGGCTACATGAACTAAAATGCATAAATCGGCTTGATGCTTATACTCGTATTGACGGCGAAAATATAAAAATTTATGAAGATTCACCGAAAATATCATAAAGCTTGCAACAGGTACAGTTCTGTTATTTGTAGTCAGTGCCTGTTCTGTTTTCCACATCAAAATATGTACTTCGTTGGCAACCGTACATCAAACACGCTGTGCAACCGGTAATTTGAATATTACGAAAAGTTTCCGTCTACAACCTCCTTAGCATTCCACTCATCCCTCATTGCAATGCCCTGCTGACCCCAGACTGCTCCACGAGGCTCTCGCCGAGAGACCAGCACGAGCATAGATCACATCTCGTGAGGACTTATCTCGCAGGCTGGGTGAATGCTAATGAGGGAATGTTGGTAATGGCGTCACGTTTCCCAGCAGATTTGGCAAGTTTTTGAGATATGGAGTGTTTTAGAAAGCTCTGTTTCATGTGACAGTTATGGCCTCGTTATGAATATTATTTACGACACGTAAATATAGCTTGAATAATGCCGTTTTTACACACAATGCCTTGCTAGTGGTGGTTTTTATGTGAAGAGGTCTTGGCTAGTAGTATGCTGATCTGAATAGTTATGACCCAATTCATCCCATGGTAGGCTTAACGGGATGACTCGGCCAATTACAAAAAGGCATTGTACGACTCATCCCGCGAAACGAGAGCCTTGTAGAATAAGTTGACGAAACACCCTAAAAAACGATGACAACTGTTCCGGTATTGATCAAGCTAGTACAAAAATAGGAAGTCGTGATTTAGTTAGCAATACATGCTTACACAAAGTGCTCTACCTCGCCTCGCGATTCATAACAAGCGTTCAATTATATCCGCAAGTCGCGGGTCAACGGTCAGTAATGACGGCGTGGGTTCCACAGACTGCTGCCGAACTGGTGTGCTGCAGACAGCGATGTGATACTTAAAGGTTCACTATTTTGGCCTTCTTTGTCTTCTGGCATGGTTTTTCAGAACCCCGACTGAATCTGACATTTGAAGAATATGGCCACACACCAATTGCCTAGCCCCAAACTACGCTCGAAGCTTGTACTATGGATGCTAAAGAAAAAAAACGAGAAACGGATAGATAAACTTAAATACCAACTTTTATAAACATCCATGACTCGAGTACCTACAAATGCCGATGTTCATTAAACAAACATTTGCCTCTAGCGGGATTGCAACCCGCCACCCTCTGTTTTCTAGCTCGTTAGTCTAGTGGTCAGAGACCCTGGCTCCTTCTCATCGTCATAAACATAATAATGTAATTAGATTAAACACTCAGTAAAACTTACCACTTAACATTGAAGACGAATAAAGAACAATATTTCAAAGCGCCGAATGGATCCATCTTTATTCAACAAAACCCATAAAGAGTTGAAAGCTAGCGGCGTGGCACCCGCTGATTTGTGATTTGCTTTGGCAATCAATTGATTAGTGGCTGATGGCACCAACCAATGCCGGGTCGTGACGACGCCGGTCGTATATCGCGCGCCGCGGAATTATCTCGGAGAAGCCTCAACGAAAGCGTTGTTTATAGAACTATTGTTGATGCGCTAACAGAAATAGGTGATGTATGACTCCGAAACTCCGTCTGCGAACGAGCATCTTTTTTTTTTTTGAGAGAGTATTTTACTGTTTTAGTTAATAAGTATCATCTATACTCTATACTAATGTAACAAAGCTAAAAACCTTGTGTGTTTGAACGCGCTAATCTCAGGAACCATTATTTCGAACTTTACAAAAATATTTTTGCGTTGGTTAGTCAATTACACGGAGAAGGCTTTAAGCTTTAGTATAACACTATGTGTGTGGAAACCGAAATCTTTACGCATGATCACTAATGTTAAGTTGTTCAAGTTAACAAGATAGATAAATAAGTTACTTATCACTCATCATTATTTTCCGCAAAGAGCCTAGAATTAACTTGACTGAATGGAAAAAAAGGAAATAGCCACCTCATAAATACATAAATATAAACTGTGTGTTCTCAATAACCCTTTGTACCATAAATAACTGTAACCTTCTAAAAGGTACAATTTACTAAACTGTCCGACACCAACTAAATAATGAGGGTGCAAGGGCTAAATATGGTTCGCAGTCGTTTCGCAGTATTAAAGATGTTCCTTAATCGGCGACGGCTTCGACGGTTGGGGAACTAACCACACGGCTGTCGTGAAGCGTCAGCCATAATCACTGGCGTCTCGGCGACGCGACGCACGGATAGGAACATATTCATTTAGAGAGGTCCAATAATTGCCTCCCTTCTTGCTTTACTCGCCAAGGTCAGGGCTTGTCATAGTTTTGTGTTTATTGTACGACAAACCACATGAATCTTGGGAGTAATAATATACTTGATAATGCAAACGACTCGAAAGAACGCAGTAGACACTGCGTTTCTTTCTATTTAAATGAAATAAGGAGTCAAGAAACGAGTTAATATATTTAAGGTACTTACATGTACAAAATGTCCTGACTGTCATTGTCAAGGCTCGTTTTCTTATTTTACGTCTATTCGTGCGACTCGCCAATGAACGACGTTATGTACATATATCTTCCTTAAGTCCTACATGTAGTATACCCAAAACAAGATATAGAGATGAACAGAAAAACACGATCGATAAAATAGTTTTAAACAAACTTAGCTATTATTTTAAGGTGAAAACCGGGGAAACAACAGAAGCGCGTGATATCGTCAGTATCTGGATCATTTACTGGGAGAGGCCCCGGACAGGCGTGAAGAACGGCCGCCGAGATACCAGGCCAGTAGTTGTAGCGGAGGCTGGCTAAGTATGCTGATATCCTGCACGGCACCGATCCGTGATAGCCGCAGTCACGCGCGCCCGCCGTGCCGTGTTAACAGCTGATCAACAGACTTCCGTCAGCAACCGACGAACTAGCCCGATGGGACAGGTAGAGCGGGGCGGGCAGATGTCCCAGGCGAAGCGGAACTAAGGAGGAGGACGTAGTCTCGGTAATTAATATCAGTATCTCCATCAGGGCTCCAAACGTCAGCCCGACTATCTTCAAAAACCGGCCAAGAGCGTGTCGGACACGCCCATGAAAGGGTTCCGTAGCTAAAAGATCGCCCGACCGCTTAAGACAACATTTAGTAAGGGCAACTGCACGTCATAAGTTGGTCGAGTTGTATAAAAATAACTATGTATGATACAGGGTTCGCTATAGTTTTCGTTGAAAGTACTTACTTGGAGGTATACAGGACATTTTTTTCAGAATTATTGTAATAGTATTTCAAAAGTTAAGGGGGGGGGGACGCTCTAATTTTAACTTTGTATTAATATATCTCGAGACTGGGGTGTTTGATCCACATGGTTTCAAGGCAAGTTTTATTGTATTCAAAAATACCTGTTTAACGATACCCTACACGATGGGTTAAGTCGAATTTTTTTTTTAGAATTAACTTTTCGCTGTATGGGAGGGGGGTAAAAAATTGATATTTTTCGATAATTTTAAAAACCAATTCTTGAATTATCGCTATACATCTCTCCACCAATTTTCGTGGCAATCGGTCTAGAAACGGCGGAGAACGAACCAGGACAGACAGACAGACAGACAGACAGACATGACGAAACTATAAGGGTTCCGTTTTTGCCATTTGGCTACGGAACCCTAAGACAGACAGACAGACATGACGAAACTATAAGGGTTCCGTTTTTGCCATTTGGCTACGGAACCCTAAAAACGAATCAAGAGATCAAATGAAAGAAAAGTATCCATCGCACTCCATGGCACAGCACATGTGGAATAGTAGAAATACACTGTCCCAAACAACGACAATGCATCTAACTACAACATGTTATTATGAAGTTCAACAACAGATATCAATTCTGGAGACTGCAGGGACGCCCGAGTGACGCCCGTCGCCCAAGTGAAGGCCATCGTATGCTGAAGAGCCTGCTTGTGTATCTAGCGTACGGGTGCACCTCGTTTTACTTGCGTTTCCTATCTTAATTGAATGCTTTATTAAACAGAACAATAAATAATAAATCAACAAAAATGGGACAAAAGTCCCATAAATTGTGCCATGGACAGAAACGGGACGGGACAGGGAAAACTTCACAGTTGAAAACTCTACGCGATAAGGTCTGGCACGCAAGGTGCGGTACCAGCGACGGCACCACTTCGCGCTGTTTGCTGCGCCTGCGCACCAATCAGCTCGTCGAGCGCCGGATCTGCGCGCAGTGCCGAGAATGACAGTACCGTAACCGTATCTTGTGTTGTTAGTGCGGATTAATAACACGATTGGTAACTTTGACTATGGGATTTAGATGTGAAAATAATACTTCACCAAATGCCAACCTAGTCTCGAAAATACTACTTCTTCTTCAAATAGGCTTTGTGCGACAAAACGAAAGCGTAAAAAGAAAAATACTTATCGAATTTCTTGTTACTAATTAACATCATCAAGCCCTAAATCTACCACAAGGAATTGTAAGAAATCACCCAGTCGCAGGTGCAGTTTTCTCACTGCATGTCGAAAAACTATAACTTGGCAAAGATATTTTACGGCATTTGTTCGTACAATTAAACATCTCGGCGTGATGTTATCGACGGAAGTAAGTTATTTATCACCGCGCCAGACTCCGCAGTGAGGAATGAGATCGCACTTGCGGAGAGAATCCGAGATTTACTGGATCGAGAACATTTCACATTGTGAGGTTGGATTGCAAATGCACACGGAATTGATACGACAATTGTTAACTATTTTAAATATGCTGTAAAAACTCATATATTTGAACCTCTAAGTAGTTCAAAAAATATCAAAACATCATTGGGGTCAACAGTGACATGTAATGACACAGTTTTACACTTTAAAAGTCATGGCTTAAGTATAAGTTATTTGCTATACTCGTAGGTACTTCTTTCATTTTGCAAAATCCCCTAAAAATCATAAATTTTCCTGTCAGTGCTATCAATAATTGATCCTTCTTTATCATACATCAACAACATCCACCTTCACTCCGAATCTTGTCGAAACATCGACGTACAAATTCGAAACTGAATTTATGAGGTACGAACACCAAATTGTCTGATATCACCGCATCGCTGTCGTGTAGCAATCAGAGCGGACGCAATCTCTCGCCGACGCGGGTCGGTGTCGGGTCGGCAGCGCTGGGCGCGGTATCGCCGGTGTATCGGCATAATAAATTGCGGCCGACAAACGACGCCGGAGCACGCCACTGATCCACTGCACCCTCTCCCCTCCCCGCGCCGCAGATGAGCCCCTGAAGTGAACTTTAAAAGGAACGCCAGGAGCGGTTGGATTTAACACGAGAGCTGGGTCTCATATCAGGTGATATATTTGCACATTTTATACATACATACATATCTACGGCTGGATGTTCAGCGTGGATGTCAGAGGAACTCTGCATTTATTTATGTATTACATATGTATTCATTATCATCATCAGTCTATCGCAGTATACTGCAAGACAGCATTTCCCAAATGGAATCGGAACGTAAAATATGAAAAACAAACAAATAATCCATGCTTAGTTTAGAACGAGTGCAATGCAATTAAAATCCAGAACTCTTGCTTTGACGAAACATTTCTTAAACGAGTATCAATCATCAAATCTAACAGAAGTATAGTGAAAACAAAAATATACTAGTACATCCCTCTCCTAGCTTATGAGCTACGCCTAGCCTGCGCCGGCGTCCGTGACTGCGCGCGGTACACGTCACGAGTCCTAACTGCTCCCGCGTCGGCGCAGGCGCATAGGCGCACCACGGCACTTTGTGTGCATAGGATAAAGCTTGCATATCCGCTGACTAATTGAGGACTAGGCGAAATAAATAGAGGTACTGGTTACAATGCTTATCACCGTGCTAGTATGTGTGTCTTTTGAGTACACTTTTGATACTGAAAGATGAAAAGTCGCAACGGAAAAGTATACTAATAAAATAATACCCCTCCGGCCGTATTCGGCCATGGCGGCCGATCTTACGATCAGCCAGGTACGCAGGATATAGGTATTATAGTGCACAAGTGAGTGCGCAAGCACAGGAGCACTCCCTATTCCTTCACTCTCATAATTCGGTGGGACAGCAATCTGACACGACCGTACAGAGATCAGGCGCAGGACCAACGGCTTAACGTGCCTTCCGAAGCACGGAGGAGCTCGAGATGAAATTTTTCGGTCACCCATCCGATGACTGGCATCTGCGAACGTTGCTTAACTTTAGCAACCGCAGACCGAGTGCGCTAACCACTGCGCCATCGAGCTCCTCACTAATAAAATAAGCTATAGGGCAAGCAAAGACAAGCAAACAACGGTCCGATATGCATAATTTTCTTTTTAGAATCCTGATATAAATATCTATACAAATATAATAGAGCTGAAGATTTTGTTTGTTTGTACGCGCTAATCCTAGGAACTACTGGTTCGAATTGAACAATATTTTTTTTGTTGGATAGGTAGTACATTTTTGTTGACGAAGCTTGGAGCTAAGCTATAATTTAACACTAGGTATGTGTAAGGACACCGAAACCCAACGGGAACAAGGTCGCGGGCGGTTGTAAAATAATATACAAGAAGTTTTATCTATCGATTTTCTGGATATCCGCCGCGGCCACGAACGGCGCGCGGTAACCGCGTCTGCGCGGGTCGGCGCGGGCGCAATCTATCTGTCATGGATACTCCCATTTTTCTGCAAAACGACCGCATGCGCTCCGCCGCTATGACTACCAACTGTAATTTACGTGGGACCGATGCTGGAGATCACCGTTGGTACATTTTTAATGTTTTCTACAAATAATCCGGTCTTATTAGGAGGCAAAATAAGCAGGCATTATATTCAAAATTAAAAGCAAAACGTCGTGTCAGACGACGTCGGTAACTCTGGTTGCATTTTAAACATACTAACTAAAGGTAAGCAAAATCAGTGAAAGATTTAATAGTAAAGTAAATAGACCACAACCAGTTGATTGAATGATCACGAAAATCTGAAATGACAATTATTTTATAAAATAATATGTACATTCAATCATTATTTTAATTATAATAAATTCAAGAGAAGCTTCTACTAAATATTGCCCACAATTAAGTACGCGGAAAATTTCCATCTAAATCTTTGCATAAACCAACTGTTTGTAGTTTGATCACGTTTTAGCGGTCCCGTTATTACCACACAGTAAATAGAAAACATTAAATACACAGTAATGCACCGGTCCCCGTATTTCAATTAAACGTGCAAGGTTTATCCCGGGTTCGTGCGTTGCGCCCAATAACTCCAAGTTAATTAACCGGGGTCAAGTGGTGTCGGCGGGATATTGGATGCGGCTATCGGCGTGTATCGGCGGCGTATCGGCAATCGGCAGTGTATCGGCAACGGCCGCTGCGCTGACATTCCGACTGCCGCGGTAATAAGTTTGTGTTAGGCTCGCTCGATGTGGTTGGTCTCAGATACGGATTTAGGGATGCACGTCAAGGATGTTAACAACTTCATTTAAATATTAAAAAAATAAATCAACTAATCATTAATCAAACTTTTCGATGGTCTAGTGGTTTAAGTACCGGGCCGTGGTCTCGAGGTCCTAGGTTCGATTCCGAGTTCGGGCAAAAGGAGATCAGCTAAAATGAACCCAGCCAATTTGGTGCCGGACACCAAAAATAATAATGAAAATGCCCATGGTTCAAGACAAGAAAACAAGCGTTGAACAAAGTTATTTAATAAAACCTATGTCATAAAATATCACGACCAGTCCAAACCAGACCACACACTAGAGACCATTCACCATAGCCAATATTTCATAGAGTACGCATACACACTGAAAAAGTGTCTCCTTGATAAATTACATTATTTTTATACTTTGAACAGATGATTTGAATAACTTGTGAGTTGTCTTGTGATAAACACTATCTATCGAAGCCACGAGCTTGACAATAATTATTTATTATTATTTGCTCACCCCAATAACCCCTTCTCATTATTTTCTAAGTACCTAAGCCCTAGATCCGTTTCTCTAAGTACTAGAAATGAAGCAAGCCCTGAGATATCATCACGATTTCTTGTATCTGAATTACATAAGTAACACAATTTATAGGCAAACGTATATTTTAGGTTGGCAATATTGTGTTTAATACGATCATTTCACTCGTTTGAACTAAATTACTTCGCTAATGAAGTCCTGTTACTGCTGCGCTGCCGGAATGGATACCGATATTGGTGCGATGAAGGAAACGACCTAACGCAATAGTAGTAATATTCCTTCGAGTAGGCAATTCTCCTCTCGAACTCATTCGAACGGCTAAATTGCAACAATAAATAAATAATTGTGTCAGTTATGTGTGTGTAATGATCGTCTATTAAGGAAATCGTCTGGATAATGTTGGTTCGAAAATGACAAGCTATGTGATTCGTGATAATTAGTTATCGGTTTGAATGCATCTTCGCAATAAATGCACAATCGTAGTTTTACATACACATTGCATATACTTCTGATATATAGTATGTGTAAAAAAAGCAATTTATTTAATATCTGGATCACACAGATAAATTAAATTATCTATCAATCGACGATTGAAATGTAAGACCATTTAATATATTTGAAATCTTCTCTTCAATTTAATTGGACACGACATCTACAAAATATTATTTATCGTTGAAGATTAATAAATATTCAACCAGAAAATAATCATTACGACAAAATTATACGGATGGGTAGAGTGAGGGAATAAAAATTACCATAAAAAGAACAATGCAGTATCTAGTTTTGGTTCGAATTGAAAAATTATGCGCGACAGAGAGAAAGCCGTGCACTAATCATAACTCAGCATCGGGGCCCAGACAGGGCTAATTAACGAAAATGTCGTGTAATTGAAGCTGCCTCACCGCCGCTGCGAGCCACAGGCCGAGAAGGAGCAGTGAGCTGACTCGTATGATATGGACTAGAAAGATACTAGACCAATAACGCGAAAAAAGTTCGGCGAGAATACGCCCGCAATGTATTTTAAATGGAGGAAGACCCAAATTAATATTTATATACCATCCTTTGTGACACTACTTATTGTTAGAAATTCGGTAGCGTTTTTTCCGCTTAGTGTTTTTCTACACGAATAGGACAAACAGTAAGCCAGAACAGGGAGATTAAAATGTATCTCCATCAGGCACAGATAATTTGCGCATGGGAAATAAGTTTTATTGATTACATAAGTAAAGGCGATTGAATAGTGTAACACCGTAGAGTTCTTGGTAATTTTAAAACTGCCGTAAAGTCGCAGAGTACTCAACTAGGTGACCA
This sequence comes from Nomophila noctuella, assembly GCA_958496325.1. Lineage (NCBI taxonomy): Eukaryota > Metazoa > Arthropoda > Insecta > Lepidoptera > Crambidae > Nomophila > Nomophila noctuella. The sequence goes on from OY292499.1 coordinate 293,591, forward strand.
AATAAATTTAGCGTAATTCCTCCCCTGATTAACAGGCAGACTCTTACTACTAGGCTGATAAGCATGATTGACAGCATCCCAACTCAATCGACCTGTGTACTGCCAAGCTAGGGACTGTGTCGCGGGAGCAGGCTCGCTGCGCCGCATTTACATAAGGGCACGTATTAGTATGCTAATTTATGTCCGTGATCGCTGTTTATTGGGGAATCTGGGAATTGGGATAGGGTTGCCAGTCTTATTTATTTATTTATTTATTTATTTATTTTTGCTTGTCACATGGTATACAAAGATGGTATAATACAAAATTCCAGAACTTTTACACATGACACCCCGTAGGGGCACTGCAAATACAAGTAGGTTACATGAGATAACAATACTTAATAATATTTTTTACATTATCTAATAATGAATATTAAAAAGCAAGTAAATTATGTTAACATATTACATTAAATAAATTTACAATGCATAAAAACTTAAACAAATCAAGTAAATTATAATTATATTATAAATTATACAGCATTTTATTTTTTATTGTCTTGAAGGAACTCATCTAGATTGTAGTACGCTTTTTGAATTAAGTATCTTTTCAGCTGAACGATGAAGGGCTTAGGGTGTTTTATATCTGTTAAATGGTTGGGGATACTGTTATATATTCTGATGGACATCCAATGGGGACCGGATCTTATTAATTATAAAGCCTGAAAACGTATGCAGGAAATAAGCGTAAAATTAAATTAAATTTTCTTAATAAATGACTTCTAAGAACGGCTTCGCAGTACCTACACTAATTGAATGGAACAATAAAGGATTCCTCATTCTTACGATACAGACAGATTCCGAAAAGGAGCGATTTATATTATGTGATAATATAAATGACTCTACCAAGTCTGAAAAGCAGGGCCTAATTGCAACGACAACTACCAGATCTTCCTATCTTTTGACAGTTTTCTTCTTTTTTCAATTTCTCAGATTATTAAATATGATCTTTTATCAAATACCTACAATGGAAGTGAAGTAGGTATGTACAGCCCTACACAACGCCCACGCGACAGAGTGAGCCGTTTCGAATCACAGGTATTTTTATAGGCCAGTCTTCTCTTCCTAGATAACATGATGCGCTTGCGCTTGCGCAGTGTTGTAAGAGTGACGTAACGCATGATTGCGCCCATCGCGACACGCGGCCGGGGAGCCCTCAGACACAGTAGATACATAATGTGCCTCAGATGTGATAACCACTATTATGCTATCGCTGAGGAAGACGTTTGTATTTTAAACATTTAACGGTGAATAAAACAATGGGACGACGGGGGCGCTCTCTGATAAGATTAGAAGTGGACAAATCTTTGTGAGACAGTTTATCTTGTAGATAGTGAACCCACGGCAGTATGCAGCATTAAAGCGAGAACATTTGACATTTACAAATAAATTACACTATACGGCTATTCACCTGGTATCTTGAAAGTTGAACAAAATTTGCTTTGATTATGTATTTAATATGAACGTCTTGTATCGTTTATAAGAATATACTTAATTTTGACTTCTTTAGTTAATTTTTTCATTTAGGAAATATTGGAATAGTGTAGTCAAGAACAGGGTTCAGAGCCGAAGGAAGGTAGGAGGATAACACGAGAGAAGTAACTGAGCCTTGCAAAAAAAGCACTGCCTAAAATGTTTTTCTCAAGTCACGGGTTTGTGAAAACACATGTCCGCAATTCCACGAAGCGAACTGTCATATTCCCGTGTTTATGATGGCACCTTTAGCGTGTTCTAAGTTTACTGTTAGATACTTTAAATTCTACTCGTAGGTACTTTAAACGGGTAAATAGCTGTAAACATTGTAGCACGGGCGTGTTGAACCCGGTAATAATAAGCAATAACCAGGTGTCGGGATCAATCCGCGTCCGGGCACGACGTCGTTACGTTACGCCGCTGCGCCGCGGTGGCGCGAAATACAGAATAATGACCGAGACAACACAAGATATGCTGCTGGTGTGCGCTACTCAGAACAAAACAGTGAAGAAACATAGAATTTTTGCAATAAAGACCTGATGTAGGGATCCTCTTGATGTTATATCAGGTGGGAGACAAACTCAGCTCACTTTATGGATAAGCGACTGATATGCATGTGGTACCTATTACGGCCATTTTGTTATGCGGCGGTATATTTTATTGAATTATTGTTATATTGAACAAGCAAATGGAAATAACTGAAAGATGGGATTGTTGACCACAATTAAATCCTACGGGAAAGTTTTTCGCCATTCAAAATATTTACTATTCGTTTTTGTAAAGTCAGCGTTGGATAGCCAAATCCTTGACAATCAACGGTCTAGAAAAGAGCAACAACAAGTCGTGCCGCACCATAAAGGTACATTAGAAGATTACAATTACCACTTCTAAAACCCTATGATGTTTCCCTACTGAGCCTATGCCTCGGCGCAGACAGACGCGACACGCGAGCGACGCGCGCTGCGACAATGTTCTGCTTGTTACCGCGGCATTCCCGCTGATTAGCCAGCCGGCCTCCGATGATCACGACTGTCGGGACTCGTGTTTTTGCACAGCTCAGGAAGTTGCCACTTAGATTAGAATTCACTTGCTATTCCTACAGCAAGGGAAGAACAAAAAATAACAATCCCTAATGAAAGACGTACAAACCACTTACGCATAATCAATGTGGAATATTTATGTAATAGTAGGTATATTCTATCAGGTAACAGGACTGGAAAAAACAAGCACCAAAAGGAGACAAAACAAGACCGATACGGAAGCGACGTTGGAGTAAAAGCTAAGGATTTAGGAAATCTATTTCTGTGTCACTAATAGTAAAATGTCTAAAGTGGATAAATTTATATTAGGTAGGTCGAAAACTTCACCATAACATAAGTCGCATCCTCCATAAAAAAAATATAGCGGTGTATTTTAAGGAAGTATATTAAACTTCATATACGCCGCTTTTAGCCCCGTTTATTATTTAATAGCTTTTAATATTCTGATTACGTGACGTTAAATTTTCTATTCACTAGCGGTCACACAATAATTTGAAAGTAAACCGATTATCTGTTGGGGCCCAGGAGCCCGTTCAAATGGCTGATTCGTCACGATCGATAACGGACGATTAAACTCATCTGTGATCGACATCGAAGCAATCCTATTTCACGCCGGGGACGGTTAGACACAATAATTGCTAATGAATAAAAAGTTTAGCTAGGGTCCCTCCCTAGTAGAGCACTTGTTAAAAGGGCACCTTATGTCGGCTAATAAATAATCTGTCGCTGTTTGAAGTGACCCTTTTTTAATGTGAACTAGTAGACAGCATGTTATACCTACTCATAGTAACAAAATTAAACTTTGGGTAAAGTAAATAAATCATATCAATGAAGAGCTTTTATGTGGACTTAACAAAGGAACAACCCAGACTTATGTTTCCTTTAATTTATTATTAATATGTACATAGATAGGCCTCATGCAACTATTTCAGAATCATTAATGCATAGGTAATGTCTGTTGTAATTTTAATGTCAGCTTAATTATTTCAATACCTATTAAATCACGTTAGCTTGAGCACTAGTTATGTAAGTAGGTACGTGCTGTCGATATTTCGTATGATTCGTGGCACTTCCAGTAAAAAAAAAAAACTTTTTAGTACTATTTTCTCAGTGAATATTATAATAATTAAGCTATCAGTTGTCAATGGGTCAGTAATCGATCCGATTTCACGCCACGATGCGCGGTTAAGCACAATAATCGCGATAATGAATAAAAAGATAACTTTCGCGAGGGGTCTCGATTACCCCGCGCACGCGCATATGTCTAAATGGTACGGAATACTCGACTTTATTCCTTAGCGACGACGAATCATGTTAAATCATTTTTATACAGTTGTATTTGGGTTTGGCGTACAATAGGACACTTGTGCAGCTGTGCAATAAAAAACCTGCCAATGGAACTCTACCCTACAGTATTATGTCGAGCCGCTCCCTCGGGGCTTTGTCACGTGGAGCCATAACCGCATTGTGGGATTAGGTTAATTAAAATGTTTGTTCAACAAGTGGGCCGTGCGGGCGACAACGGCGGAATACACCGCGGATTATGCAAATATTTTGCGTGATGTTTATTATAAACATTTTTAAATAGGCATTATGTACGTATTCATTTATTTAGTATTTAAATAATGCACATAAATATTATCCCTAGTGATCAAACGGTTGCTGTCGAATTAGATACTCGTATAAGGTTGGTAGGTACTTATGTAAAATAGCCCCAGACCCGCCTATCGTCTCCCCCCCCCCCTGAATTTAGTAAGCATTTTGTTAACTATAGGCATAAAAATCGCGTTGGTTCCACAAAAAGCGGGTGCAAATGAATACAAACGACAACGCTGGTTAAGATTTCCCTAGTTTCCCAGTCGTTCCATTCTAATAAGCAGGCTGGTCAAACCATGATCATAGTCGCAACACACCCTGAGATCCTCAATGGATGTAACCACTGCCGATGAACTTCCACTCGAATGAGCCGCTCGTCTGGAGAAGTACCTCTACCTTACAGAAGACGACAGTGAAGTAGCTTTTCGTAACTGTTGTGCTATGTTTCTGATGATGAATATGGTCGTCAGTGCTCAGTTGGGGAGGCTATGGGGTCTTAAAGGCAGGCAACGCATCTGCGACCCTCGTGCGTGCCAATATTTGTATGAACGTTTTTTACCTACCAAATTCATTTCTCCCAAACATGCCTCATTGTATTAGACTTTTAGCTATCAGAAAATACAAAAACACTTACATCTAAAGTCCAAGAACTTGAGGTTAAAATAATACAGACAAAGATTGAAAAACAAAATATTAATTACGTTATTGGAATCATGTAAAATACCTACTATGAATTTGATTTAAAACAATTAGGATGTGCTTTATTCTTAATAATATCAGTAAGTACAGCCTACCTATTAGCCTATTATTGATCTACAAAAATCATTAAAATCAGAACATTGTTCTTACCTTAAAGCGTAATAATATTATTGTCTATTTCAGTATGTCACAGCAGACTCGTACCTACCTATGCATCCCTATGTAGCTTACACACCTATACATAAATAATTCATAAAAATAAAATCAACTGGTACCTATGATATTGCATTGTAAATAGAGGTAGGTACTACAAATAAGTCTCTAAAGTACAAACATACCTGATCTAACAGCCAGACTGAAAGTCTTGTTTGGAGATGCACGGGAACTGATGGCACCAAATTCCTCTGCATTCTATGCACGGCAAAACCACAATTGATGCACTTCATTATTAATCCACTTGAACTTTTATAACCACTTAAAACCACAACCAAGAAAACTATATTATTTTAATAAATGTAAGTGTTTTTCAATTAATATAATATATTGATGACACAAGAGCAGATTACCCGCTATTACGATGACAGCGACGCATTTTTCAAAGGCAGTGTTTAGCGGAAGTTGAATTACTAATTAGATTTTACTAAAAACTGACAAGTTCTACAAAGTTATAAAATATGTGTTAATTATTATTTTTATTTTATCAATTTTGTGCTTTTGTGCCATTCGTGGCCATCTAGGCAGGAATAGGGAATATGCGTGTGATTCTAAATAGGGTTAAATATGTTTTTTCATTAACTTAATTACTTCAGAATTATGCCTACATCAATATTTTTTAAATTATAGTTGTTGCTTATTTCAAAAAGAATTATGTATTATTTATAAGTGCCATTTGGCAGCGAAAAATTCAATGAAGTTAAAACGGAAGTGACGCAACGTACACGTATGTATAGTGATGGGAACAAAGGATAAAATATATTGATATTTTTTTCAACTATCGATAAACTGTCAAAGTATTAGAGTGTCGAAAATTAAATACAAATTGGAAGTTTATTCATTTAATGCAATACAAGCAATAATCAGATTATTATTTAAATTATTATTGTCGATGTCACATGGTAATCTACTCTTTTTATGCCAATTATTGAGAAATTGAAATAAAAATAAAATAATAATAAATATTTCACAACATCACATACATCGATCTGACCCCTTGTTAAGTAGCTTAAGCACTTGTGTTACAGACATCAGAATCAACAGTGGTATTACAAATATACATAAATAGATACATATCACATCCAGACCAGGACAAACAGACATGTTGATGCACACAAATGTTTATCCTGTGCGGGGATCAAACCCACGACCTCTTGCGTAATAGGCAACATCTTGACCATTACACCAAGCGGGTCGTCAAACGTAGTATAAACGTGGAATTATATTAAATCCATCATATTCTATTATGAACTTCAATTCAATGTTCTTTCGCGTCTTTCCTGGTGAAAGTGAACGAGCAAAACAAACAAAAGGGAAAACACTTGGCAAAGTACTTTTTTCACAGTGTTTCCAAAAACACTGGGATGTTAATATTTATCTTCCGCGTTTCTGTTATTTTTTCTACTACAATTACATTTTGTAAATATCATACATAGTTTATTTGTTATCGAAAACATCGATGTTTTTCAAATATCGCACATCCCTAACACGTACAAAATGCATGCGACATTTAGGCGCCAAGATGGAGGCCGTTTAAATTTGGCGAATTTGACATTTGAAGGAAAAATATTTTGTCCTTGCTTGGTTTATTGGTGTTAGAATTTTATTCACAAGTATGAAAATAATATGAACAATCGTATATAAATTTAAAAAATATACATGCATATTCCCTTAAAATTCAAAATGATTGGCGATGCAAGGATTATCCGCACGCACGCCTCTAGCGGCGAAATTTAGAAGCTTCGTCGACAGTTTTGTTCTTTGATAGCTTCTCAACCACGGAACAGAAAAAACAGTTCTCGTTTCTCGACACTTTGTTTGTTTGTTTATTTGTCGAGGTTATGTTTAGATTATTCAGATGGATCACGATTATACGGAAACCTGTAGCTATTTAAATCAGAAATAAGAAATATTATTGCGTGTCTCGATGTAGTACTTACGGAGATACGGGAATACGTTTTCATTTATTCCCAAAGACAAAATTATAAAGAAAATATGGCGATAAATTATATTCATATGTATTTCATAATAAGTTATTCATTAAGTTTACGCTAAGGCGAGTTTCTCGTCAGTTAACGAGATTATATTTATTGTTCCAGATTCTAAAAGGCAGAAGTTGTTTCCATAAGCAGTACCTACCGTCTCAGAATATTCCTGAAATAAGCTCTGATAAAGAAGTACCATAAGCCCGAAAAATAAAATCATTGCTCAAGAAAATAGGGCTGTGATTAGACACAGGAAACTAGTGGGAATCAAATAAAAAGCTTGGACTTGCTATTGAGAATGTAGTTACTAAATTTTGGGACATATTTGTGGACAATAATATAACTGATAACAAACAGTCATTATCATGTCATGACTTCATCAACACAAGTTAGTTAAATGGATTACAGTAATTTTAATTATCTTCACCGAGAAGATTGGAGTTTAGGTGACATTCTTTGTGACAAGGAACCTTTGGAGAAGTGCACTCAAACAAATTTTCTTCCTGTGTGGGGAGAGAATAGATCGCCTTTAAAGCTATTAACCCTCTCAGATTTACTCAGTAGTGATGTGTGTTTATTTATGAGCAAATAAATATGTTTTTTTATTTTATTTGAGTTAAAATAAATAAAAATAATAAATGCCTTGGACTAACACACCAATTGCCTAGCCCCAAACTAAGCTCGAAGCTTGTACTATGGAAGCTAGGGAACGGATAGACATACTTAAATACTTTTATAAACATCCATGACTCGAGTACAAATGCCGATGTTCATCACACAAACATTTGCCCCTAGCGGGATTCGAACCCGCGACCCTTGGTTTTGTAGCCAGGGTCTCTAGCCACTCGACCAACGGGCCTGTCAAGTTGATTTACTTTTACAAGTATTCATTGAATAGAACTTCAGAAACATTGGTGACTTGTGTTAGTGAATTGAATTAAGATGCTTCAGATAAGAAAATGTTATCTGTAAGAGACAGAGATCTGTTTGGTATAAACAGGCAGACATGTTCTAATGATTTAATCACTATGTGCCCCACGCTGAGTAGAGGTACTCAAAGTTTTTATTCCTTGGCCTGATATTGAAATGATACTTATCAATCTGCCTAAATCATTCCAAAAATACTTAATAATCTTTAAGGAAAACTGTCCAAGTGTCGTTCTTAGACAGCTTCACAATTTCGACACTAGGGGCGCTAGTGAGTATCTTTGAATCGCCAATAAGCTAGACTTCAAAAATTCTTACTATTTGTAGGTAATTCAATAATCTTGTTCAGGCGACGGAGGCACTGGTGACCGCAGCGTGAGCCGAGAGGCGTGGGCCGCGTGGGACAGCCGCTTCCCGCGGCACTTGCGTCAAAACATAATTTATACACGTATTGGCAACAATATTTATGAACGGGCTAACAGTTGGATCCAATTTGTCGCTGTACTGCGTAACAAATAAACGCCGACAATTATTGTAGGTACTGTTGGCTAATAATAAGTCCTATATCGTCAAAGCCATGATACTAGGGGTAACTCTACTTTCTACCGTTGTTTTTAAAACATTTGGGTTTCGTGTAATTTAGCTTCACAGTAAGAACAAAATTATTCTCACAGGTTAAACTTCATAAATATTATTTTTATTTTGTTCCAACGGCACCTGTTATAAATATGGGCCCCCTTTTCTTGCAAAAGTCGCAAAGCAAGAGGAATCTTCAACGAGTGTTGCAGAAAACTCACCAAAAAAAGTTGCAATACTTACAAGTTATAGATAGATATTCATTTTATGTTTTTTTTTATATAAGCAAGAATCAGGATTAGTAATCAGCACAGCTAAAGTATTCAGGTGGGCGCCGCGTGTGTCCGCACGACGCTAACGCGCGTGTAGGGCGAGCAAATTGCGCGCGCGCATTACGCCCGCCTTATACGGACGCGTCGTGCGCCTGCGCTTGCGCCCATCGACCACCGGCCTGAGGGCTGCTCTCCATAGACTAATTAAGCATCTCAAGAGATCTGGACTTATTTTTCCCGGAGTGGAGACGCCGCTGTTATCAGCTGAAGGCTACCTTACCGGACTATTGTGGGAGCGGATGGCTCACAACACAAAAAATTTGCAGCGACCGCCCAGGGCCGTCCCAAGAGGGGCACGAGATGTTAATCGAACGCAATAAAAACCACAGTTTAGACCTAAAATTAGTAAAGAAGATTTTCTGTTAAGATAAGAATATAATGTAACTGATCTGAACTGAACACTGAACTTCGAGGTTAAAGGATTTTAACGGAATACCTAATCAATGTCGTGTATACAATGAAGAGCAGTAGCAGCCCTGCGTAAAGGCGATAATTCCCGGCGACTTTTGCCCTGCGCCTGCGTCGGGACAGTACCGCTTCATTAGCCTCTTGCATTATACGAGCTGCGGACCATGCACTGGGTGCCTTTCTCTCAAGCCAAGAAGGCGATGCAATAAGCATTTACAACGCCACTGATCGGTTTTCTCGCTTCAATTAGGTTTAATTCACACAAAATGGCCACTTTTATTTATTTCACCTTTGTGTTAACTTCATACATGAGGTAGGTATTATGACTTCATATCTCTGACAAAGGAGACCATTTTTTTTGGGCCCACCAACAATCGGTAACGTTTAAGAGAAAGAGAACTACGTTAAAAATGTATATTTTTTTAATGAATTTTGCAATTGAAGTGAATTTCAAACGAAACCGGAGTCAGAAAACCAAAATAAAAAGCCTTATTTTGATTATATCCGTGAACTATCTGTCCAAAGATTAGTAAACAATGGCTGACATACAGATAACTGAAGGAAAAAAGGTTTTTAGCAATAGAATTAAAATAAAACACTTGAAATCGAACATAAAGGAGACGCAATTTACTCCTGGAACGGTTTTCATGCCTATTTTTATCTAAGGCGGTGATTCTTAGTGATTTTTAATCATTTAAATAATTAAATAAAATAGTTCGAATAAACAAAACAAAAAAATCCGTATAACGGAACGCAAGTGCTAGTCTATTGCCGGATTTTGATTTTATTTAAAAACTGAATACAAATGTCAGAAACCTTCCGTCTGTAAACTGTCATGAATGGTTTTCCTATATAATATAAAAAAGCTGTAGTTTGTTTGTTTGTTTGAACACGCTACTATCAGGAACAGCTGGTTCGAATTGAAAAAATATTTTTGCGTTGGATTATCCATTAGTCGAGGCAGGCTTGAACTAAAAAATGTTAAGCTATAGTTTAAGATTGTTGTGCGAAAAACTTATTCCACGCAGACAGAGCCACAGGCGGCCACTAGTCATAATAAATTGCTTTTACTTCAGATACATAGGAAAAACATAATGGAAAATCGCCCTTATGTGCAAGTAATTACGGTTCAGGCGTTGAACGTCAGGAAAGTAAAATGACAGATTAGTTTATGAGGGTAATACATATTTTCACACCTGATTTCTAACGATTCCGGTTATAATATGAAAAAGTAATGTTACCACTATAATCGGGAGATAATAAGGAATAAATTGATACCCATTTCGTAAATAAACGCTAAAGTTTTATGTGGGCCTAACTCTCCATACAAAAACGATTGACTCCTTTGGGTTCTTGCATCGCAGGGTTTGTATGATGTCAACAGTAAGGATATGATAGATATACCTAGTTGATATTGATACTTTAGGATATATTACTCATTAAAAAGTATTTGGATATGCCATAATTTTTAAATAGCAGTAATAGCCTCATCAAGTTACATTTGTTATTTAAATATGATTAGGTCTAATTACATTACGTACTACTTACGACTGTATGAGGTACAGGGCACAAAATAAAAATCCTTTATATAATCTATTTTCATTGATTTAATAGACATGTAGGATTACATATACATATTTTATCTCATCATAAAACTATATCATATGCATTAATTTACTCAGCTAAATGTGTCCTAATAGTGATCAGTGAACAAACAACAAATATAGTAGACGCGGCGCGGGCGCTGGCCCGCCGCTCTCCTGTGTTAGCTACTATTAATAACACAATTAATTTGAACATTACATACAGACATTTTCAATGTGAGACATATTTTCCTTCTTTAATTAGTTAGAATTTAAGTACATACACGCAAGAATAAAATATTACCTACTTACAATAATACTCTTAGAATAATTTCAATTATACAATTGTGCTATTGAGGTATTGTTATTGTTGCTAGTAACGTTTTGTTATTTGAACTTTTAGGGGTGATTCTGTGTTGATTTGAAACAATTTAAAATGCGTCTCACACTGCAAACATGACTATCTGCATCTGCACATATACACAAATACCGGGATAACCACTGGCAAGACAATATTCAACTAATAAACAACAAAATAAGGCTTTAAGCCGCTTTGTACACTATACCATCTTTGGCTACAACACCTCTGTGAAGCGTAAAATATATTTTCATATAAAAGCTTTATAAATGAGTACAAAATAACGAGGGGCGCGCGCGAACCTTCACAGACGAAGCGTGCACGCACCAACACAAGCAGGCTTGCTCAACTCGATGACATCGGGAGTGAACCATTGCACAACTGCACATGCTTGTGGTGATGACTGCACTTGTCAAATAAAGCCATTATACCAAGAAATGTACGTTAACTTTATTATGCGAAAAACTTAACATAGTAATTTCAATACATTGCACATTTGTTTCTTAGATATTATATACATAGCTAGTTAAACACATAAAAAAAATAATTATAAAAATAATATAAAGCATTAATCCCAGAAATACCTTAAACTATAAACAAAGCAGTGAATGGGAAGCACTAATAGATATTTTAATAAGATTTAAAATCTACTGTTTCAAGCCGATAAGTACTTTGCTATCGCATCTTCAAAATAAATTTCATCGCACCAGGCAAAAATACTTTACCACATAAAACATGTAACTAGCCACATTCACAATTTTAAATAATACTTTTTTGTTTACAACAATTTAATTTAAATTTTAAGGATAAAACTAATCCACTTAAGCACCATTAAAGAAGCACATAAAAAATAAATATTTTACAAACAACAAACTCGTTCTCAACATACTTAAATTAAACTTAAAACATATAAAAGGTATGTCTGTGAAGATTACCGCGCTCCCTTTACGTAATGTGCTATGTTCAACACAGGACATCTCTGCGATACAAGTGCCTATATAGGGTGTAACAAAATATACTGCAAATATTTTAAGGGCGAATTCTTTAGTGGCAATGTAATCAATATCAGATATTAAAAAGTCGAAATTAATGCCTACCAAATTTTGCATTTTCTGCATTGGCCAATTTGCTCTTTTCGTCCTGTAAGCTTCGCCCCCTCTCCACTACTTTGCTTTTGAGGCAGGACAAGTGTAGTAACTGTATTACACTGATAGGACACGACCAGCTGCCTTGCATACGACAAAATTTGTAGTTTTCCCAATTATTCACTCAATTTATTTTGTTGATTTTCTCGGAAACTAGCGTATTAAGAAAAAAAAATTACTTGACAAATTTATTACATTTCCACTAAACGATTCGCTGTTAAAATATTTGCAGTATATTTTGTTACACCTTATAAAATATTCAATAGATTATAATAAAGTATAATAATATGAACGAAAATAGCGTGATATGTCAAGTTGCTATTAGCGTAATGGCTTAAGTTAAATGGCATCGCACGAACCGACGTGTTCGGTACTGGACATAGCGGGGCGGGCCGGCCGCGGGCTCGAACGAACATCAATGTATCTGACAATATTATTTCATTAGAAGGAAGATAGCAGGAGGAAGAAAAACATTATTTATTCAGAGACTTGTAAAACATTAAAGAAAATATTAACTTCAAGAAACATGGTAAAAAAACGTTTTATGTCGAGCTTATCACTAGCATACATAACGCATCCTACGGTATGGTGATTTTTAATTATTATTATGACATAATAGTTTTAAGAATTACATATGAAGTAATGGACACATGATTGTATTATTAGGCATTAAATAGATGAAATTCAGGAAATAGGCCTTGGAAATAGATAGCGTTCTCGAAATGGGCCTGAAATTGTGTTATAAATAGTTGATAGTACTTTCAGATATTATTTTACTTTCTAGGCCGAAAATTTTATTTCTTATCACCTCTTTAAATAATAATCACATAGTTTAGCAAAAACACAGAAACGAATTGATTAGTAATCAAGATATATCTTCGAAATCAATATAACTTATATAATAAATATTAAATAAATATTTTTCGCAGCCGGCTCCGCACGCACTAAGCTATGTGTACAAGCTAAGTTCATAACGATTAACAAAACAGTATCTCTGAGATTGATTGTGTCATTATTATTACATAGTTTAAGGTGGTAACAGACTCACTGAAAACATTTTGAACAACTTATATTATTTATTAATAAACTTTGTCTGATTTTCAATACACAATACATTGTGTTTCAATTTATAGGTATTTATAGGTTTGTAATCATAATATAAGTAAATCGAATGTGCATGTTTCTTGCAAATCATTATACTGTATAAACTTAGTCAGTGAGAATACAAGTAATACAAGAAATCAAGTTTAAGAATTAAGTTGTTATTTTTAACGTGTAAATAACGTGACACAACCGATCCCAGTCGGCAAACCTGTTACACTGAGGATTTGGCACAGTCGGTGACAGACAGCGGTTGCAAGCAATTCTGCATCCATGACAAAAGAAATAAAACTATACAAAAATATGAAGGTAACAAACAACTTGAGCATACAAGATCGGTATCAGCGTTATAGAAATGGATTAGAATTAATAAAATAATGTATGCTTCATAAATAACTTTTGCTTCACATTTTCATTCAATCATTACACAGATATTGTTTTTGTCTGAGATAAAATAAAGTTGTAATGTAAAACTTTGTGGCGACACTATTTAATATAATGTAAGTATGGCATTGAAACATTGTAAACATTAGCGTTAATAAATATAATAACTTGTATAAATAAATACATAATATTTTCTCTTCCACCTCTGTATAGCTTTATTTCTCCTAGTTACTTATCTTCCACTTCAATCACATTTTGAATAATCATGACCAGAGTTACTGAACTATTGTTCAAAGTGGAAGACCCTAACCCATCGCTACCCGCTCACAGCGTAGGTACGTCTCGTCATGCTCTACTGTCACCATTTCTACTATATAAAAAGACTATGTTTTAATAATATTTCAAGTAAAAATAACATCTCCATAGTATAACGTATATAATCTATTTATCGTGTTTGCGGGTAGTGCTCTACCGTTCTATATAAATAGCTTTATTTAGTGCTGTTTGTACGTAGACGTACATAACGACTGCATTACGCACAGACACTACAATTAAAATTGTACTACAATAATTAACAGCTATTACATTATATAGTAATTAATAAATTGAATAAAATATTGTTTTCAAGAATCAAAAAGTAAGAAAAATCCTCAAAAAATTAAAAAATAAAACATTTCAAAAATGTTCCGAGTTTCAATACAATAAAACGTTAATAAAGAGGTCGGCAATAAGAAGGCGTCAACAGAACGTCAGCCAACGTAATCACAGCTACACGTGCGTGCGCGCGCGCCCGCCCCCTCCTGCGTACGGTACGTCATTCACTTGCGCTCTTGAAAGGGGACGTACTATGTAACCTTAATCTTACATAATACCTCACCAAAATTATATGTAATATCTCCAATTACATATAATTATCTATCTGCATAGACAACCTCGAGTCGCGAAGCTGAAAGCGGGCGCGCGCACACGTGAACAAATAACGCGACGACACACAACTATGCGAACCGACAAATGACTATACTATGACTCGATTAGTACGAACCACATCGAAATTAATCAGCACATACATCGACTTACGCTAGAACAGAGTAACGGTCAATTAACACGATACATACAAGAGTGCGCCCGCGCTGGAGGCTCGCCGCTGCTTCAATTGTTATATTATTTATTTATATTGAACCATAATATTTGCGCAAAACTGCGACAATTCTCACTAAGTTCACATTAGATAGTAAAATTGTTCTATAGAATATGTTTACCATTTTTTAACCACTCAGGCCTATGATATGGCTTTTATTAAAAAGAAAGTTAGTGTATAAATTATTATCGCTGTATACATATAAGCAATTATTTTTTGTTGGTTCAAATGTAAGCAGCACAACCTTTCGTCAGCGTATATAAAATTGTTAAACTGTCTCGAGCTATGAAAGAACTCACGAGCAATGTCTAAAGCATTGGCATATCAAATGGACGGGACAGACCAATGCTTTGAGATGAATCGGCCTGGATCATCTATTACACACAGCTAACCATGAATCCAAAGTTATTTTAAGTTGTTAATTAGCAAAATTCTTCTAGATTCTATAATTCACAAAACATAATTATATTATACATATTTTTATTTTGCGTCTCGCTCAAATACATGTAGTCATTCCTACAATCCTAACATAGACGGTTACACATACAAAAAGTATGCATATGAGTATGTTTGTACTTTACCTCACTATGAAACAATCGTCTTAGAATTACGCATACCCCCCTTGAACTAAAAGGCAAATATTCAAGCGGTACGCGTATCTACACCGCAGCCTCCGTGTACTCGAGCGCGACGAGCGGCGAGCCCCGGGCGGACGCTGAGCGCTCGATCCGAGTGAACCTCGACAAGCGGCCTTAACACAGAATTTACAAAGTACATATCCCTCTGCACTCGACCGGTAGACCGACAAAGATTACCACACAACTCTAAACGTGTGAAACCCCCCTTAAAGTTAGTACGCACACACCGAATGTTAAACGAACGACTCGTTTTTACAAAAATAACTTCAACGATACATAAATAAACGACAGACGAACCAAACATGTCAATATGCCGGGAACACGTACAGAGATTTATAATTTATATTTATTTATATAATATTATTATACACTAACAACTACATAAAGCATTACATTTGTGCATTGAATGACCCGCGCTCCGCGGCCGCGGTGTTGCACGTACGACATTGCACGCTTAAATAATCATTACAACTAAATATAATTCGATTAGAACGTAAACTTAACACTTTGGTTTGGTAAACTACAGCTAACAATACTTAAATAGAGAATACTGCCGCGAGACGTGACAGCCGCAAGTCGCGGCCACGGCGGCCACGGCGGCCGCTGCGGCTACGGGACACCGACAACGCGACCACGCGCAAACGTAACACGGTTAGTCAGCAGGCCCTCTGGTGCTTTCAATACCGACTAATATGCTATGTCAATGACCTCCGCGTAGTACGCAATGACATAGCACATTTCACAGATTAACGATCCATTAAATTAAATCAATGCATATTTTTTATCCAGAGCTTAATCATGCCCGCTTTTTAAAGACGTTAGTAAAAACAAACACAATCGTGTCTCTCAAATAATCATCAATATGTATCATCTCCAACTTAAACCTTGCATTACATAACACAGAATAGTCAATAAGACAACAAACTATCTAAAATTCAACAACATTTGGTCACGTTATCGGTATTTCCTGCAGATACTATACACTAGGATTCCATGTGTACAAAGAGGACGATACCATTTTTTCTTAGTGTCTCTTTACTTCATTGAACTAAGAGAGTTATTAAGATTCAATTCTGGTTTCAGCCCAAAGGATATGCAACAAAGAATGCATGACATCCTGTTTAAGTGTTCACATGTCGTGAAATATCTTATTAATATTATAAATGTGACAGTTTGTTTGTTTGGATGTTTGTCAGTCAATCACGCTGAAAGTAATGAACGGATTTTGATGAAATTTGGTAGTATGGGCTGACTTAGGTGATAAGATACTTTCTATCCCGATTAAATGCTCCCATGGGATAAACAAAAATCCACGCGAACAAGTCGCGGGCGGCCGCTAGTACATAAATAATTTATATAAATAAAACTAATTCAGATCTACTTTTAACCATTTTTCACACCAGATCTAGAAAGAAATTCACGATATTAAATTAAATAAAAAGATCATAAAATCATGATTGCTACTTTAATCTGTAAATAAAATATACGTAAACAAAAATTCACTTTCGTGATTTAAAAATAACCAACTATTCTTGATTCGTACCATCTGTATACACATGAAACCCGCTTCAGATCGTCAAATGAACCACTGAGACTCGAAACCGCTGTGAGATTGCACCACGGGCGGATACGCGCGTAACTCGTCCCGGCCTCTAGGCTCTACAACTTTGTACTCTTAGTACTCGAAACAAAACACGTAAAAAAATAAACGTATAAACAAAAATACTCTTGTAAATCTCAAAGCAACTGTTACGTATGAAAATAAAATCTTAAATTATAAAAATAATCACTTACGGCTTATAAATATTAGGCCTGAAATTCACAGGACGCGCGCAGAAACTTTTGAAATAATAAATAAAACTAGGAATTACCCTCACCGAATTGCATTTAGGAGCGTGTCGTTCATATTAGACTCGAGTGTACCGGTGTTTAATAACGTTATTTTAACCAGGTTTCATATTTAAAAAATAGGAAAACATACTCAACAAACCAGCATAAGAAATAATAAATCTAAACTTCGGACAGATCATTATTTACTGACCCTCTCCAAATACATATATTATTATTTTGCAACACCCCGGCACTCGTTCAGCAATATGACAACATCGCACCGTCACGATCGCTTCCTGTGCATTCCAGCCTTTGCACTCACTAACTGATAAAATAAGATCCGTTGAACGAATACTGAAACACGCTCGCGTTAACGCGATGAGTATTGGACACGCCGCGGGCGCGCGCCACGTGACGCACGCGTGACGTCAGCACCACGTCACGTGACGCCCCGTGACGTCACCGCGCCGTCATGTGACGAGCACGTGACGTCACCGCCTCGACACGTGGCGCGCGCGACGCGGCGCACGAGGGACTAGAAGCGAGATAACCGTCGGAAAATAGGAACGGACGCGAACCCGACACGTACGAGGAGGACAAATACTTTAGCCATGCCTTGAGCGAGTCGAACTGAGCCGATTTAGTTGCATGTATTCGAACAGTGTCAGTATACAAGCGAAATTAAAAAAATGTGTACATAGCACGATGTCCAGTACAGACAATGTTTAAGTCCATTCCACTAAAACACATTGTACCAGCATCGTACACACCCAAAAAATTATCATAAAAGTTAGTTAAGTTGCGAACTATTTAACTGTGATGACCCATTTCTGTACACAACCGACGGACCGACTCGGCCAAGGCACGGCTGCGGATCCCACCGACAGCGCCGCAACGTAAGTGTGATGAACAAGCCTGGCGCGCGCCTGCGCCTGGGGTCATGCCTGCGCCTCTGGCCCGCAGGCCTGAGAACCACTCCGGCCGGGGCCGGCGCGCCCCGACGCACGGACACAAGTGCCGGGGCATCCGCCCCCGGGCCTACCTCAGTACGCCCGAACTATATCAATGGTCGCCCGAGCGATCGATCAATGAGGACATTCAACATAAATAAAAATTGTAAAATAATATACAATACTACGTATAAATAATACTTCATCGATCGAATTCACTCCACTCTAAGAATCTCAAAGAATCGGAGCGCGCCGGACCCCGGCCCTCATAAAACACCGGGGAGATGAAACGGTACCATTCGCCACCTAACGAAACGTTAGATCAATGTATATTTATGTATAATATATATTTATTTATATTTAAATAAAGTCGCGAGCGGCCGCCGCGCCGCACGGGGCGACGGCGACCGCCCGGCGCCCGGCGGCCGGCCCCGGCTCGCGCGTGGCAGGCCCGGGCCGGCCCCGGGCCAGCGCGCCGCCCGCCCGCGCGGCCGCGGCCCGACCCGGGACATCTATGTAACAACACTCACTACTATGGCATCTCAGTAAACTACCCGGTCGGTCGGCCCGCGCCCGACGCGACGCGCGGCCGGCGCGCACTGGACAGAAGAATATCATAAGAAAACAATCTCGAACCGACCCGCGGCGGCGCCGGCGCGGCGGCAATCGACCCGCCCGCCGGCCCCGCCGGGGCGACTCCGCTCCCGGCGCACCCGGGGAAGAGAATATGTACAGGGGGGCGGGCACGGGCCGAGGGGCGACGGCGTCCTCGGCCCCCCCGCCCCGGCCCCCGCGCAATAGGTGAACCCGCTGAGCCCCTAAGCGGGCTCCCTACCGACGGGCGGGGGGCCCCCGCGGTCGCGGGAGGGGGTCGGGCCCCGCGCGCCTACCCGCGGCGCCGGGCGGCGGCGGGGACGATGTCGCGGCGCGCTCAGAGCGGCGGCGGCGCGGCGGGGTTGAAGTCCGGATTCACGAACGAGAACCCGCGGAACTCCTCCTGCAAACCGAACCGACTCGTGTAGACAAACTATGTATATACTTAAATCAAATATTGATTGCCCCGAGGACGATGTTAGTTTTTTGTAAGAAATCATAAATCTAACCTGGTTGATGGTGCGCACGACGTCGGGCGGCACGGGCGTGAGCACCGGCTCCTCCTTGGTGAACTCCGCGTCGAAGTTGGCCGCCTCGCGCTTGCTCTTCTGAAAGCACGCATTACACTAGATCACCACCGCGAGTACCGAAAATATACATTTGATCTGGAAAATTGCTTCTTAATTTATTGCAACTGATATTCATTCATTCATTCATTCATTTATTCATTTATTATTTCTTACAAGCTAACAGATGAACAACATCCAAAACGTTTACAAGATTAATTAATTAAATAACATTCACGTTCACTAAGTACCTAATAACAGAAAATTTAAAATTTAAAATTATCCAGATCTATTCAATCAAATTACAAAATCCTACTTAAATTTAATACAATCAAATTACATTATGTCATAACATGCAGTGGATACAATATTCACAAATTAAAATACCAAAACGACAAAACGAAAAAAAATAATGTAATATATAAGAATTATAATAATGAAATACAATAATAATTAAAAATGTCAATAATAACTCACAATGTCAAAAATAATTAAAATTTAAAAAAGTCAAATATCAAAGAATCAAATAAGTCAAAGATATGTCTGATTATGCGATTAATATTGCGTACAAAATATTAATGTATACGAAAAGTTTTGCCTTCACTTTCGCTTCGGTGTTCAAAGCTGCATATCGTATTTTCTAAAAAGTAAAATTGTAATGAAGTTTTAGTTACTAAGGTAAAAAAGTGATTATGATAAAAAAAATATCTTATCCTTCCATTTTCTACGAGAGGAGAGCAATAAACAGCGACACGAAAGTGGGGGCAATATTTTCGCGGTCGCCTCTGGTGGCGACTGGCAATTTTCATTCCCATTTGCCACCGGTGGCAATCCGTGTAATGGCGTGGAAAAAAGCGCATCAAGTATAAGGTAGTTGGACATGTGCGTGTGTTAAGTGTGGGTGTGATCGTGTAGCTCACCACTTTGGGTCGGAAGGGCGGGCGCAGACGGCGCGCCAGCAGCGCGTCCCAGTCCATCTCGCGGAAGAAGGCGTGCGCGCGGATGCCGCCGCCGCCGCCCAGCACGCCCAGCCGCCGCGACGGGTTCTTCGTCATGAATCCTGGACCACAAATAGACCACAAGTTTGAACTGGAGAAAAATGTGATTTTCAGTTCACTAATCAGATTGATTTCTAAACTTTGTATATGTATTTGGGTCCCACGAATATTCATTTCAAATTTTTGTAAATTATAATTATTGGTGTACTTATATTAACCACAGCACTCATTATTTTATTAACGAATACTTTTTTAAATTGATACATAGGATTTATATGATCATATATTTGTGTGATGAAAAAGTATGTTCATTCATTTTCAAACATATGTAATTAGTAAACATTTATTTTATTTTGTTAAAAAAAAAACAGGAACTAGTTGCAACAAAACTTATAGGTTTCGAGAATAAATTGTCATTTCACATCATTATCTCAAAAACTTTTAAAATTGCCTTCTTATCGTGCCCCTTATTGTACAATGTAGCAGAACAAATCTCGTCTCATACCTTTGAGGATCGACACCGCCTCCTTGGACAGCCAGACTGGGTAGAGCACGTCGTCGTGCAGGATGCTCTCGAACAGGTCGTCCTCGTTGTCGGCCTCGAAGGGCGGCTGCCCCGCCAGCATCTCGTACACCAGCACGCCCAGCGCCCACCAGTCCACTGACGGGCCGTACTCTAGCTCTTGCAGGATCTGGAAGAAGCACAGGCAAAATCAATAATTTTACAATAATTAAATAAATTCCCTGGACTAACACATCAATAGGTAGTTGACACCACCAGGCATTTGACTTTCTATTAATAACTGTCAAAACGATTCCAAACTATGAAGTTTGTATGGGAATAGCAAACTATGACGTCATTATTTATAAGTCAACTGAGTAATCAACAATGTAATTTTAAACGAAAACAAACCAATACATTAAGTGCTAAAAGCGTCTTCTTTTAGAAAAAGTGTTGTGAAATTAATTGTGATATGTGTCAACATTCCCATTGCGTTGCCCGAAACTAAGCTCGAAGCTTGTGCTATGGAAGCTATGGAACAGATAGAAATACTTAAATACTTTTAAAAACATCAATGACTTGTATCACGAAAACATTTGCACCTAGCGGGGTTCGAACCCCTTGGTATTGTAGACCAATAGGGGGACCAATTACATTTACAGATAAATTATTTTAGACGTCGTATCTTCTGTTGACACGCAGAGCACACAGGAATACATGAATCGATTGACGATACTGCGCCCTTCGACTCGACGTTGCTGGAACTTCGTTCGTTGATTACTAATACAATTTCGTCATAATCTCGGCGCACGAGTTCTTGCGGAACATCGTTCATAAAAAATAAGTATTCTTGTACAGATCAACTAAATACGCAATTATCTTGATTTCCAACCAACCTAATATTTCGATTTTAACTTACCTCTGGGGCGATGTAATCAGGAGTGCCGCAGAAAGTTGTCGTGGTCTGACCATCTAGAATAGTTGAAAATACTCAGTATTATAAATTTGTAGCGGACCCTGGGCTCCAAGGCAATGGCCGAGGATGCGACCGGGACAAGCGCTAGGATGATGATGATGACTCAGTATTATAATTTTTGTCTTCGTAAAAGTTAAATTAATATAACGTGAGATATGTATGTAGCAATGACTGATGACAGAATCAATTTACTTGTTGGAAATAGACAGTATGTGAAGTTGCTGTTATGTACGGAATAGAATAAATAATTGATATTTGAACTTCATGTTAGGAGCACACGTTCATACCATAAGTTTGGCTCACCGTACATTTGATACGATGTGCGCAAATTTAATTTTAAAATTCGAATATTATAAACTTTAATCGTGACGATATTCATTATCAGACTGGTTGAGTACGTACTGAGTATGCCCTCCTTGCACATGCCGAAGTCGGCGAGCTTGCAGTGGCCCTCGCTGTCGAGCAGGATGTTGTCGAGCTTGAGGTCGCGGTAGATGACGCCGTTCGAGTGCAGGAACTGCAGCGCCAGCGTCACCTCCGCCGCGTAGAACCTGAACACGTGCAAGTGAAGAAAAACTTAATGTCAACACCCAAACAAACTAGCTTAACTTTATATGAAAAATAATTGTTTTTTTAATATTACACGCCTGATTTTTTACATGGGAAACAAGATTCTTATTGGCTTCGATATTAAAAATATAATTGTGCATGTACTGTTTTTTTAAAGTAATATATAAGCAAACGATCAACAGCGTGACCTGATGGTACGAGTAAGAAGTGATCACCATTGCCCATGGACATCAACAACCGTACAAAGTCAAAGTCAAAGTGGTTTATTTTGCAATTTGATTTACATAGAAATTCTTTTGCACGTCATATCTTTTTAGGGTTCCGTAGCCAAAATGGCAAAAAAACGGAACCCTTATAGATTCGTCATGTCTGTCTGTCTGTCTGTCTGTCTGTCTGTCCGCCAGTCTGTCACAGCCACTTTATTCCGAAACTATAAGTAGTATACTGTTGAAACTTAGTGAGTGGATGTATTCTGTGAACCGCAACAAGGTTTTCACACGAAAATAGAAAAAAAAATAAAAAAGTGGGGGGTCCCCATAGTCAGAACTGAAACTCGAAATATTTTTTTTCATTGAACATATACGTGTGGGGTATCTATGGATAGGTCTTTAAAAATTATATAAAGGTTTCTAATGTCACTTTTTTCTAAAGTAAAAACTTTGCGTGACAGACCCTTCCAAAGTGGAAAAAAGTGTGTCCCCCCCCCCTCTAACTTCTAAAATAAGAGGATGATAAAACTGAAATTATTATATAATGTCCATTACCATAAAAACTACCAACGAAAATTGGTTCGAACGAAATCTATTCAGTAGTTTTTTTAATACGTCAAATATACTTAGAATTTGTACGGAACCCTCAGTGCGGGAGTCCGACTCGCACTTGGCCAATTTTTTTACCTACCAGCACTTCGACGTGAATGGCCTGCTGAGAAGAAGTGCCGCAAGAAACTCAACAGTTTGCCTTTTTTTTTAAATAAATATTTGTACAATTTTTTACATGTCATCATAATAAATCAATAAAAATGTCAAAAAAAATAATGTCAAAAATAAAAAAAAATAAAAATACAAATGTAATAAATAAATAAATTAGACAACCACATGCGCAGAGTGGTAAGAAATTGTCAGACCCACAAATTCTTGTCAACATCATTTAAAAAATCTTCTCTCTTATAATAACCTTTTCTCATTAAGCAGTTCTTAACTTTTAATTTAAATAGATGTAAAGGTAATTCAACAAGATTTTGTGGTACTTTGTTGAACATTTTAATGCTTAATCCTACAAAAGACTTTCCAGTTTACAAGGGTCGCAGATGCGTTGCCTGCCTTTAAAACCCCATACTCTCCCCAACTGAGCTCGGGCAACCTTACTCACCAGCAGAAACATAGCACTACAGTTACGAATGGCTATGTTACTGTGATCTACTGTAAGGTAGAGATACTTCCCCAGACGAGCGGCTCATTCGAGTGAAAGTTCTACTAATTTCTACCTCTTAAAACTGTTCTGTTTGTACTTTGCTGGTCGCAAACAGAAAAGTAACTCCCATGTTTTATTGTAGACCAAAACAAAAAGACATACATTACTACAAGCATTCTATAAATTGTTTCCACTAACACTAAATAAATATACGGACACTCTACGAAAGATCGCGGGTTCGATCCCCGCACGGTACAAACATTTGTGTACATGAACATGTCTGTTTGTATCGGTCTGGGTGTTTCTATGTATAATATGTTAAAGGTATATGTAGATGTAGGGAGTGTAGATGTACAGCTGTACGCACCTGGCCCGCGGCTCGTCGAACTTGCGCGCGCGCTGGATCTGGAACATGAGGTCGCCGCCGTCGACGTACTCCATGACGAAGAAGAGCCGGTCGCGCGTCTGGAAGGCGGAGTGCAGCGCCGTGAGGAACGGGTGCCGCGCCGCCAGCGCCAGCACGCGCCGCTCCGTCAGCGTGCACTCCACGTCGTCGTCCTGGATGATCGCGTCCTTCTTCAGCACCTTCACCGCGTACACCTGCGCACAAGAGAACATCGTGTAAACATGATCGCGAGCGAGAACCGGGTAGGCATCGTCGCCGGTCGTTCCCCGTCGCGCTCTTTTTTTTATACTTCATTTGGGACAACAAACAGTTACATTGGCATGTTACTTATAAATATGTATATATGTATGTATATACTAACAATATAACCAACACAGTTATCCACATATTAACTAATAGTCATATTGAGCAATAAACAGTTGTGATGTAACTGTGAAACAAGTGGTACAAAGAAATAAAAAATGAAAATTGTTGAGTACCTCCTACAACGTACCAAAAACTCTGAGAATTTCCCTTTTAAACAAAGCAGGTGTACATAAAAATAAGTCTATACTGGTACAATGCTTATTAAATAACTGTGTTATTCTATTTAAAGGTGACCATACACCTGCATTCGTTTTACAACGTTTATGAAGACTTGTGAAAATTTCCCAAACGCCTTTAACTTATAAAAATAACTTCGTATTCAATAAAGGCTTACATCCAAAAAACAATTATTTAAACAAAAAGAACAAACCTCGTCAGTGCCTTTCTTCTCAGCCAACATGACCTTTCCGAAGGATCCTTTGCCCAGCACCTTGATGAAGTGGAAGTCTTCCAACGAGACCTTGTCGTGGCCGCCCGCGCCGGAGTCGCCACCTAGCGTCAAACTATTGTTAATACTAGTTTTACACAATGATGCCACTAGCTACACCTCAAATTAATAGTAAAGCTCCTTGAAGATATTAATATCGTCTGAAAATATTTTATTATAGCAGTAAACAAATACTTATAATCCTTACATATTAAAACCATAAATGCGGTTGGAATGCCTCATGCTGGTATTTTTAAAGAGTGTCTTCCAGCTTAGCCCGCTGATCAAGAAAAGGATATTAGGAGACTATTACATAGTTTGCTGAAACTTATTTACCAGTCATCATTTCATCTACAATATTCGTGGATGCATTTTTCTCCTACGAATTAGATGATTTCGATCTAAGCAAGTAGAGCACTTTCTCCAAATTACGCCTGTCAAAATAAGCCCCATCACCGAAACATTAAACAGAATTTAAAACCTGGGCAGCCGAATATTTCGGCGAGGTCGTCCCAGTGGGAGCCGTTTGTTCCGTTCTTGTTCTTCCCGCTGGGAGCCGGTCTCCAGTCCCAGTCCGAATCTTCCGTCTCTGTCATGCCCGTCATCCAGTTCAAGCCGGACAACCCATTCTGGTCACCCATCCAATCGAAGGTATTCCCGGTAGCGGGCCGGGCTATCCAGTTTCCTGATTTTCCATTGTCGTCCCCGGATATCCAGTCGATGCGGGTCATGCCTCCGTCGGCCATCCCGTTAAGGAAGAAAGCCAGAAAGTCTGCGCGTGCGACACAACGGTGCGGATGCGGGGCAATCGGCAATGCAAACAAAAACAACGGGACAAAATAAAAGCTTGTAATGGAGATGGCCGTGTCTATGGACAATGCAGGTTTGTCCGATCCATCGTGGAAACAAATTCAAATCAAAAGATATTCTTGTATGTTTCACCATTATCGTTTATCTTGTAATTTTAAGCTTTTATATAAAATTATTATGTTCCGATGAACAAAAGATTTCCATTCGTTTCCATGATGGCTAAAGCACATTTAGGTAAGGTTAAATGATTGATTGAAGGCATTGCATTCAACTTGAACAAAAACAATAACACAAAATAAATGCAAAAAACAAAATTATGATCAAGGGTCATTAGGTCATGCAAACGGCAATAGGTAAACCGAAAATAAGAGATTATGCCGTTCAAGAAGTTCCGAATTCTATTTGTTGAGACTGCCGGCGCAGGACATATTGGTCCTCGCATACATTCGTAGGCACAAACGCAATTATAATGCCAATTTCAAATGTTAAATGCGATGCGGTAGCCGTATGACAAGCGAGGTATTCATACGTGTAGAGCAGACTATTCAAACAGTATATGTTCTGCTAAATTAAGTAGACAGAAGGTATAGGAATAGGACAAAACGTGACAATGGCCTAAAATCTTGGAACGGGTGGTCTAGCCAAGATGCCACTTTCGCTATCGCTATGCACGAGATTTTTATCTCCATCCCGCACACTAAGTGGCTGTGCGAAGAATACATGAAAATTTTAAGAATATCTTCATGTTTACATAAACATACTCGGTCTCCCTATTGCCGCTTCATTACGCACAAACATGTAACACATCAAGCCGCTGCGGGGGCGGGGCGGGGCGGGGGGACAGTGGGGACAGTGTTGACAGTGGGACGGTGAAGCAAGAGTGCGGGCCTACCTTTGTCGTCGTGCTTGTCGGAGGGGTCCTTGTCCGCGTCGCCGGACGACGCCAGCTCCGGCGTGCCCTCCATCATCGGCGTGTTCAGATACTGCAACGCAAACGTTGCGTTATGGTATGACTATCCCAAGACTGTTCTAAGATCTTTACTGACTTATTTATTTAAAGAACTTCAAAGAATAATCTAAAAAAAAACAGACAATCGTTTATCAAATTACGCGTTTCGTCTGGATGCTGGTAGGTCACGTTCAGGGTTTTATCTGACATCGAAGATGACAGTGGGAGTGTTTATTTTTTTTCTTTCTAGCCAAAAGATTCATTAATAGTGGCATAGTATATCAAAAGTGTCTCTTGATTTAACATGTTTAGCACAAGTCATATCACTATTTCTGTACACAGGAGGTGTAGTTGTTCGAGTCACCTTGGAAGGGCGCGGCCTGGGGTTCTTGTCGGGCGAGATGCCCATCTCGTTGAGGATCTCCGCCATCGCCTTGGTGTTGATGCCGCAGTTGTTCGCCACGTTCTTCTGGCAGCGCTTGTGCACGTTCATCGAACACACTGCACCGACAATACGACATAGAATAAGTTAAAGAACTGCACGGTGAAGTACATTTACAAATATGCACATTTACTATTCTCTGCCGTTTGGACAGGTTGGTAATTTAAAGGTACCATTAACTATGCAATTGTAGTATACTTCATCAAAGATGAACCCTGTGGCAGTTAAGTTTACAAACAAAAATCTACTCTTTTCTAAAGCAATAAGAACCCTATGGAAAACAATATAAACAGCTCGTAGAACTTATTCGCATTGAAATAAAGTTTAATTTATATAAAAAGCACACCTGTCACAGGGATCATATTAGGTGAAACAAACTATGTACTAATGGAATTTCTTTAACAGGGAAAAAATCTTACTGAATTCAGGATTATACATAGATATAACGTCAAAAAAACAGAGTACACCCTTGATACTGCATTGATTAGTTGTAGCCCGTACCTTCACACTGCAAGCCCTGCTTGATGAGCCCGTAGAGCAGCGAGCCGCAGTGGTCGCAGAAGGTGAACCGCTTGTACGAGTGCACCACGAACCGGTGCGGCACGTTCACGTTGAACCGCTGCCCGCCCGACACGCCAACGCCCGATTGTTGCTGCGCAAAGAGTACAACATGCATTAACATGTATACACCTCGACTCTTATGTCAAAGCAGTAAAGTTCATAATGTGTTTGTATACATGTTAGTGAGACTCCACAAAAGCGGCGATGTGCAGGCAGGCGGAGCGGGGATGTGATGGCTGTTCACGACACATCGCTCCGCTCGCGCATCTTTGGTTTGGTGGAGTTACAGTTGTAACAAAGTGTGAATCTTTTGTCATATTATCCATTCTACATTTGAAATATGTATATTGTGCAAATTATCAGTATTCTGCATAATATTGTGCAACAAAAGGTGGCCTATATATAACAGAATATCGGCTATTAATTGCTTTAGCTCTACTTATATAACAGCATAGCAAAGTGCTAAATTATCGATAAAAATTAATTATTGAAGTTTAACAATAGCACGAGTAAAACAACACCGAAATGACTTTGGTACCAGAGCCCTTTATATCAATTCACATCTCACATTTAAAACTTCAGTGAAAACAAAAGATATACAAGCAAAAAACATTGAGATCACCCCTTAAACTTGTCGTACGTATGTCGTATAGTATAGGGCTTATGTACTTCCATATTGAACCAGCGTGTGTGTGAGTGCTTAAGCTAATAAAATAGTAAAAACAAGTTGGGTGATAACGTACTCGTACCTCCTCCTTCATGCCGGGGCACTTGGTGACGACGGACGAGTGGCAGCGCTTGTGCACCACGCACGTGCACACTGCAACCAAACATGGCGGCTCTTACCGGTGGGTGGGAGTAAGTGAGGCGGGTAACAAAACCCTCACAAAGATTTAATTCAAATTTTAACATGTATAAAACATGTATTCCTGTACTATAAAACTATTAACGTCGGCTAAACTGTCACACCTCGAAATAATATTTTATTTAAAATGTCATATTTATACTTTTGTGTCACTACATTTTATATAGTATATAGTATATAGTGTATTAGCTTGACACTTTAGCCGCCAATAAGAGTTTAAAAAAGTGTGAAAAATTCAAATGTGTTGACTTGATGTAATGTGCTTTTTACATCATTGACAATGATATCTTTATTTTTATTAGATAATGATTATTTAAATTATAAGGCACAATAACTCACCCTGGCATTGATATCCTTGTTTTCCAATACCCCTACAAAAAACAAATACAATTTAGTAAATGTAAAGATACTGGTCAAATTCACACTTTTACATAGCAAAAGCTTATAATCGTCATTAATAATATACAATATCACCCATAACTTCCCAAAACCTGGAGGCATCTCCTGCCTAATAAATAAATACCAAACAAAAATAAAGCCATAAAACAAGCCTTCAAAAACAAAAAGCAAACCAAACTTTCGGACTAAGACTTTTTGAACAACTCAATAACTTCATGATCTTATGTAAAACAATATATAAATGCAATAATTTTGTATGTGTCCCGCGTTTAGGAAAAGCTGCTAAATGCAACTTATTAATGCTGAATTAGTTCTTTTTAACCGACTTCAAAAAAGGAGGAGGTTCTCAATTCGTCTGTATGTTTTTTTTTTTTATGTGTGTTCATCGATAATTTCGTCAAATATGGACGGATTTCAAAAATTTTTTTTTTGTTGGATAGAGTTCAGTTCTGAGGTGGTCCCATTTTCACCAGTCCAGGATCTGATCATGGAATCCAGGAGAAATCGAGGGCAACCACCGAAAATTGTATGCTCGTATGGTGTTTTTGTTACGTAATCATGTTTTACTCAGGTATATGCTTCAGGGTGTCAACATTTGATGCTGCTGTCCTGATGATGATGCTACAGTACTCCTTAGCGGTTAGGAGTTGGAAGGCAGAACTGCAATTGGTCGATGGAAACTATTTAGTAGTATGTAGGGCTTAAATGTTGCTTGTGAGGTATGCGTGAATCAACATCTGATGCTACTGTGCTGATGATGAAGCTACAGTACTCCTTAACGGTTAGGAGTTGGAAGGCAGAACTGCAATTGGTCGATCGAATGTATGTGGGGCTAACGTGATACTTGTGTATATTACATCCAGACCCACGGCGAGAAATCTCGCCGAGAAGTCTCGCTGGGCCTTCTCACGAGAACAAGTAATTTATCCACACTCTCATTTACTTTTAACAACAACTAAGTTCCTATTAATAATTAAGTTCACGACGCTTTAACACAACAAAAAATCATAAAATAAACTGACTTTTAAAAAAAAATTAAACCGCCTTCAAAAAAATCGTGAACACAAAAATAAACTAAAAATTAAAAAATAATTCCTAATATCTATTACCTAATACTATAATTTTCCTAAACTATGTCAAAGTAACATAGTTTAGGAAAAGTAATCTTAAACAAACTAACTGAAGTCGGTGCTTTTTCTCTTCTGCTTTTTTGGGCAGGCACCGACTTCAGTTAGTTTGTTTAAGATTACTTTTCCTAAACTATG
Source organism: Nomophila noctuella (assembly GCA_958496325.1). Lineage (NCBI taxonomy): Eukaryota > Metazoa > Arthropoda > Insecta > Lepidoptera > Crambidae > Nomophila > Nomophila noctuella. The sequence goes on from OY292499.1 coordinate 324,112, forward strand.
TTACTTTGACATAGTTTAGGAAAATTATAGTATTAGGTAATAGATATTAGGAATTATTTTTTAATTTTTAGTTTATTTTTGTGTTCACGATTTTTTTGAAGGCGGTTTAATTTTTTTAACAAAAATATCAAAGAACATTTGCCTGACTCAGTAGTTCTTAAACAACAATACCTACTAAAAACAAAATATGTACCATGACAATAAAAGTTACACATACACCATACGAATTCAGAGATTCAAATTGCACTTCAGATAGTAGAAGCCATACCAAACAGTTAAGTTACTAAATAGCCAGTCTTAGTCCAAACAATAAACAAAACAATTAATGCAAATTGTACACAACACTCAATGAATAAAATATTACCAATATCTAATGGATAAATAGGTCCATTCCATTACTTGTTTACTGCATGCTACAGATAAGTATTGAAATTGTAGATGTATTTTAAACCACATTTTATACAAGACATGAAAATATGAAACTGGCTTGCCACTCAAGATCACATTCCAATATTTAAGAATTAGTTAGGCATTGACAAGAAGCTGTAATAAAAAACAATTTCATTACAATTTACGGGTTTTGAAAACAAAGCATAAGTGTTAATGTTTCCAATCAAAAGGTTATTGTTATGTTCGAGCTGTTTTATGTGTAAGTCGGTAAGCCAGTTTATTCCGGAGCCCACCTGACAAGCACGTCATTAGTACGTGCGCGAACACGTCATACGGCACACGCACACGCACACGAGACACACAAGACACCGGTGCGTGCGACAAGAGCGGCGTGGCGGCTGCGGCGACGGCGGGGCGGGGGGGACCTGCGGGCAGTACCTGAGCCGGGTACACAGTACGGACCAGATGAACTCGCGGCAGTGCGAGCAGAAGGTGGGCTGGCGCAGGAACGTGGCCATGAACTTGTGGCCGTTGACCTGGTGCACGCGCCGCCGCATGGCGCCGCGCCGCCGCGCGAACCCCGCGCCCTCCTTGAACTCGCGCAGCGCCCGGCATGTCTCCTGCGTCGTCGAGCCTGCGACATGCGGCACACTGTCATACACACGTCCCTGACAGCGATCCCCGGCCGGTCCAGGCCATCGAAATATCAACGAGTCCCGCCCCTCGACCGATCGAGTCGTCTAAAGTAGGACCGAGCCCCAACCCTTGTCCGATCGCACCAAACGATAGCAAATCATCAAACGAAATAACGCGATTATGGAACTAAATTCCAAAAATAATTTTGTCAACATGGCTACCATGGGGCCCAAACCTACGATAATAGACGCGCGCCGAAGTGATTTCCCTTTTCAAATTACTTTTAACCGCGAATCACTATCATGAAAACCTCTGTTGATATCTTCAAGTGACGATGACTGCTGCAAATCTCTGTATCATTGTAATGTAATGAATGATAAGATATCCCACGCATGTCATATTAGAATTTAGATAAATGTTATATTTAACAAATCATAAATCATAGAATTAAAAAACTTTCTACATTAAAACAGGGCAAACAATTATTCTTGACAGTATATTCAAAAGATCAATGCTCACGAATTTAATATTATGATAAAATGTAGGTACCTACTACCGGCGAAAATAATAACATCAATACTTATACCTAGCTGAACATCTGAGCTATGATAAAAAACACATGGTATAAAACGGATTTACTTACTTTGAGAATTCCATTTCAGATCTATTTTGAGATGCAGTTTTCCATTAGGTTCTAGATCCACCTGGAAAAGAAAAGAAAAATTATAAAGTTATAATTATTCTGATCCAACCAAATGCCATTGTTCAACTTTTTTACATTAATTTTCTGAGAGCTGCTTGCTGCTGTTTGTAAAGTTTTCTATCAAAACAATTTAAAAAAATCTGGATTAAAATATCCAGATTTTACTATCCTCTTTAATCTCCAGTTTTGTGTAGAATGAAAACCAAACAACAATTTCATTTATTTATAAAAAAAATAAAACCAAAAACTATTTAAGGATTACAATCAGAATCAGAAAAATAGAGAAATAATATTCTTTTTTTTTCCATCTACTATCAGCCCATTTTGGCTTTAATCAGATTTGTTGATGTTATTTCGCTGAAGAAAAAAAAGTCATGTTCTTGTGGCAGTATTTTTTTATTGTGCCCTTTCGTCTCTCCGACGATGTTTGGATCGACCAGGAGTTCCTGCAATTCAGCATTTGTCCTCACTCTCCAGTTTCCATCAGAAGATCTTGTAGGCCCGAACATCTTGCAGAGTACCTTTCTTTCCGCTACCAAGAGTTTGTGTTCTTCCTTTAGCGTAAGCGTCCAGGCTTCGCATCCGTACATCAAAATAGGTCTTATCATGGTCTTGTAAATGGGCCATCTAGAACGAATGGGGGACGATTGTGGTGTGTACAGAGCGTACATTGCGAAACCACAAGGCCGACGCCCGGTTGGACGCCCAAGATACCGTTGGATAGGCGGAGTTGAGACGGATCTCCGTGAGCTTAGGGTTAGGGACTGGTGAGAAATCGCCAAAGATCGCAAAAAGTTGCGCACTCTCATTCTGGAGGCCAAGACACACTTCGGGTCGCTGAGCCATGGGAGTAAGTAAGTAAGTATTTTTTTATTGCCATTCTTGAAATTGGTTTAATATAAGAAACAAAATAAATAAATATATTAATAACAGTTCGATAACCTACATTCAATGTGACATATAAATGATAAGTAGTAATAATAGTTTACATCTCGGAGTGAAACTAAATATCTGCACATTGCAAATTGTGGTTTCCTTCAGATCATCTTAATTTCTTCCAAGTAACTCCTTTAACAATGTGTTCAGCTACCCAGATCATACAACTAAAGGATTTATGATTATAATTATGATTTTATGAAACATTCTGTTACCTTAAAATTTTGATATATTTTTAAAATTATATAATATTTTTGTGTATTTTGGGTATTTCCAAAAATTTGTTTGAAATACTTTATTATTTATAAGCATTTGGATTATCTTACAAACAATCTATGATCATTCATTAAGGCGACAACTGACATACAGACCAAACAGATGCTCCAAATAATTGTAACATACAAGGCCTTGACCTCATTCCAGACTTGAGATATCTCACAGAAAAGCACTATAGAATTTAATAGATCTGCTATGTAAATAGTATATCACTGTATTTATAAAGAAAAAAAAACACTATAAAAAATTAAAATTCACCAAAATAAACACAGTAGCATCAACACAGCACAACTGAGAACACTATTTTAACATTATCCCACCTCCTCATCCAGCGGCCTATATTTTGGCTCCGGACAAGAAAACCTTCTCAAGTGATGCATGCTTGGAGATAACACTTGTCAGTGCACAAGACATTCCGAGACATGAGTATCTCCATAATTACACTTATCAGCCAAAACAAACATTATGCCAAACCTTGATACAAGATTACCGCACAAACATGCAATATGTTTATCTTATCACAAGATTAAGGAGGATGAAGATATGCCACTGTCAGCTGAGATTATGTTTTGATTCAGTCTGTGTTCAGTCACTTTAACCCAAACTTTACAGTTGTTGTCAATCAATATCATGTGTGATTTGATCAGAAGTATCCATCCAAAAGTGTCAGTAAATGTTTTGTAAAATATAACAACAACTCACCCAAAAATCAGAGGCATCCTTATCTCGGTGCATGAGATCCTCGAAAGGAATAGTACAGTTTGCAACAAAGTCATCAGGAGGGATGGCTGCATCGTGAAACACAGTTATACCCAAGCTGAAAAAGGTTTACAACATCAATAATCACTCATTCTTAATTTAAGTTTACCCTTAAAGAATTGATTCTTGTATATACAGTGCCTACCTGGTGACATTATGTACTTCATGTGAGAATGTCTCGTTCCATACAGGGTCAAATGTTTTGGGTTTTGTGGTCGAACGGTCTAGATGGTGTTCGTCGGCGTCGATCGAGACGTACGGGTCTATTGGCTGGTCGTCTGCAACAACATATTTACATACACCAACACCCATTTTGGTAAACATGCTACGCCTATATCGTGCGCAATATTTCAGGCTTACGTCGAAAGATTGCCTGTAGAAAGTGTTTATCTCTCCCCTTGTAAGTCCTAGGCACAGTATTGGAATAGAGTTAGGGACTCACCTGGCTTCCCGAAGGTCATGTTGTGCCTTTTCTGGAAGTCGGTCGGCCTGAGCCCCGTCGCCTCACAGATCCGTAGTCGTACCGTGCCGCTGAACATGGCGCCGCCGTCTTAAGCGTGTCACCGAGACCGCGCCGCCACACGATCACTTCCACACTATTAACCCACTTAAAATCATTGAAGGAGCTTCATATTGAATCAGAAATTAAATAAAAGACATGACAGCGATGAGATCCGCCATGGATGGATATTTTACTCTATGGCTAATAATGAATTCCGATTCGATTTCCTGAAAAAGGTTTAGGGAACCTCTATGGATTTTCAGGAAAAATACAGATAATCACAAATGCAGTTTATTAATCTCCGAATACAATACTTGCAATATTTCATCATAACAATTCATCATAACAAAAAAAAACAAACATTTTCTGATTATTTTATTGTTGATTAAAAATATCTGTCATTGAGTTTTTACCTACAACTTCGTAAATAGAATAGGCTAAACTAAAACAAATCGTCTGAGTTAAATCAGAGAAACAACAATATAACAGAGAAACTTGTATATTTTCTCTACGTAATCATAATTAGCTGCATATCTGAAGGATAATTTTATTCTTCCACTCTTCATGAATCTACGATTTTCATAGAGAGTAGGTACTCAAATTAGCTTCATTATCATCAGCCTATCGCAGTCCACTGCTGGACATAGGCCTCTCCTAGGGCTCTCCATCTAGCCCTAGCTAGGTTTTTGAAAGTTGAAAGTCTCATTTTCTTCTGGTGTGCTATTTTTATATTATTCATATATATGCACAAAGAAGAAAACATTTGTAAATTGTATATTAGGTATTAGTACATAACATACGTAAATAAAATATAAAGTATTTGTTTAAATCAAGAGTATAAATACGATTCGAAAGGCGATTACGTCATTCCCCATTTTTATATTTATTTATACGACTATTATCGTGATGTTGGCAGCTTCGAGAAATGAAACAGTAATACCAATCTTTAGATAAGATAACTTGACTGACACTGACATTTGTCATGAATGAATTTGTCATTGTCGTCAACAAAGTAACATAATAACAGTTTTGTAAATAATAAAACAAGGCTTTTGGATATTATAATAATTTAAAAATGGGTTTTCTTACGATTCTTAAGAAGCTACGACAAAAGGAAAAAGAAATGAGAATACTTATGTTGTATCCTTTTATAAAAGTGCGTACACGGTAGGTTACTTTTTTATTCATGTTTTATCTGTGCATTTCCCTAACTCTTCTGATTCAGAGGTCTAGATAATGCCGGTAAGACAACAATACTGAAGCGGTTTAATGGTGAACCGATAGATACAATCTCCCCGACCTTAGGGTTTAATATAAAAACCCTTGAGCATCGCGGATTCAAATTGAACATCTGGGACGTCGGTGGACAAAAATCTTTGAGGTAAGGCAAAATACTGCATAAAAAAAATCTATTTGCACTCCTATTATAAAATAATTAATGTCAAAATAAAGGTTGCATATTTTGTCACGTCTTTTCATAAAATTACCAATGATTGTGGACAGGTCATGTGTGGGTTGCTTAATTATCATGATTTGCAACAATCTGCAAGAACCCATTCTACCGTAAGTACCGTACGTACCGTAGTGTAAAGCTACCTAGGCTGTTGGTGGACCTGCACCTGACAAATTTCTCCTCATTAATGCTGCATTTATTTCAGGTGTTTCTAAAGGAAGATCAGAATAAACTTGTAACTTTTTGTCTTGCTATCTGGGCAAGCTCTCTGGGGAGCTCTCTTGATTTGCTGGATTTAAACAGTCTGAGACCAGATACATTTTTCTGTGTTAATAAATTAAAAATGTTAATTGCTCAGCATTACTGCTTCAAAAATAAATATACAAAAAATATACAGCAACATAAAATATCTAAGTATATGCAGAAAAAAATTTCCATCATACCAGTGAGACAAACTAACACACACACCTCCTTTCCCAATGGACACAATGAGCATGTGTCCTGGGCCCTGGAATTGTTTTTGACCCCCAGACCATGATCTAGGGGCCCCACAATGGCCAAACCAGAAGCTTAAAGGTCCATGTGCCCAGGGCCTCTTATAGTGATTGGTAAAAGACGGCCCTGCTGACACATCTAAATGAAAATTTTCAGATCATACTGGAAAAACTACTTTGAGAGCACGGACGGCGTGGCATGGGTGGTGGACAGCGCGGACGCGCGGCGCCTGGCGGACTGCGGGCGCGAGCTGCGCGCGCTGCTGCGAGAGGAGCGGCTCGCCGGCGCCACGCTGCTCGTGCTCGCCAACAAGGCAGACCTGCCCGGAGCACTCTCGCTGCATGAGATCAAAGAGGTTGGACTTATTGTTCACTAACTTTGCCCACATTATCAAGATTCCTGTTTTATACTATGGGAGCATTTAATTGGGCTTAAAGTATCCTATCACCTAAGTCAGTCGATACCCTGCTTGTATACCAAATTTCATCAAAATCCATTCAGTAGTTTCAGCGTGCTTGACAGACAAACATCCAAACAAACTTTCACGTTTATAATATTAACTAGCGGCTCGCCCCGGCTTCGCCCGTGGTACTTGTCCACTATTTAATGGATGATATTATACATAAAAACCTTCCTCATGAGTTACTCTATCTATTAAAAAAAACCCATCAAAATCCGTTGCGTAGTTTTAAAGATTTAAGCGTTCATAGGGACATACAACATACAACATGACAGAAAAAGCGACTTTGTTTTATACTATGTAGTGATAAGACAATATAGTATGGTATGTCCTTTTTGTGCTTGGAATGCTTTGCACACCATAACCCTATCTTGGGAGTCTCATTCGCAAACTGTTTATAAACTCCCGGTCACAGAGATTAGCATCTTCTTCTTGGCAAGGGTTACACCTAAGGACAAGTCTTGTTTGCAACCAGGCAAATTGGTTGCCAATTACCAAAATAACAATCTTACCAGACAATGAAAAAATAGGCGTGACATTTAAAATTAAAGGGCTGACAAGGAGTATTCCTTATGTATAATGGGTGAATTTCCATTACAGGCACTTGATCTGGACAGCATCAAGACGCATCATTGGAGAATCGTCCGCTGCTCCGCCGTTACCGGAGAGAACCTTCTAGAAGGCATGGACTGGATGCTGGACGACATTGCTTCTAGAATATTCACACTGGATTAACCTTGTCTCGATGTGAAGTGGTCATACCACTTCAGCTGGAGTTTCAAACTTGCTGTACATAAGCCTACCTACCACATACAATGCTGAAATGGAAGGTTTTGGATTTCTGGTTATCTTTTTCATGCGACTGTAGACATCTTGAGTGGTGATGCTTTTTGAAGATATGCCACTAAAAATATTGTAGATGTCTCAAGCAAAGGCATAGTAGAGATTGGAATTTAATACGTATTTAAAGATTACTTAAAGATGAACTTTGCTACTTGCTATAAAGATAGCCAGTTTATACTGACCAACAGTAAATATTCCATGAAAAAAGCAATGACTGTTCAATCCAGAAAAATGGCTTCAATAGATATTCTGCTTTGCAGCTTCACTGCAGTAAGAACATATCATGAAAACAATATTATTTAATCCATGATGGCTTTTTATTGTGCTACAGTAATAACGTCAATAAATGAAAAATACTGTATAAATTAATGCATCACTTTACTTAAATGCTTGAAAAATGTTACTATAATGCAAATTACAAACTGTGATGTTAACTTGATCTAAATTATTAAACTTATTATAAAATGTTTTAACAAGTATGTGTTTTTCAATAATACTCATTCAGATTTTCAAACTCATTTGGTAGTCATTTTTATTTTTAATAGTTTTTACATTTCATAATACAGTACAGTTCTGTAAAATGTTTTATCATAGTATATCGTTTTTTTATCCCAATACCATGACCACATGGATAGCCAATGCAAATATTTTTTAGTCTTTAATCTGATAGTCTAAAATTAAGACATTACATTTAAAGTAGGTTTTACAATTTAGTAGCAAACTAACAACATCCATAAACTTGTTTAATAAATAACAGCAATTACATTAATTGTTAGTCATTATATTGCTATTAAGGGTGTTTGACTTCGTACTAGAGGATTTTAGAAAGTGTTTATGGATCAATGAGATGCTACTAGGAATGTTCAGGTTTTTCTGTTTCAATGTTCGCCTCTTCAGTGTGGGATTCATTGAGGTCGCTAGACTCTACTGTGGGGTTATTTGTACTTTCGTCTTTCACTTCTTCAGATTCCACTGTTGTGTTTGCTTCTGTTGTTTGGTCCATGCTCGTGTCGACTTTACTTTCGTCTGCTGCTAAAACAAATCGGAAGGCCTAAGTTTTGCATAAAAGAATAATCAGAAATACTACTTACTTGCTTTGTATCTGTATAAAAATCAAAGAAAAAAAACATTAATTAGAAAATTGTAAGGGCTTACACCAAAACTATTCCAAACTAGTAACATGAAATAACCTGAACTACTTGGGAGGAAATCACCCATCCGGGGACTCTCAAAGGATTGCAAATTATTGAAAAATTACCTTTTTCATTTTCATTCTTCACTGCTACATTCTCGCTGGCTGGTTCTTCATCATGCCTATCGTCGCCATCACTATCATCTTTTTCTTTTTCATCTGCATCCATTGCAAATTTATTTCTTTTCCTTCCCCCATCAGTGTCTTCTTGTGCCTCCGCACCCTGTTCTGTGGCGTCTGTGGCCTGCGATTCTTCTTTATCATTGTGGACATCAGGGTCGTTCTCCTTGGCTCCAGGTCCTCTGGGTCGGAGGCAGCGCTGCTCTATTCGTTGTAATTCTTCTTGCAGTTCTTGTCGTTTCTTGATCATGCATTCTGGAGATTAAGTTGATTTACAATTTTAGAAGCAGTTTGAGAATCAGTTGTTTTACTTTTAACCCAAACAATATTAGTGCAATGTCATTAAAAATAGTATAATTATTATTCCATTACTCACTGCGGTAAAAAGGACCATATTTTGCTGTAAATTCATATTTGAGGAGCTGGCGAACAAAACCGGACTTGTCCATACTATCAGTTTTTTATTTTATTTTACATATTACTTTAGACAGTACACATCTATGTATTGCCGAAATATTGTCAATCAATTCCAGCTCTTTCTCATAGTAAAACTACTTCGAAATTTGCTTTTTCAATCAGAAACGGACTTGTCCTCCTTAAAATTTGATATGCATGTTTTAAAATTTTGCCTCTCCTGTAAAAAAACATTAATTGGACAAGTCCGCTTTTGTTCGCCTGCTCCTCATTTGTATTATTATTTTATTTAAAAATCTCGCTAAAGTTATAATAGTTATGTAGCATGTTATTTGAAGTGTGTGATACCTCTACATGCTTACATAATACAAGTTATTTAATCTAGTGATAGCGATTAGTTGAATCAGTTATTGCTTGAGTTGAATGTTTTATTATTTTCCAACTTAAGTAGTTCTTGTTTTACCAACTTAAGGATAAATTTAAAGTTAGAGCTATAATATAATGAAATACAAAGCTTGAAATTCAAGTACATACTATGATATGTACTTGACAGGAACATTTTATAAGAGAAAAATGTAGATGTTCATAAGGAAAATGATAATACTTACTTTCATGGAACTTTCTGCTTGAATTCAATTTTTCTGTGGCTTTCTCTGACATCTTTTTAGGCAGCCAATAAATATGTGGCTTCGCTTTGGTCAAGATAAAGTTTGAAATGTTCTTTTGTGACTCTTCCCACTTTTCAAACTCTTGGACTCGCGCCATCTTTGCCTCGAGAGCTTTGATTGTGGCTTTCTTGTGTTCCCGCTCAGCATACAAAGTCTTGCGTTCTTTTTGTTCCCTTTCCTTTTCTAATCTTGCCTGCTCTTCTATTTTTCTTTCAACTTGGGCTTTTTTATCTTCCTGTAAACCAATGTTATCTTTGTATAATAGGGGCACAACAAATATCATAAAGAATTCACAGTATGTCGAAGAAAATACATTAGTAAGTTACTGCAATAATTTATTTATGATGTGATGAGCATTTACCTTAGTCTGCAAAACAATCTCTTCTTGCTTGAATTTTTGAAGAGTTCCCAATAGAGATCCAAAGATGCGTCGGTTACGTTTCCTGGCCTGTTCATCATCACCTTGCGCTCGGAGAACCGCAGCTCTGGTCGGGAGCTCCCGGCAAACTGCTGAGGGCACGCGGGCTCTCTTGATCCCGGGGCCGTCATCCTCTCCATCACTATCATGCACTCGAGCTGATAATCTGAAGATATAATGTTGCTTCTAGTATTCTGCCTTATGAATATTTAGTGAGTAAATTATTAAAAGATAACCTCAACTATACAACACATAATGTAATATAATTCAGGCACACAATCTATCATATTTTTTTGTGTAAGATTGAAAAATAATTGGTTATTAAAAAGCATTAAATTGTTTAAATCATTAAACATTTTGCTTCCTAGAATTGTAGGAATTGTCATAGGAAATTCATCTAATACTCAGGCAAGTTTACAGTTTAAGTTTGAGTGTACAAATTAATGGTAGGGCAAATCAGACTGATAAAAACAACTCAAAGATAATTAATATCTCACTCACGGTTTATCTACAAGTACATACCTGCTAAAAACAGTTTTAGTCTCATGTTTTCGTTTACCAAATTGGTCTTCATTCTTATAGTTATTACCGGCGTCCTGGAACGAATTTCGACCGCCTAAACGAGGCGGACCTCTGGAGTAGTCGCCGCCAGTAGAATTATTAAACCTGATAACAAGCAATATACACGTCAAAATAACTTAAAACCTATTGCAAATTGCATATCGTCAAGGTAATCACTAACCTATCATTAGGAAAACGTCCCGTAACTTGTATTTTTTTGATGTTCTCATCTATTTTATACAAACTGCTCTTCTCACTTTCTAATTGTGCACGTAATGAACTAAATGATATCGCTACTTCTGTCCCCATTTCAATTGATCTTAGTAAATTAATTGATATTCACAGCAAATAAATCCCTTTGCTTGCTTTGCTTACGATTTTTTTTTATTGATCACAGATGACAAGCTGCCGTAAGTTGCGTTTCGTTCTCAGATTACACAGTAATATAAATTGTGTGATGATTGGTGTCTTCTTACAAATGAAAGGTATAAAATATATTATTGTTAATATTAATTATACCAGATGAAAAACATAATTTAATGAATAATAAATAATAGCATTCATTAAATTATGAACCACGACGATTAAAATGTTAAAACATTATTTTTATACTTCTACTCTACAATAGGTGTCGCTGCTGTAGCCCTGTTTAGTTATGTTTCTCAACAATAGATGTCGCTACTAGTTCCTAACGTCATTTGGTTGTGAAATATTTTTTGAATGAATTTATTTTGTTTCAAATCAGTGTTTCGTTTTTCAGTAGTTATTTGTTTTATGATCCTTATTTTTTAAGCTTTTCGAACTCATCGCCACACATAAAACTCCGTTACAACATTAACATTATCTGGTACGTAAATACGTAATTTTGTAACATGTATATGTTAGTTATTTTAATTTCACGCTTGCCCGACCTTATCCACATTGTGTCCAATTTTTGTCGGTATAAATTTTTTGGCACATAATGAAGTATGTAATTAATGCAGGTAACAGCATTTTGTAAGTAGGTATACTTATATACTTACACTAATTTAATAAAGCTGAAGAGTTTGTTTGTTTGTTTGTTTGAACGCTCTTATCTCATATCTTAACATATTTATCTCATCATATTATCTTAACATGAAAGAAAATTTTGTGTTGGATAGTCCATTTGTCAGGGAAGGCTTTAAAAATATGTACTTAGTACTTATAACACTGTGTGCTGAAATCGAAATCCACTGCCATCCGCCGCTAGTGCGAAATATGGTGCATACATTTTTGTGGACGCGAGTTACATTTAAATGTGGATTTTTCGCTTCTGTTGGTATTCCTGGCCTGTTCAGTGTTCAAGGTGTAACATTTTATAATAGTTTACATAATCTGGAGCACCGACCTCTTAACTCTATGTATATTTTTCTAGCGGTTGATGCCGATGTAATAAAGTAATGGTGATCAAAGATTTGGCAACCTGCAGGGCTGTCATTCGACGTCCAACTCTGTTGACGGGACGAAACCGTGGATCCCAAATGGATCATGGTTAAACAATCGGGACTAAAGAATGTGCTGATGTTCTTACAATTTTTTCTACGCCGTAACAATGGAAGATAATTTGAACCTTTGGGTACGTACATATATTTATCATACATCATACTATTCATAATCTATGATTTGAACTATCGCTTTTAGAAGACACGGACACCTGTCATATATTCTTTTTTTATTTTGAGATCAGGACTTATTTATGTTAAAAAATATATTTAATTTCAAAACTATAGAATCACCACGTTTTTGGTAACCTAATATTGAGGACTGTTTGCCAACGTAATCCCCGACAAGAACTGAAATAAGCCTTATTTTTGGGTTTTAGATTAAATTAATGAACTCAATCAGTTACCAGCTGTAGGCAATTTTACTGCGTTCATTCATCATTGAATCGACAATAGAGTGTAAAAGTAAATAATAGTTCTGTTCACTGTCCTCCTTTCTTAAATTACATTATTCTTAGAGTGCTATTTTGAAAAGTTCCTAAATAGTGATATTTTGTTGAGACATCAGTTTTTGCACCTTAAAAAAATTATTAACAAAAATATTTTTCTTGATTTACGCTCACACCTTCCAAATCAAGGCAAGTGAAAGGGGAACTATCACTATAGGTTGTTATAATACCCTCACGCTGACTGCTTGTCGCAGCCGCAGCTATATCCGCGCGGCTTTGAAGTAACGCTTCGTAAATCAGGCGGCGCGCGCGCACCGCGACCGAAGCGTCTCGCACTGTCTTGGAAAACAATTTCTTGCTCGGTACCGGCTGGTTGATCGACTGCATATATGATTTTATAGGCTTATGTTGTATAAGTTGTCTATATTTTTTAAAAAGAATTCGCCTGTAATAGTTTTACATGACATCAGCATTCCAAGTAGATAGGCGAAATATTTAAAAAGGCTTTCGTTTTTAAATATTTCGCCTAATTAATTTTTATTTAATTACACTTGGAGAGCCTGAACGTTTCTTAGCGGTCCTATCACCTGGAACTTACTTAACCTAATCTTGAATAATAGCGCATTTATGTACGTACAACAAGTTTTTTATTCCGACTTAAGGTATCTAAATATAGGCTTTAGGCATTAATCAGTGAAATGCCTAAATTAAGCCAAGAAATGATGTGTCTGCAAGTATCGTAATTGTAGCAATATCCTGCAAGTTAAAAAGTAAATCTTCTGATTAAGATTGTACCTACCTAAACCGATTTAGGTACCTACGTGTAGCCACTTGTTATTTCAGAAAGATACCTAAAAATGGATTTGCTGAATAAATTAATGGTTTAAATAGACGTGTACAGCGTGCCAAGCCGGTGACATAAATCAATCATATTAGATACGCATTATTGTGACGCCGCGGTCAAGCAATTAGCATTGCGTCTGTCCGCATCGGAGCGTCGCGTGCGCCCGCGCAGCGCGCCGCGCCGGTCACTGCGCGCAGACCAGCCAGCGCGGGTTCACGGACGTTTTCTTTCATAGACATAGGTGTTGATATTTAACAGTTTCATAGACATTACTTAAAAGTTCAGTTTGATTTAAGTTCCCAGACCAGCGAAAAAAAATTTATAAGTAGATTTTTTTTCCAAAGTATGCTTGCGATTTCGCACACAAGCGACTTTTCAAATAGAATATCAAAGCAGACATAATGAACTCAGGGAGATTGCCTTTCCGCTTCACTTTTCCAAAAAAAAATCCGCACGGTTGACCTAGTTTTACAGTCTCCTCAGACAATTTTCTTCTACATATTGTGGTATGAAAAACAAAAAGCTTCCATAAAAATATTTATAAAATAGTTAACAAATTAATTAGCTCAAGGAAAATAGCATTTATGTGAGTAAAACATATTTCTTCAGTAGTCATTTAATCTGCAAATTCTGAGTCAGCTGAGCTGGCGCGGCGAGCGGCGCACGCGCACGCGTCGCCACACCTTGTTGCGGCTCGATGTAGCGTACCTGCGCGCGCCGTTGCGGCCCTAACTGCTGCTAACTACCGCCTGCATTAGCTGGTAGACACACCGTCTGTGCTCGGAGGCGACTTGCTAAGAGAATATTAAGAGTAATCAAACATTACAGCCCCAAGTTCAGTAGTAACCTAGTAGTGTCTTCGGGAATTGGTACATTGATTTGCATAGTACCTACCATTACACCTATCGGTCGGAATAACAATTTTAACATTTCTTTCTTACGGGATAAACGTAAAAACCACCTGTTTTATATTACTTGTGTCAAAACTCGTCCGATCATCACCTTTATCCTGTTTATCAACTTTGTCCGATTTATTTTATTTGCGATTGAAATATTTGGCGATGGACGACTACCTACCTACTTAATTCAAAACATTTAAAATAAAATGTAAAAATATTTTCATTATTTTGACTCGCAGTTTCAGCGTGAGATTTATCAGATTCGTCAAGCTAGGACGGAATTAAAAAATACCATTCGTTCTGCCCCGGTCCGTCGTAAAAGCGCGGTTAGTTCCGCGTCTTTTCCTCTGCCATTTTATTTTTAATTTTCACCGCGGCTTTAAAGATATTAACAACAACCCGTGACAGACGCACAGAGTTATTTCTAATGGGAGTCGCAATTAATCAGTATAACCGTTTTATTAGCGGGCTCCCGCGCGGTTCCGGAACGTCCGTCTCAGCTGACAGGCAAACAAACAAACAAGATGGCGGCGCGCGTTTTGCCGCGAAACGATTGCAAATGGCGCTGGCGTGGCCTGAGCTTTGATCCGTCCTCGGTGATTCATTCCTTCCATTATTTTCTTTGCGTTTTTATTAATTGCAACGGCAAATAACATGTCGTGAAAACAGAAATAAATTGCAGTTTTGGGATGGATGTTGATTTATGGGCTGCTGCAAAGCAGGCACATATTTTTATTTTGAATAATTCTGTAATGGTTTAAAGTTCGTCTGTTAAAGACAAATATTAGACACTTTTAAAGTAAGTAATTCTTCTTTTGTAAATGTAAAACCAGATAGACACATCACCAGTGGGTTCCTAGTAGATAAATTAATAATATCCATACTTTACTTTTTGTTCGTTGGCGCGAATTAGTAAAAAGTAAAGCATTTCTAATCTTCGGTCTGCATTGTCTACAACTTGCCTACTTAATTTTTAATTATCCCAGTAGCATTAGTTAGTAAAAGTCAGCGGTGCGTTACAAAGATCCTTTATCAGGCGTCCGTCGCCCGCGCATCAGTATGTTGCGCCGTGACAAACATGTCCCGGCGACACTCCTGTAGTACAGGCAGAGATAGAAGCTGATTACATTTTCCATAGGTCGAATAAACTGAAATTGTTGACGTGTAAGGGTATTTTTAAATCGAATCCCTTTAGTGGATTTAATTCTTTCGTACAACAATTCGGCTAACTATGTAGTACTTAGTTGCTACCGATGTAGAGCAAATTCCGGCTTCACTATCACCTACTTAAGATTTGGGTGGTGGTTTTTATTTTTTAAATATTTTCAGCAACCGATTATTTTGTGTAAGTACATTAATGTTTCATTGAAGAATAGGCTATTTCCCAGGATTTATAACACAATATAAGTGTACACGTGACATCAAAAGTCTACAAATACCTTCAATAGCGCCGCTGCGCGCGCCTGTCCGCGCCCTCCATTTTTCATGGCACGCGTGAACGCATGGGAGCCGGTCGGATTTAGCTGCGCCCGCGCATTTCAGCTAATTGCTTTTTTCTCCCGAGCACGGAGGATGTACGGATCGCTGGTCGCGCATATTACACGAAGGTATGCTTGTTTGTTTGCCGCGATTATGACAGTGACGTGACAAGACGGACTTCTTGGGAGTTTCTGCTTGATGGAAAAATACTTATTTTGTTTTGCCATCAACGCGTTGCTTAAATTTATTTTTTGTTCATAAAAATGCTTTGGGACTGTTAGAGCTATACTGATTGACGAAGTTTTAGCAAAACAAATCTTACTCGTATCTTCTGTAATCTACGATGAGGTAAGGTTTTTAATGTAGTTCAAATCGAACAAGAACTTCTAATGTGACTTATATTAATAAACGTAAAAGTAAACAAAGGAAGTCTTAAATAAAACGAAACCGCAATAACAATAAACCGGTAAAACCTGATTATTTTAAAATACACTTCATTGACATATTCAACAATTAACAAAAATAAACACGAACTAATGAGTAGTAGTAGCATTGGTCTCGTAGCAAGGCGAGAGGCGCGTAGCACGGGAGCGTAGCCGCGCGGCGACGTGCGGCGGCGGGCAGCCGAGGGCAGCGGCGCGGGCGCAGCCGGTGAGCCAACGAGACACAATTACGTACCGACTTATGCGCAGTTACACCCAGGAGATATTGAACTGAATCAACATGAGAATAGGGTAGAGTTTAGTGCTGCAGTGGCGATGTATTTACGTCTTTGTCAATGTAAATTGTCGCAATGGTAATAAATATTGGTATTTTAATTTGTAAGTGCTAAATATATACGCAGATTAGTTATAAATAATGTTATTTGTAAAGTTTAATATTAACCATTGTAGTAACACTTTGTTACTAGTAATATTAGTTACAAGTGTAAAAAAGTCACAATGATGGATAAATAGGGTCTCATCAACTGAATAAAATGCTACTGCAAAAAACTTAGGCCAACTACGAATTTTCAAATTACAGATACCTACCTACAAAACGTAATATTATTGCTACATTACATGTTATTAATTTCCTAATTTATTGAATTTATACTGAGTATGAACTCTCAATATGTTATTTACTGAATGAAATACATCAGAATTAAAGACGAAGCGTTTTATAAGTTAATCGTATCCGTCCCACTGCGCATCGTAGTGTAGCGCATCGTAGCACGGAAGCGTAGCAGCGCGCGGCGCCGCCGGCGCATCCGCTGAAGCGACCGACGCTTATGAAGCGAATTATTGCTGGATCAAGTCTAAGCATGGTTAGAAATTAAATGAATCGTATTAAATGTATTTAACATTATATTTTATACAATGGTAGTTTTTGTAGGTATTTTTTTCTATTGGCATGATAATACTGGCTCTACTCTGCCTGGTGGTAAGCAAAGTAGGAGCCCTGATTGCCATAAAAACGGATGCGGCACCGAGTGGTATCCTATCCGGCATCGCCATACCGTTCGCAAGAGACTTCTTCACGCTTTTCTTGAAAAAAACCCAGTTTATAGGAGGAAGGAAACACATACGCTGGGAATGCATTCCATCACTTAATATTTCGGCAAAGAAATAAACGGCCAAACTTCTGCGTTCGTGATGGAATGGATGGATGGATGGAGTTACTTTGTGAATACGTCAAAAGTATTTTAAAATAAACAATCTATTGGAATGCAAAAGTAGAACAGATTTTCTCGGTAAACATGTAATGTAAAATGATATCTCGAATATCAGATCGTAGCATTTGAAAAGAAATGAGTTCACAAATTGATCAGATACTCAGAACACGATATCAATAAGCCAAAGTCATACTCATTTGACAGTTGTGTTACATTTCAAATGTAACCCGAGCCGGTCTTAACAAACGCGTCTAAATACGAGGCAGGCTGAAGTCTTGTTCGGGTAAGCACATTGTAGCGACGGCGCCTGTTTAATAAGCCGCATGTGCGCGCGCGCAGCCGAACACGTGACGTCCCCGTCACGGCGGGATGGCAGGAGCAGACATGACAGTTGCGATGTGGAATCGATAGACTTATAATACAAATCCTCGTCTGCATAAAACCTATCCAATGAGTGAAGAACCAGAATCACCTGCTTAAGTAGCGCAGTCAAAAATATCTGGAAGGATAGAGGTGCTCGTATGGAAGTAAAGTAAACTTACGGAAGACCACAGTGATAGAATTTTGATAACTGTTGTGCTGTTTTTGCTGTTGAGTAAGATCTGTACAAGAAGTAAGTAAAGGTATTAGCGACTCTTGTGGGGTGGTTAACAGGGCTGTCTTCAACTTATTAGAGGCCCTGGTCACTTGAGCCCAAATCAATCGCGGGGCCCTGAGCACGTCACCATTGTTCCCAGTGGGAAAGAGGGGTCTGATGTTGATGACCATGGGCGCCGGTGATCATTTACCAGTAGGTAATCCACTTGATCATCAAATATCTCGTTCTATAAGTGGAAGTTGAGGCTTGCTCTTCATTATAAACAGAGTAATTCTCTATCGTTTCAGTGTTGTCGCTCGCGCGGCGTGTGAAGCGCGGCGTCTTTGATACCGACACCGCCGCCTGTCACTGCGCCTGCGCCTGCGCCGGTGCCGGGTGGGAGTGGCGGTACTCACTAATATGTTGTACCACACAGCGGGACCGCTACTGACAGCTACTTGCTACTTGCTACTTTGCTGTTTACAGTTGCCTATCCGTGTATGCTAACCATGGGCGAAAAGAATTTTGACGTGCAAAAGAATTTACTAAGTGAATCAAATTGCTGAATAAATTATTTCATTACATTTCATGTGACTGACAGATGAAAAACTACGTGTTTTTTGTAGAAGATGCGAAGAAAAGCGATTGAGATTCTCATACATATACAACTTATGAGAAATAACACAGATCGGCCTACAAGAAACTTGTACAGTGTAATTTCTACCCAAGCAACGTTAGGAATGTTAAGTTAAAGTTGTTCTATATAATATCTAAATTACACAATAAGTAATCAGATTAGCTAGATCCAACAATAACTAAATTTTGAAAACGGTATTTTGTCGTCCAAAAAGGATCCAATTTCAATAAAAAATGCTAAAGTTTATTTTGTAACAAAAAGTTGAGGTACCTACTTAAAGTCTCTACCTAGAGTATGGCAATTGGCAGTAACTTAAACAAAAACAAATCTAGTTTTTATCTCGCCGTTGTTTAACCATGGTTGATTTCTTTTGTCATTTTGGCAGTGAACTCATTGTGCAGCCGACTTCCTCCACAAATAACTATGGCGACTATGGCGTATTATCAATTTTCCTCCGCGATAGACGGCTCTGAATTAATGAACCAATTATCGCTTCGGATAACTCGCGTTTCTTAATTAAACCGTCTAATTAAAGACGAGATACCATCGTGCAGTACCGTTTCCGTTGTTGAACGCCCTTTGGGTGACCGCCATTCTATTTTAGATCTTAAAATGTGCTGCGTAGACTTCTAATTACGTTTCTGTGCGCTAGAGTTCGCGGTAGCATTGAACGCTGCGTGTGCTTGCACGGGGATTTGGGCCGTAGTGGTGTTGTTTTAGAGGTGGTTATTGTGTTTGAGGGGTGAGGTAAAGAGCGGGGTAGGCGTTTCAGTGATGTTCGGCGGCGGAGCGTGACGCCCGCCGCGGAGATCACAGGACGCGCGGTATTTACGGGACAACAGCGCACTCGCCTGAGGAGCCCTGGCGTCTTCGCACCGCGCGATACTCTTATACAAACAAACACTTATATTGTGGGCTGAAGTGGGCCACTGTCTCTTATGCTGTTTACCTTATTAGTTGTTGGATTTATCTAATGCATAACCACAATAATATTTCGTTTTCCAGATGCCGCACTGGCTATTTAGCCAGTGCAATTTTATAGGGAATCTATATAAGCTGCAGGCCCACTGATGATATTCATATACAAATATCTAGTTCGGAAGCGATGCACTCACACGATAAATACTTTCATTATGTTTAATAGCTCAACATTTTTCAAGTTTGTGTCATGCAATTTCAGTCAAAAGGCCAGTAATGTGTGCAGATATCTTATTACAAGAATGTAGGGTTCAAGGTTTAAAATGTTTATAATTCGTCTGTTTCGTGTCCTATATTGCCAATGAATGGTGGTATGCAAGTCTACATTTCGCATCAATATTGTTGTAAACAACTGAAAGGGTTGCACTTTAGAACATCCCTTCAATCATAGTCAATATTCAGTGTATCTAAGTGGCTAATGTCAAATTTTATCTGACCTTTATTTTCTTGTTCCGATCATGCTATCTTCCAACCGTTCAATTATGCTATCTTCCAACCGTTCAAAATTAAAACAATAGTGTAATTATTGTGTGTGGACGAGTTATCTCAACTATTCCCTCAAGAGTAGACGTGGACGATTAGCTGTTCTTTGCCCATAAACCACGAATCAATTTATTAACTTTTACTGCCCATCAAAAGTGTGATTCCCAGTTCCCCTAGCATTTAGCTTGTCTTTGTTTTGTCCCGTGTTTCATCTATCCGTCCTGAAATAGCGGCGCTGCACGCTCAGCGGCGCGTGCGCAGGGCTCTCTCTCTCCGTCGGTCGCTGCAATGGGATATTCATAAAGAAAGACGGTATTTTCGCCTGACAGATTTATTTTGACATTTCCTGTGACATCTTGATCACTGATTGCTCTGGTTCGGATATGATAAATTAGGGTATAAACTGGCCAGAAAGAGTACTAGGTAGTCCTGTAAGAACTTGGTGTTTTCTTGGTCGTAGGAATCTTTAGTCTATGGTTCTCCAACGTAAGTTTGAACATATAATAACTTAAGAGTTTTAAACGCATGTAAATTCGAAGAGCTTTCGAGAATTCACAGTCACGTAGTCATCTTGGATACTTTCGAAGCTTCTCACAGAAACTCATTTAAGAGTGGAAAGTGTATCAAATGTAACAGCCGAGTCATAACACCGCTTCCGCTGCGCGTGATTGAGATCCTTGACAAACAGCACATTTAATTTTGCAAAGCCGAGGTAAACGTGGCTGTAATAAAATTTCAATTATCACGCGTACCACGGAGTAATGAAACGATATGAAATTATTTTGTTTTCCACAAAAGTGTCGTATTAACGACAGCTATAAATCGCTGCCATACAAAAGATAAAAGTGCACGGAACAATGCCTCGCGGTCCAATCTGTGCGCCCGCGCACAATGGGGTCTAAACCACGGCCTGCGAGAGAACAATGCGCTTTATAGCTTATTTATTAACGTTATGGCGCTGGGAGCGAGCCAAGACTCTTGTAAATATTTCACGAAATTATTCCTACAAACGAGCCTGTTATTGATATTTTATTTCCGCACCAAATCTTTGTGCTAATGTTGCATGTAGTGGCTGCCCCCATCACAATGTCAAAGACTTTCATAACTTTGCTGGGAAAAAAGTGCACAGTCGTAGTTTTATAAAATACAAGCACTCCATGTGTAGTCAATACTGAAATTTCTCGAATCATCCAAATCATGCCAACTTCTTCTACTTTTCAAAGCAGAAACAATTCGTTATGGCGTCTGGACTGCTTGCCCTCGGTGACGTGGAAAAATGCCTTTAGAGTCCACGTCCACTTTAGTGATATTAAAAAAGCAAAAACAAAAATGATTTGGTCGGTCCTCAGGGCGACCAAATCATTTTTGTTTGGTGTTGGATACCACTGACTGATTTCGAATGCTGGCTCGTATATTTGGATCTTCTCGTCTACCACTGCTCGCAAGATATTAGGAAAAATGCAGAATTAATTAACAGCCCAGTATCGACGTAATGGCGGTTCGTCGGCGTGTTTGAGAGGCGCGTCTCGCGTCATTTGCGCAGAGATAATTTGTTGTGCGCATCTTTGCGATGCGGGGAGATCTGAGGCGGTGCGATTTTTTTATTTCGAATATCCGGAGTCATGAGCTGTAATAAAATCTTCTTCCTCCTCCTAATGCAAATAATTAGTTGAACATGATTATACTTCCAATTTATGTAAGTACTAGCGGCCGCCCGCGACTCCGTCCGCGTGGATTTCGATTTCCAATATCCTATGTGTTATTCTGATGTATAAGCTATATTGTAGTAAAGTTTCATTCAAATCCATTCAGTAGTTTTTACGTGAAAGAGTAACAAACATCCATACATCCATACATCCACACATCCATACATCCATACATCCATACATCCATACATCCACACATACAAACTTTCGCCTTTATAATAGTAGTAGGATAAAAATTCAGTTGTACCCCACATACCCCACGAAGTTTCTGACATTAGTTCAGTTAGATGTGAATGTGAAATCATGTTCATGTTCTCCTCGATGCTCGAAGGGTTACAAAGGTCTGGGCAGTCGCTTCACTGTAATAATCAAACTCGCCAAATCCTGCATCATGGTCAGAGCGGACCCCGCATAGAAAACGAGATAATCTCTAGGAAGTTGTGAACAAATAACGGTCGGTTTCGCCATTTTGGTGAAGGTACAGCTAACGTTCAAAATGATTTTGGGTACCATAATGTGAATGCTGCTGAAAGGTATACTCGTATTGCTTCGTGCTAGTTAACGTGGTTCCTCCCAATTATGGACGATGAGGGAGCGCCGCAGGGGTTTTAGTGGGTATGCCTAGTTGGAGAGCCCCAAATAACCAAAAAAAAAGGTATACTGATGTATCTTATGTGAGTGCCTGCCTTATAGTTGCTCAGCTGCATCAGTGTCTAAACTAATTTTCTAGTCCTTCAGTTCTTGTTATGTATGGAGTTTTATGAAGGATTTGAAGTAATTTTAAGTAATTCCAATAAAGTGATTTATAATGTCCACTGAATTTTCGTTGCAAAGGTTCGTTGCAGCGCATGCGCGGCGCGTTTGAGTCTGGCTCGCGTCCTGCGTCATTGGCGTCGTAATTCGCTGCGCCCGCGCACTCCCATGCACTCTTTGTAAATATTGCAGGCGAATTTTTAGGATACCTTCATATATTACTGATGAGATGCACGGTCGGTCATATACTTTGACAGCAATGCTATGCGTGTTGTATTTAGGTAAGGAATAACATGCTCTAAGTCTCTTGTGGGTGAGTAAGCATGGAAGGTATACTCAATCTAGTATACAAAACTTACACTGCTCTGCAATTTGATGCTGGACAAACGACTTTCCAAAAGTTATCCTCTTTGCTCTTTAACTAACATCTAGCACCTCCCTGACATCTATACTAATTACTAATTTAATGAAGCTGAAGACTTTGTTTGTTCGTTTAAACGCGGAACAACTGATGCGATGTGAAAAAAAAATGTGTTGGATAGCCCATTTGAGCGAAAACCGAAATCCACGCGGACGCAGCCGCTCGCGGTCGCTCGAATTCAACAAAGTGTATGGTTAAAAAATAATTTAGACCATATAACATAGGTACAAAATTCCCCCACTCCCGTCCCGCGGCTTGTCAAACAGTTTTTTGTATAATACGCGACATATTTGTGGTAATTAACAGAAGCCCGCCCCGCGGCGGTGCCACTGACGGTTTTTGCGCTCTATCTGTTTTAATTACCGTTTTTAACCGCTCCCGACTTTATTACTGGCATCTGTGACATCGGCTTCCGTAAAGGGCTTAGGGTTACAGGAATGTCGGGAAAAGTTGCGCTAGTTTTTACCTTGAAAAGGATTTTGTTACAGTTATTTTAGGAATGCTTGGAAGAAACAGAAAATTATTTTTCATTTTGGTTATGGTGTTCGTTACAAGTGAAACATTTAGGTACTTTGGAAGAGTCTTCATGTTTTTATTTTTTATCATTTTTTGGATTCACTTATTGATAACAAAATAAGAATAACCCCTCTATACGGGTACGGTTAGAGCGGTTTTAGTCAATCTTTTCATTGTACATTTTTATTATTATGCTCGTCATCGTCATTATCACTTTGAACAGCAATATGACCGTACAGAGATCAGACAAAAGACCAAAAGACTTACGTCCTTTCATGCGGTGGAATCCGGATAATAACTACATGCTACGACCCGTGATTTTAACCCAGGTCATCTAGAACGGCTGCCGCTTTAATGCATCACGGGATGCTCTTTACTGTTCCTTCTAATTTGTAAAGGCTATACTTCTTTCAAACAAAATAAATGATCATTTCAATTTCAATTAATGTAATGCAGTAAGAAAAGATTAAAAAATTCAATTCTCACATTTTACTACGTTAGTTTATCGCTCCACAATCAATGCACATAAAAATATCAATTACAATGGCCCGTTACATAGAGTGCACCACGTAACGCGTGTATACCTAGACCTACATACGTACATACATTAGCTCGCATACATGCACACAGCACAGGTCGCCGCGGCTCTACCCGGCCGCCCAAACACCCGTACATTTTCCTTCGTCGCGCTCACTACTCGTGCGCAACAGACCGAATGGGAAAACAGACATATTACTCCGACATCCCACTTAAAAAGCGACGTAAACAGTAAAAAATAAAGTTGAAAATTGTGTAACGGGGTTTACAGATGCATCAGCACGCTTCAAATAGAACGCGACATGGAAAAAGGAAAGCGTTTGAAATGAAGCGCAGCGATTGGCTGCGTCGGGCCAATGGCGGCGGCGGGCGGGGCCGGCGGCGCGCGCGCACGGCGCGGCGGGCGCGGGCCAGTCGCGCGGCGGACGGACTCGGCGCCGCAGGAGTGCGTGTACTGCGTGAGTGAGTGATGATGCTGGGCGGAATGGACGGCAAGGAGTACGGCGCGCTGCACGCCGCCGCAGCCGCTGCAGGATACCCCATGGATGCTGGTGAGTCGCCTATTACACCTATTATTTTGTCAGTCAATTATGCTTCAGCAGATCAGGAATAGAGATGATAATGTCTACGGAGTTCCTAATTCTGATTCTAACGTTCAAAGTTTTGCACTAGAGGTACCTTATTTAAGGTTGTTCAAAATACCTACAGCGAAAAAAAATTAGGTAACAGAGAAGAAGTCTTGTAACCTACAAGACATTTCTCTTTTACAGGTGGACCTATTCGAAAAACAAGACCAAACTAACTAGTGATTAATACAAAAAGTTAATAGAAGTATTAAGTGTACTTTTACTAGTATAACTACGTTATTAAAGACATAAATAAGTCTACACTAGTAAATTAACTACATCTACACTTCTACTTACACTAATATTATAAAGAGGAAAGACCGATTTGAATAATTCTTTCCCTGATGGCTAGCTACCTAGCTACACCATCCCTGGTGAACATAGGGTACTTTTGATCAAGGCGGAAATGTGGGGGGAAAAGGGGTTGTTTGACAAAAGAAATTACGCACGGCTGAAACCGCAGGCGAAGGCTAGTCTATATCTATAAAACTCAAAGGTGACTGACTGATTGACTGACTGATTACATAGTGATCTATCAACGCACAGCCCAAACTACTGGACGGATCGGGCTGAAATTTGGTATGCAGGTAGATGTTATGAAGTAGGCATCCGCTAAGAAAGGATTTTGATTAATTCAACCCCCAAGGGGGTAAAATAGGGGATGAACGGTAGTATGAAACTTTGTCAATTTTAAACCTATCGGGCTGAGGCTTTGCATTCATAAAGTTACTATGACGTAGACATCGCCTAATCAATGAGATTATTAAATTCCATCCCCCAAGGGGGTAAAATAGGGGATGAACGGTAGTATGAAACTTTGTTAATTTTAAACCAATCGGGCTGAGACTTTGCATACATAAAGCTACTATGACGTAGGCATCGCTTAAGCAATCATTTTGATAAATTCCAACCCCCAAGGGGGTAAAATAGGGGATGAACGTTAGTATGAAACTTCGTCATTTTTTAACCGATCGGCTTGAGACTTTGCATTCATAAAGCTACTCTGACGTAGGCATCGCCTAATCAATGAGATTGATAAATTCCATCCCCCAAGGGGGTAAAATAGGGGATGAACGGTTGTATGAAACTTTGTCAATTTTAAACCTATCGGGCTAAGACTTTGCATACATAAAGCTACTATGACGTAGGCATCGCGTAAGCAGTCATATCGATAATTTCTAACCCCCAAGGGGGTCAAATAGGGAATGAACGTTAGTATGAAACTTTGTCATTTTTTAACCGATCGGGCTTAGACTTTGCATTCATAAAGGTTATATGACGTAGGCATCCTCTTTTAAAGATTATTTGAAAAATCCACCCATAACGGGAAAAATAGGTGATAAAGAAACCGAAATCCACGCGGACGAAGTCGCGGGCGCCCGCTAGTTAAACATAAAATGCAACGAAACATAAAGTATATCATTGTATAAAAGATACGTCAAAAAGTTTAAATGTAGAATGTGCAGGTTTATTTCTAAATGACCGGCTGAAAATTAATTGTCCGATTTGGAACCTAAGTTCTTCCTAGCTGACAAGACATTTAAAAAAACCAAATTATGTTACTTATTTCTTGTATTCATCCTCGTTGATTTGTATTCCTCATTACTGAGGGTCGTCGTGCGTGATATATGAAATGAAACACACAACACACACAACAACTCTCTTGGCAATTTTAAACGAGTGCTTTGCCATTGTCTTCTCCATTTCACACAGTTTCTCGTCGTGTGCAGGTTTCCTCATGTTTGCCTTCACCGTACAGCTGGTATGAAATTCATAACATACCTACCTATAAAGAAAAACAAATGAAGTCCCATAAGGAATAATAATGTATTAAATTGTTTTTAATATCTTATAAAGTGTATGGTAACAATTATAACGTTACATGATACGGAATACCTTATTTATCGACTCTACCACGCACCTGAACGCAATTTTCTTGTAGAAGAGATAGGTACCCGTATTATAAAAGATACTCTTCAGTCGTTCTTATAATAAGATTATTCTTTTTTATTTATTTTTTTATTCTCTGTTGCGTGCATTCATGTATGACTAATAACATAGACTGCAATAGCTCCTATATTTTAGACAGGATGCTGGAGCGGTATTTTAAACTTTCATCATACATATTTGTGTAAATTCTGCTACTTTGTTAAATCTCCGACCGACGGTGTATTCGATTCGATTCACTTCCTTACTTATTAAGAATTTTTGAATTATTACTGGTATTCAACCATACAACACATCGCCACAAAGTCAGTACGCGTAAAAGCGGCGAAAACGGTTATCGCACGGTTAATGAGGAGGATAAAACCGAAAATAAATGATGGCAAATTGAACAACAAAATACAATTTCACTTCCTCATCTTTCTAATGTTGCATTTATACTGTTAGATTATGAACTTCAACTCTAAAAAAACAACGCTGTCATGAATGTTTACATAAAACAGGTATTTAGATTAACACTTGAACAGTTATTTATCTATCTCAAAAAATTACTAAAATTAAATAAAAGGGAACATTTTCCCTCTATGAAAAAGACAATGTCGCTAGTGTGTGTGAAGTAATTTGCACACTCTGGGCACTGCCAAAATCTAATTCTAAAGCATTCTCTTTACTATTTTTTTAGAACTTACGGTTTCTTATGTTGTGCTCGTTATAACGATACGTACATTATTATTATCGAGGTATGTTTTTTTTGCCAATTTATGACTAAAATATCCGTCGAAACACATCCAAATAAAAGATAAACTTAAGCTATATCATAATTGGGATATAAAAACATCATCTTATCTTAATTTCATGTCCAAAAAAATCATTAATTGTATAATATAGTACTCTCGCGCATACTATAGCGGCCTCACGCATTAGTTTGATAAAACATAGTACATAATACTTGTAGTCACATATAACAACGTGGAGCTGGCACGCACGCACATCTTATCACATTATTAATAATGATTTTGTTGATGTACAGACGTTTTTATGCGTCGATCCGAGACGTAAACATCCCTGACCCAGAGCGGACAGAAATTGAATTGAATGATTAATAACTGGCAAGATGGAAAAAATTGCTGGGCTGGGCTTAAAAACCTTTAAACTTTAAGAGAAATAGAGCTTAGTGGAATTTCCACTCGAATGAGACGCTAGTCTGCTCGACTGCTGTGCTATGTTTCTGCTGGTTAGTAAGGTCGTCAGAGCTCAGTTGCGGTGTTAAAGGCAGGCAACACATCTGCGATCTGATAAATCTATCGATATTATTACAACAGCACTATGGTGTGTTATCGTGTGTTTTGTATAAATGAGACTTCTGGTTTAAATCAAATAATTATATTTTTAGAAGAAAATGGTTTAAGTATTTTTGACCCTAATTTTGTGAAATCTAATCCATAAAAAAACCGGCCAAGAGCGTGTCGGACACGCCCATGAAAGGGTTCCGTAGCTAAAAGATGGCCCGACCGCTTAGGACACCATTTAGTAAGGGCAACTGCATGTCATAAGTTGGTCAAGTTGTATAAAAATAACTATGTATGATACAGAGCTCGCTATAGTTTTCGTTGAAAGTATTACTTGGAGGTATACAGGACATTTTTTTCAAAATTATTGTAATAGGTAGTATTTCAAAAGTTAAGGGGGGGGGGGGGACGCTCTAATTTTAACTTTGTATTAATATATCTGATCCACATGGTTTCATGGCAAGTTTTATTGTATTTAAAGATACCTTTTTAACGATACCCCACACGATGGGGTAAGTCGAAGTTTTTTTTTCGAATTTACTTTTCGTTGTATGGGAGGGGGGGGGGGGGGGTAAAAATAATTATTTTTCGATTATTTTAAAAACCAATTCTTGAATTATCACTATACATCTCTCCACCAATTTTCGTGGCAATCGGTTCAGAAACGGCGGAGAACGAGCCAGGACAGACAGACAGACAGACAGACAGACATGACGAAACTATAAGGGTTCCGTTTTTTGCCATTTGGCTACGGAACCCTAAAAATATGCATGCAAGAGAACTTATCTGAGCTGCAAAGCATGGCGTAAGTTCTTGTAAATATCGGTAGTATAATTATGCTACAACCCTGTCAACTGCCTAATTTCTCTGCTTTTAAATGATTTCTCTGAATCTGAACTCTCCACCAGTACGGTTGCCAACACGGGCTCGTCGGCAGCGCGTTCGTCAACTGTTTAATTGAGATACGTCGTCAAATTATCAACGTACATTCTCGCTGTCATATTATTTGATAAAATATAGTGCTATTGAGCGCAATGCCTCTCCTCTCCTCTTGCTAGGCCGAGTCTTGCCCGCAAAAAAAAGAAATTGCTTTTGGATAAAAATGTATTACAAAGACATTTAAACATTTGCCCATCTTTTCCATTCGAAACCACATTTTTAGAGTAGTGTTTTGTTTTTACTACTATTTATAATACTAATTATAATTATCTTATTTATAATATTGCTCTTATATTTCTGCGTTTACTGCAGTTTCATGAAAAGCAATGTTTTCCCCAGCCCTTCGACCTCTAACACCATATCGTATATTTACTACAATCGAGATTACGAGCTTTATGGGTCCACAATTATAATGTGGCAATAACAACAGGAATTACCGAAATCGATAACCG
Organism: Nomophila noctuella; assembly: GCA_958496325.1. Classification (NCBI taxonomy): domain Eukaryota; kingdom Metazoa; phylum Arthropoda; class Insecta; order Lepidoptera; family Crambidae; genus Nomophila; species Nomophila noctuella. The sequence goes on from OY292499.1 coordinate 353,584, forward strand.
CAAAGTTTATCGATAGCATCGCGTATCGCAGCACTCATTACCTGTTAGCGCGAGTTATCGCGGTCAGAGGGCGAGGTTATCGAGTCGACAGCCGATACGGCGCGTCACTACTACCAGAGGACGAGTTTTTGAAGTCTTAACACTGTTACATACAACGGACTCTTGTATTTATTGGCCACGGTCCAAGATTCCCCTCAAAATTATTTTAATTAAAAAATGTGTCTGCCAGCGAACATATGTATCTTATAGGAATAGAGAATTTCAGGTGAATATAAAGTTCGGCACGTCTCATCTAACCCAATAGGTAAATAAAAATGGGAAACATTACGCAATTGAATAATGGCAACTGCAAAAGCTCTGAATAATTTTGGTTTGCCGTTATAATCAAATGAATATTTTAGCATTCTTATATGTTTTTTTTAACTAAAAAAGTACCTAATGTAGAGCCATTTATCGGCTACGTGGTGTCCATGGGGACAAACATGGGGATGTAGTAAATGAATCTACCTGTATTAAATAAATAATTTAACTTTTGTCTAGGGACTTCAAATCTAAATAACAATTTTCTTTTTATTTCCTAGCCTTATTACTCAGCTTCTGCTTTCAAATGTGGCGGCTTATTTTCATAGTCTGAATTAATGATGTTTGTTTTTGATTGTTCAGAAAGCACCAGCAATATTAATTTACATTGTATTACTTTAAGTGTTGGCGAGTATGTATTATAAAGGCAAATGATATCGATAAAATGTGTGAACCTACTCGCAGCCAGTGAATGAGTTACAAATTGCATACAGATAAAGTATGTCTTTGTGAATAATCACCATTAACTGATATTTTAATTTCGCTTCTAGGTTAGTTTTGTCATGTGCAAAAAAGCCTTTTTTGTGCTGGTGCCGACCAGAAACAAAACATTACATTACCACTTACCAATTACCGTAAAATATTAAGATCTGCTAGCAGATGTACCACTATAAAAGGATAAATAGAACAAGTTTAGAAACACTCTAGGCCAAAAATACGCGACCGAAGCTCGGCGTGACTAAGCCTGAAATGAATTTTCTATAACATATAACTCGACGTAATTTCGGCATGGTGTGTGACGACACATGAATGATCGTCGGATCATTTAAAATACATTGCAGGCGTAGTCACGCTGAACTTCGGTCGCGTATTATTGGCCTACTGTGTTTTTACACTAAGTGGACAAGTGATTTAAACGCTCAAGCAGAGCGAGTGTAGCACTGTGATTGTCTGTGATGTTCTTTCCGCGGATAGGGTTGGCCGCTGGCGAGTGTTAGGACCTCAGAATACCAAATTTTGGCTAGTTAGTAGACCTAACAAACCCAATTAATCGATATTACCGGTAACGAACGAGTGCCGGCCAGGCGTGTATCGTCGTCCGATAATCGCGGTTATCTCGGGTTATCCGGCGCGCGTCAGCGCACGAGTCGCGCGCAAAGTACCTAATTATCGCTCAATGCGCGCGCGCCGAACGGTTTGACGCTGCGTTTTTTACCCCGCTGATTTGTCTAATGGCGCCTGTGAAATGTATATTACTAATCATTTCCTCAAAGTTTTATAATTAAGCAGTTTCGGTACATCGGATAAAATACTCACTAGTTTTTTTGGTGCAAAATTCATAAAACGTCTACTTGAATCTTAGCAGGAACATTTTGGTTGTTAATATGAGTAGGGCACTAGGAAGTAGTAAGCTTTGGTATTTTTTTGTAAAAGTTTATCCATTTAAACATGGAAACTGCAACATTAGTTATTTGATGTTTGACGTTGATTTACACTAAACAGGGCATGAAATTATTATCTAATTGGGAGCACTTAATTGTGTTCTATCTATGTTGTTGTGTTGGGTGAGCGTTTTATGCCTTTCACAGTTTTTAACTGACTTTTTTAGGGTTCCGTAGCCAAATGGCAAAAAACGGAACCCTTATAGTTTCGTCATGTCTGTCTGTCTGTCTGTCCTGGCTCGTTCTCCGCCGTTTCTGAACCGATTGCCACGAAAATTAGTGGAGAGAGGCATAGTGATAATTCAAGAATTGGTTTTTAAAATAATCGAAAAATAATTATTTTTACCCCCCCTCCCATACAGCGAAAAGTAAATTCGAAAAAAAATATCGACTTTCCCCATCGTGTGGGGTATCGTTAAACAGGTATTTTTAAATACAATAAAACTTGCCTTGAAACCATGTGGATCAAACACCCCAGTCGCGAGATATATTAATACAAAGTTAAAATTAGAGCGTCCCCCCCCCCCTTTAACTTTTGAAATACTATTACAATAATTCTGAAAAAAATGTCCTGTATACATCCAAGTAAGTACTTTCAACGAAAACTATAGCAAACTCTGTATCATACATAGTTATTTTTATACAACTCGATCAACTTATGAGGTGCAGTTGCCCTTACTACATGGTGTCTTAAGCGGTCGGGCCATCATTTAGCTACGGAACCCTTCCATGGGCGTGTCCGACACGCTCTTGGACGGTTTTTTTATATTTATTGATCAAGTGTAATGAATATGTGTGTATTCGTTTGGCGAGATTTGTTCACATTCGATGAGCAAACCGCCGTGGCCCGACAAACAGCGGCGCGGCCTGCGCTTGCGCTAGCGCAAACACACAAAGGCAGATTCTTTTTAGGGTTCCGTAGCCAAAATGGCAAAAAAACGGAACCCTTATAGATTCGTCATGTCTGTCTGTCTGTCTGTCTGTCTGTCTGTCTGACCGCCAGTCTGTCACAGCCACTTTTTTCCGAAACTATAAGTCCTATACTGTTGAAACTTGGTGAGTAGATGTATTCTGTGAACCGCAACAAGGTTTCTGCACTAAAATAGAAAAAAAATAAAAAAAGCGGGGGGTCCCCATAGTCAGAACTGAAACTCGAAATATTTTTTTTCATTGAACATATACGTGTGTGGTATCTATGGATAGGTCTTTAAAAATTATGTTAAGGTTTCTAATATCACTTTTTTCTAACGTGATAACTTTGCGTGACAGACCCTTCCAAAGTGGAAAAAAGTGTGTCCCCCCCCTCTAACTTCTAAAATAAGAGGATGATAAAATTGAAACAAATATATAATGTACATTACCATAAAAACTACCAACGAAAATTGGTTCGAACGAAATCTATTCAGTAGTTTTTTTAATACGTCAAAAATAGAATTTGTACGGAACCCTCAATGCGGGAGTCCGACTCGCACTTGGCCAATTTTTTATTTCTAGAATATGTTCGCTTGATATATTTGTATTTTAGAATTACATTTGTTGAATGGCTCATTAATCTTTTGATTATTTCTTTAAAGACAGATCGGAAGGAAAAACTTGAATTTATCAAAGTGTAATTCAAATCGAGTAGGCTTATATTCATGATTGCAATGATGATCACCGCCATGCGCCAGACATAGACATTGTGCCCCATGCCCCATACCAACTCTCTCTAGAAATGTTTTGCGTGGATCAAACGAATATAATCGTTATTTCATACTTCAACTGAAAGCAGACAACGATCTTTATGACGGGTAACATTTCTCTAAATGATTTACGACGCTATGACAAGATGCTATCACAAATATTTATAGAACGAAATATCTCTCAGCCCAGAGCTCGCATCTGATAGATAAAACATAAATACTGTTCTGATTAATCTTAAAATATAAAAGTATCATTTAGAAGTGCATTTAAGTGCTGTGCAAAAAAATATAAAACCTCGCCACCCGAATTCGGAACTTTAGCTGAATTGTAAATTAAATATTATTCTGTTGCTAAGCAAAGCAACAGCAACATCAGACGACAACTGTCCTGTTAATATTAATACTCGTAGTTTGAACCACTTTCTTAGCCGATTCAAAGGTAATCCGACGCCGGTCCTAAGTACTTAATCAAACAAAGAATAATGTTACAATATCCTGTCAATTAACCATGTTTGCCGGACAGGCTGCTGTGTTTGAAAAGCAATGATTTTGTGTTTAAATTGAACTCTATGCTGAAAGGAAAAAGGGTGCAGGGCGATGCTTATTTTGTGAGTTTAGGCCAAACAATTGTCTCGCCGATTTGTAAGTGTCTCTACTAATCGTGTTTGTCTTTTTTCTCCGTCTGTGATTTGTTTTATCTCAATCGGAACTACTGTTAGGGTGCCTACTGTGGAATGGCCGTCCCTTTTTCGAATGAACCAGAAAAATACAAGTCTTGTAGTCCTGTTCTTTCTTCTCGTTTTCAACACTATCGTTGTCATTAGCATTTCGCAGTCCACTCCCCCAGATTTGTGGATTGCCTTTGTATGCACCAACGTCTTAAAAAGTACCATAGATCACCAGCCCGCTTGCGACCACGGTTGTTGTAACGCAGCCGAAACGTCAAGCAGTAAGTAGTTTATATGTACGACATAATTAAAATCGCGTTTAGTCCCGTTAATAAATATCATTATAGTAATGCAACGCGAAAGTCTAAAATCTCATACAATAGATCAATGTTTACAACTCCTAACGCTTTTCGTACCTAACGAAGTTCAGAGTCTTTTTCTCAAAAGAAGAGAATTAAATTTGCGATCTCGTGATCAGTCAGTCAGTTAGTGACCATCTGTGGCAGTCCACAATGCCCGCCATACCCAGTGGCATCGGATCCGTTTGCGTGTCCAGACCCAGAGCAAACACTCACCGCGACGGCGCTCTCCTGCGCATTTACATTACAAAACAGTTCGCCCCGACGCCAGCGGTAGAGGATATTGGGTGACCAATGACAAATACGACTTAAGCCTTCATCCGAAAATGAATGAAAAAATGTCCCTTAGTCATTTAAGGAATTAAGGCACAACAAGTCATGTGAAGGCGATACATCCTCGTCTAGAATTGTTGCATGAAGGATTTGACACTATAAGAAAAAGGAGGTTGCAGCTTGCAGAATACTTTTAGAAATATTAAGGTTTTGAACTTCTGTATAAACATCCAAAATAGCAGTAGCGTAACGTAATGTAAAGTTGAGGTTTACCTACATAATTTCAAAGCTACATGCTTCGAGTTTTACATAATAGATGCCTACCGAAAATCAAATATTTCACAACGAATGAGTCCAATATAACTAAACAAGAGGTCTGTAAAGATTCTTAATGTCTCAAGTAATTCATGCGGCATTGAAAGGCTCGGCGACGGCGGAGGCTGCGCGCACGCACGCGTGTTTGCGCACGCATTAGCCGCGCGCTCGTCTGTCAACAGCGTAATGGCCGCAAACAGAGCGACCCCGCCCCTCGCCCCTGCTCCCCGCGCGCCCGACACCTACACGCTACTGTTCTGATGAGCAAACGCAACGGGATATTCAATATTTAAATTATTGGTTTTATGAACTTTGATATCAATAGACAAGTGAGATAAGATCTAGAAGTTTGCGAAAAATAGCATTAAAACAAATTAAAAGATTTCATTTACTTGTTTACAACAAATATTGGCCATCATCAAAACATCGGACACATCCTTCAGATATAAAACGAATGCAAATAAATGTTAATCCAATCAATGTTTGTTTTGCTCTATAGATAGAGAAACGAACCAATAGTAAAGAAAATACTAAAGTAACAAAGAAAAATAAATTCAGCATTTACTGCAAGCCGTGGTGAGGAAGAATACTTATTTTAAATGATTATCATTTTGTGTTTCTTATAAAAAATATGGCATTTGAAAATAACAACTGTCGAGTTTCTTGCTGATTCTTCCCACAAGTAACCACCTTCGTTGTCGGTGGTAGAGTCATTAGTTTGTAGGTAGTTTTCTGACGATTAATAAGTGCTTCTACTCGTATTACTTAGACTCTATTTTAATGAAGAATGTTTTGAGTTGATTTTGAGTCTGAATATTTATTTTGTATATCTATACTAATATTATAAAGAGGAAAGGTTTGATTTTTTGTTTCTTTGTTTGTTTGTATGAATTGAATAGGCTCCGAAACTACTCGGCAGATTTGAAAAATTCTTTCACTGTTGGAAAGCTACATTCACCCAGAGTAACATAGGCTATATTTTATCCCGGTACGGGAAGTAGTTCCCCCGGGACGCGGGTGAAACCGCGTGACGGGCCGCTAGTTATATTATAGATTAAAAGTACTGAAGTTACTTCCTATGGAATCAGATTAACAGATCTGGTCATAATTTTGAAGATTCCTTTCCTAACTGACTAAACAAGATTTGCAGCGCTTAACGGAAACTATTTCACCATATACCTCCGATCGTCTGCGCATGGCGTTGGTGGTCCATATGGCACGCGCTAATTGTCGCCGCGCGGATGCACGTCCCGAAATACGCGCAACAAATCAAAATCTCCCGCACCCCATAAATCTGCCATTGGCCAACAAATCGCCGCGCGTCGAACTGCTCTGCCGCATCCACTTATGGGGTTAATGTGTCAGTGCAAACATGCTTCCAATCTAATTCGTCATGGTATGGATAGATTTCGTAGATCAGTTTTCGGCCTCGGAAAAATTACAAAATTATCTGATCGTTCCTCTATCTACCAACCATGATCAAGTCTCTTAGTTTTTGTAGAGTCAGACAGAATAAAAGACATTCCAATTGGATGTTGGATTTCCATGAATCGCCAATGGCGTATTTAAAACGATATCAAAGAATCTGGTATAAATGGATTGGAACTAATCATCTTGTAGTAGTAACTATGCTTTTCATATTTAGAATATGATATAAATATTAGTAAACGGGAGTTTGTTGTAAAAATATTTCGACTTCTATCCGATATTCGAATGACGGTTTCGGATAGTTATCGATCATCCCTAAGGGTTTGCGGCGCGTGCGCAGGTAATTAGCTACGTTTGAGTAATGGCTTGTGAATAGTTTGCGGTGCTTACAGGGGTTAATAAGGGCAGCTGTACTGAAATGTTGTGACATTCATTTTTCACGCAGGGACATATGGTTCAGGTGATGTTTCTGGATGTGTCTGACCAAATAAACGGTGCCATGCTTTAGTCACAAATGTCACAGATGTTATGATTGTAAGATTAGTAGGCAACTCAAGTCTCTGTTTGATAATGATCATCAATGCATTTCACATGCATTTACAGATAAGAATCATTTGTATTTTCAGTAGTTTTCCCATATTTATGATTATGTTCCATAACAATTAACATAAGGTTAGGTAGCTTACCTTTTGTATTATTGAACCAATTCGATGTTCTACCTAATTCAACACTATGCTGTGTACGCTACTTTATCATTCATCGATTGTGGATAGAAAAAGCTTTATAACTGTTACTGTGGCTAGGGGCTGCTATGTGAATTAGGTGCAAGGAAATTCCATCCAACACTGACGTTTGATTCATCGTTATTTAACCGCGATATTGTTTTGAAATCAAAAACCCGTAGCTGGTTTTCCAAAATATTTCAAACAAGTAAACAGGGTACACGGGTGCAGTTATGCAGTAAGACAAAACACTTGAGCCGGGCTTTTACCTCGAGGGCCCTCGACCGCACACGGCGACGCGGGCCCGACAAACGACAACACACAGCCCGCTACGCAAACACGCGGAGCTACTGCTTGAGCTGCCGGGCTGCCGCAAGGGGCCAGCCTCGGACCAGTTCAGTAAAAGGTTCATGTTGACAACAACGGCAGTTTTATTGTAATCTAGACGGAGATCGTGGAGTCAAGCCCCTCGATTGGAATTACTTTCGAAATATCAATAGCGTAGAAAGATTTCTACGATGAAAATTGTAATTTACTACAAGGAGTACCTCAAAATAGTTAAAAAAAATACTAAATCTGCATGTACTCGTATATACAAACATAACCAGACCATGGCATATTCGAATATAAGATAAAAAATATTATTGTATTTTAGTGCCTATAAACAAACTGAAACTTATATATAAATTAAGTAAAAAGGGCGTGAAAGTCGGAGATTGTACGCCTTACCATTTTAAATCAAACCAAGTGAAAACGTCAGCAAACAGTCAGCAGTCCATTAATCCATGAAGCTAAAGTTTGTTTACCTCTGGGTGGGACCATTCTAAACGTTTGCTGATTGGCTGGCTCCGATGTGTGACTGGTAATTTACACAAGAAAAGCGATACGCAACATTTGACTTCGTTTATAATTTTATTCAAGCGGCATTGGCTCCTCAAACAGTTGGCTGTGTACTACAATATTTTGATGCTTTTATTAGTTAACAAAATATGGGCGATAAAACTAAATGATTTATTTGTCTTTACTACTCAGTTACGCGAATCATTATCTACAGTTTATTGCAGTTATTAATTCCGTGATTAGGATTGTAATTTATAACTTAATGGCTTATTTTGGCACAGAAGTAATTTACTATTATGATGGACGATGTGACTATCTATCTATCTGTTATTGCGCCTGCTGAGTTATCATTATCATCATCATCATGTAATCTATTAATCCTAGGGTTATTAGTCCTGGCTGCTGATTCAAACATTTCCTTGGCGCCTAATCTATACTAATACTCGTATATAAAGCTGAAGAGTTCGTTTGTTTGCACGCACTAACCTCCGGAACTGCTGGTTCGAATTGAAAATATATTTTAGTGTTGGATAGTCCATTAGTTGAGGAAGGCTTTAAGCTTTAGTATAACACTATGTGTGTCGAAACCGAAATTCACGCGGACGGAGTTACGGGCGGCCGCAAGTATTTCATACTTTTACAACTCCAGTTCGCACGGCCTTCATCTATTCATAATATTCTGCTTTACCCGCCCGCCCCAAACGAACCATAACGCTCTTTGTTCTGAGCCTCGCGAGAGCTCGCGCCGCGGCGGGCGTTTCTTGCGCAGGGCTGTTGGCTGAATGTTTTACCATAAAGTGCCAATGCCACACAATCTTCATAACTCAACATACCCACATGTCATCAACCCAGCCTATCGTAGATAGACCACTGGTAACCTTAATGTTCAACGACGAACTGTCTCTTGAGATAAAACTTTGATTAGAGGAGTATATTATTATTACCTACTTTGTAAGTACTTAAAATTTCATCATACCTACTTAGTGAATTTAGAAGTAGCCTGGAAAATAAATTATATCATTGCGATACATTATGTTAGTAAAAAGGAGTCACCTCTTATAAAGCAGAATTGATTAACTCTTTTGTTCCATCTTTGCCGTTCTCTTAATAATTCACCTGATCTCTTAGCACGAAGATACAAAGGCCTATTACATCAAAGCTTCAGTAAGTGTCTGTCAACCCTAATTTGGGACGATATTATATTTGTGATGTCTTCCGAATTAACGAATGGAACGTTCGAAGAAAACACTAGTAACTGTCATCGGGCGACGTCAAAGCGACTCGTAAATTAACCCGCAAAGAAAGATGTATCTCTTGTTTCCCGACTGTTGCCGTCCCGGTCTAACGCGGCTGTCCACGGATAGCGCTGTCTCGCTCGACGGCCAATTAGGCATTCAAAGAAAGGGAAGAATTAAAGGAAAGGATTAATAGGTAGAGACGTTCTCGGTTTATCGCGATAAAAGCTATCAATATTGTTGGATAAACAATTCTGTTATGACTATTATTCTATTATATTATCTTTATTGATTTTGATCCAATATTTGAGTAATTGTGACATCTTCAGATATAATTCAAATCTAACAAAGCTTGCTGTCCCTAACATTATATAATTTCTTCGTATAATCCACTTCATATTTTTATGACTGATATGATATTATTATCACTTTGCAAATGTGTCATATTTTATCTAGTGTTCTTTAATTTCACACATTTGGCGTCCACATTTATAACCACGACGAAACACGTTGAGCTTAACTGAAAGAACATTTTCGTTCAGTACGTAGTATTCATAATTTGTGCGAACGTTTTTCAGTATTTATAATTAATTTGATTTTAAAAACAGTTACAAGTTAGTTATGTCTTGATTTGTTGGTAAAGATACAAGGAAGTGTCAGCTTTTAAACAAAGGTTTTATCGACATCAACGATGATACCCGCGTCCCATCCCTAGCAATAAGATGTCCGCTAATGTGTTGATCAGGTCATATCTCGCGCCGTGAATAATTCGTTTTACACTATATTAGTTTTATTGCAACCGCCACTGCTCGAATACACACATTATAAAATGTGTTATAGTCTTTATGAGTCACTAGGCGATACGACTCATTTGTGTAACTATGAAAACATTCTTTAAATTTTCGGTGGAAACCGTTTTATTGCTTTTATGATAGTGTAATGTGTAAAAATCAACATATATTTTCTTTGAAGTCAAATCATTCGAGATATTAGAGACGTCTTTTATGAAGCAGTATTATTGTGCATAATTTTAAATTTCAAATTTTAAATTGCGTGTAGCGTTCAATTTATGACCAAGTCGTATTGGACTTGACATAAATTGACTCTCCACAGCAGCAGTAGACCCTAGAAATAAACCATAGTTAAAGCAAAGGATAGTTTAATTACATCACATAGCTGATAGCTGTATGAGCTTCCTAGCTAGTCTACAGTTTACAGTTGTTTGGATATTGTTCGCTGTGTTTAAAATACTAATCACAGGCTTCATAAGACTGGGAAGTCTTTTATTGGACTAAGCATCAAAATATTTCATAAGTTACCAGAAAATGTAACTGAATTTTCGAAACAAAAATTTAAGTTGTTTATTAAATCAGCCTTGATGAAGAAAGGTTTTTATAAAATAGATGATTATTTAAATGACAAATATGCATGGACATGTTAATCTGCTCAGCCGCACTTAATTTGTATTTATTATATTTGACATTATTGTAATATTGAAATTGATTTTAAAAAAGGCATAACTGTTGAGTTTCTTGCAGCGTCTCTTCTCAGCAGGCCATTCACGTTTTGACGTTGTGTCGAAGTTTTGACGTGCAAAAGAATTTACTAAGTGAATCAAATTGCTGAATAAATTTTTTTTTAATGGATATTATAAGCATATCTTTCACTAGCAGCCCGTTACACGGTTTCCGCGTCCCAAGGGAACTACTTCCCATACCAGGATAAAATATAGCTACTCAGGCCCAGGGTGAATATAGGTTTCAAATGGTTAAAGAATTTTAGAAATCGGTCCAATAGATTTTGAGTTTATTGGTTACATACAAAAATACTAATCTTTCCTCTTCATAATATTAGTAAGGTACCTGCGGTAAATAAGGCCCAGGGGGTAATAAGGCCCACATTTTAAATTTCACGGAAATACATTTCTATAAAACTTCACTGTTCACGCACACTTGCAAAATGTCTGTGTGAATTTCTCCAAATTGGTCGGAAGTCGCCAGCGCCGCTATCCTGCCGGTCACCTGCGATGCGATGGTGGAGTGGCTGGCTACTGTGCAATTTTATAATTTTTGTATCAAGAAACTGTAAGTGTTTTTACGTTTAATTCAATAATTCACTTATATTGCTGTATTTATTATTTTATGTATGTGTTTTAGAATACAAAGGAAATGGCTGTCCCGATTCAGAGATAGGGATTTTAGGTTTATTAGGTTATTTTGTAAAAACATGGCATGAGGTTAATAAGGCCCATTTCAACGGTACATGGGCCTTATTGGCCTCTTAATATTTGAGTATCAGATTGCTTGTTTTTTGTGTTCCAGGTCAATGAACTATGTAAATTTTATTGTCAATATATGTATCATTGTTACAGATTTTGATTAAAATGTCTCCAAAGTCCAAAGAAGAGAGCTCAGTGGACCGAAGAAAAATAAAATTTTGGTGGGACAGTGATTTAACAAGATGATACCGTCTCAGTATAATTTAATTTGTTTCTTAATTATTTTTTTGTTTGGATTTTGTTTGCAGAAGATTATTATTACTTTTATTTTAAGAGTATATTTTTTGTTTCTAGGAATATTATATAGAGAACTCAGTTAGGTACTTACCTTTAATTAAAGTCTGATTATAAGTCTTATAAATTAATATGAAAAAAAAATATTCTTTGTTTAATAAGAAAATAACTGATTATTTTAAGTTTTCAATGTAGTAGAAGCACAGCATGTACTAAACATGCTTCTACTAAGTAACTTAATTAGGACCACTAGTTATTTGAAATCAATTAATTGCCTATAATTAATATTAAGAGGCCAATATGGCTCACGTTTAATAAATAAAGGAAAATGATTGAATGAGAAAAAAACAACCATTTACTTTTATTTTAACTGATTTTTAGGTAAATTTAGGACACTTGTATTAAAAAATAAAGCGATTTTTTATATGGGCCTTAATATACAACCGTAGTATAATAAGGCCCTTGAGAAGGGTTTTAAAAAAGTATATCTACTTTTTAAAATACATGCGTTTCTTAATAGTTTTACACCATTTATTACAGCAACATAAATAAGCTATGTAAACAATAAGTTTTTGATATCTTATACGCAGTATTCTCAGATTTATAGCGATTTTCTTTTAAGTGGGCCTTAATTGCCGCAGGTACCTTATAGTTAAGCACAGTAGCTAAGAGCCATTCACAAAACTCCCAGGGCGCCTTGTCCTTTGTGCCGCGCGGCCCGCCCAGCTGATCGCTGCGCGGGCGCACGTGTGACGGACTTTTTGCCGTTCCGCGAACGCCCGCTTCAAAGTTGTCACTCGCCACATCAAAGGGTTACGCGGACTCGTAACGTAATATTCCTAAAACTGGTCAACATTTGTAAGTTCTCATTACAAAAAAAATGCAGAAGTCGGTGGTCGCCTCCGAAGAAATTTCCAGTAGGTAGTTACAATTTACAGAGACTTCCACAATTTTTACATGAAAGCAACGGTGGGGATCCGCTACAACAGCTGGTCATGGGATGCGTTAAGGAAAATAACATCGGTCTCGGTAGTTGGCTCAAACCCTTTGTATATAAATTAGAAAATCATTAATTACAAATACAGTTGTAATCACAGAACAAAAATGTAATCTCAATACAAATATTGAGGCATAAAAAACAGCAGACAGACACCTTTTCAGACCTGCTGTCATATGTTTTTCAGACTACAGACTGACAAATTCTCTTTTTGCAACTTATTTACAGAAGCTTAAGCAAATTTGCGTTCGCAACAAAACAGTTGATGTATGCGCTCGCGCTGTCACGCCGCTAAACGAATGCGCGGGCCCGCGTGCAAATTGCGCGCGTGATGGATGCGCCCGCGCACCCGATAACGCGGACTAAAATACCTGGCTGACGTTTGAGAACGTTTCTGGGTTTTCTTTTGTTTCAATTTGTTACAATTTGTATACGAGGGGATTAGCCCTCGTACTTTTTGTCAACACTTTTTTGGTAGCGTTACTATTTCCTAGTTTAATAATTATTTAAATTCGTTAAACATAGCTAATACATACCTTCAGCGGTGTCAAATATGATGAATCTCTTTTCTTATCTCTTATGACAAAAATTTTTAGAAGGTTATGTTTAATTGCTTATTTGCTCAAAATTCTGAGCTGCATCGCTTTAAATGACAGTCATTCTCAAAAAATAATTAAGTTGATTAATATCTGTTGAATTATTTTTGTCTGATGGTTCCATTCCTTTTCTGTAGCCGGGAGAATTAGGGCAGGAATAGCCACTCACTCGGCTGGTTGGTGTTTCAACGAAAGGCTTTAATCCTTACAAATGCAGAACTAAACCTCATTATATTATTAGCCTAACTGACATCCCTGTTTCTGATGATCATGGACATAATCGTTTGGCAACTCATCTGTTGACAAAAAATAGCATCATGCTGACAATGCGCCTTCACGCGTCCTCAAAATCTCTCAAAGACAACGTGTCAATATTGCACGCTCGTCGTCCCGATGTCCTGCGATGGCCATTACCAGTGTTTTTGCGTCGGCGCTAGGGCTTGCAATTCGAATATTCGAATATTCGAATAATTCGAATATTCGACTCATTTTACTATTCGAATATTTATTGACGCGTTATTCGAATATTCGAATATTTTATGTCCTATTGGGATTAATTAGGAAATGCAATCTCGATAGTCTTAAATCTCAAAAAATAGCCTAGGTGTTTTTCGATATTCTATCTCGACGGTCTATTATCTCGCTATATGTGATATTGATCGAGATCTCGACAGTTTTGATCGAGATTATCGAGATTTTAGGACCGATATTAAATGACCCTAAGCAGATTAAACTTTAGCGACTTTAACTTCTTAAGTTTCATCAAAAATGAATGTGATTGATCTCGTAAATAATAATGTCTTCGTTTAATGTTATTTCATCCCTTACAACCCTTCATGGTAAAAAGACAATGCTGTTTTTTGTAGGAGAGGTGGGTTTTTTTTATTTTCGAGCGTCTATCAACCAAGCATGGAAATATGAGGGCATCACAAACGATACTTGCTTTGGCAGTATAGCTGTAAACTCAGTCCAAACTGAGTGTGACAGGTTTAGACTTTACACTTTAGGCCTACGCTTCGTACATTTTTCTATGGGAAATGGCATCCTTTTTTTTCTCGCGTCTATCGGCCAACTATAGAAATATATATTTTTGAGGTCATTACAAACGCTATTTCATTTGGTAGTATATCTGCATACTCAGTCTGAACTGAGTGAGACAGGGTTGGAACTTGCCCACAATATACCCTCGCTTCAATATTTTTTAATGGGAAGCTCGATAGCGCAGTGGTTAGCGCACTCGGCCTGCGGATGCTAAAGTTAAGCAACGTTCGCAGGTGCCAGTCATCGGATGGGTGACCGAAAAATTTCATCTCGAGCTCCTACGTGCTTCGGAAGGCACGTTAAGCCGTTAGTCCTGATCCTGATCTCTCTACGGTCGTGTCAGATTGCTGTCCTGTGATATGTCTCAGTTCGGACTGAGTTTATAGCTAAACTGTCTTTGCAAAACTTGTTTGTGATTATCTCTAGAATATGTTTTTCCCTGTTTGGTGGATGGACGCGAAATAATAAAGACGCCACCTTCCCTAGAAAAATTTAAGTAGCGAACGCTCAGTTTTTGTGTAAATGATCTAACCTGTCTTACTCAGTAAGGACTGCGTTTACATCCATACTGCCTGTGCAAATATCGTTCACTGGGCTCTTAAGAATATATATTTCTATGTTTGGTTGATGGCCGCAGGAAAATAAAGGACACAACCTCCTATTAAAAAAAATATGGAAGCGAGGATACAAAGTGTTTAAGTTTCTAGCCTGTCTTACTCAGTTCGGGCTGAGTTTGCGGATATACTCCCAAATCAAATAGCATTTTAATGACCTCAAAAATATATATTTTCATTTTTCATGATAGGTCGAAAGACGCGAGAAAAGAAAAGTATGCACTTTCCCATAGAAAATGTATGAAGCGTAGACTTAAAGTGTAAAAGTTTAAACCTGTCTCACTCAGTTCGGACTGAGTTTACAGCTATACTGCCATAGCCAGTATCGTTTGTGATGGCCTCAAGACTAGATATTTCCATGTTTGGTTGGTGGACGCTTGAAAAAAAATTTCGAATAATATTCGAATATTCGAATATTTTTCGAAAAATATTCGAATTATTCGAATACCTGATTTCGTCGAATATTTGCAAGCCCTAGTCGGCGCGCTCAAACGAGGGGCGGGGCGCCACATGTGCTGCGCGGGAGTGGCGTCCGCGCTGTGACCGTTGTTTCATCACATTTACACGGTTTGCTTCATTTGCATTGAACTTTAATGACATGGTTGAAGATGGAATGGAATGGTGGTATTGGGCAGTTTAACTTGTTTGTTTAAATCTGTCTATATGCTAATCTAATAACGCCATACGATCAGAACTTTGATCAACTATGACACACTTATCATAAAAATTGATAGGAACATGACACAAAGAGGTTATTTGCTGGTGAGCCCGAAAAATAAAAACATTTCACGAGATACTGGTATAAAATATTAATGTGTTGGGAATCTTGTAAGCAAATGATATTGAATTACATATGAAACATTTTAATTCAGAGAACTTATCTGATATTCCATGTATATTGAGACACGATCTTCAAAATCAGTTGGCCAGTCATTGCCCTCCCGCCATTTTTAGCTCTAGACGTGATCACCCATCAATCTATTTTGTTTAATTGCTAATGAACGTCTATTTTGTAATTAACATTTGCCCGGTCGCAGATACCTCAATCGTTCAGCTCGGGCAAGCCACTCTCTGAGCCAAGAAAAATAATCGTTTCGTTCTTATCCTACCTATCGCTTGATTAACAATTTGGTTAATCTGGTGTCAAAGAAAAGTGTAGCATCTGAAATGGACGGAGTTTATTAGGAAGTACTTTTTAGCCTGGATTTTCCATTCCCATCCAGACATAAAAATACCTCACAGAAAACTAAAACATCTTGCTTCACCTTTTCAGACAAACATCTTGAGAATATATATATGTTATGGAAATTAATATCATTGTAAACAAATAAATAAAAGTTTCTTCAGGCACTAAAATACTTTGACATATCAATGAATAGTTTTTAATCCCTGTCCGAGATGTGGTAATTGGATAGCGGTTGCCAAAAGTATTTATCAGGGCGATCAGAGCGATGATGGAGCGACGCCTGTCGCGGCGCGCACGGCACGTTACGCATTTATATCGACGATGTAATAAATGGATATACGTGTAATACATGTGGATTTAGCGAAATCTCTCTTCAACCTACTGAAGGACTTAGGATTACCAAGTTCTAATATTAGCTCCTTACTGGAAAGAGCAACTAAAGCCGCTTTACTCGGCTCATACCAAATATGGTTGGGAAGGGAGAGGAATGTCATCGGTGGAGGTGATCGTTAGTATACTATAAAGGGGCCCCTTAAACCTACACGCTGGGTCGAAAGTCCCAGGCGCCGACTGACATTCCTCTCTGTTCCACGCGATGGACCCGGCACCCGCACGGAGAATCCATGGATAGCTAAGAAGTTCGTCTCATAGAAAGTAACTGTACACCAAGGGACCAGGATTGGCTTTTCATTCAGCCATTGGCATACCTAATATGATGCACACACAAAATGTGACATGTCGAACAGTTGTATTTACATCAAAATATAACTCCTATGGCTCAGCAACCCAAAAGCTCCCGCCATCGGTCTTGTGCAGTTTCTCGCCACTGGACCGAGAATTAAATTTATACCGGATCATCGCAAAGCGCAACTACCCCTTTCGTTTTTTCCTAAAATGAGCCAATTTGTTCAACGGAACTTGTGATCACTTCAGTAGTTCAGTTTGTAACACGACTCTTACTATTTGTTTTGTTTTTGTGGGCTAGTGACTGCAGCACTCTCATGATTGTCACTTCGGTAAGATGTCACGCTGACGTTTATTAGACGCAAAGATTTTGGAAAAATCAATAGATAATCCATATGTCAGGTTTGAGTGAAGCCACCAAAACTTCAAAAATTCACCTATTTTTACACCTATAGTGCCGTGCCTATCGATAAAGTCCTCGAGCCAACAAGACGTTTTTCTACTAAGAGATTTTTTTATTTACTAATATGAAAATACTCAACATAAATAATAATCATTGAAAATGTTCATCATTAAGCGAAAAAGTGTAAAGAAAAGATACAATATTACCCGATTCAGTTTAACAAAGGTAATTTAAATTTATATTACCTACCTTTAAGTCGACCCGTACGTGACAGGCCTGTTGGTCGAGTGGCTAGAGACCCTGGCTACAAAACCAAAGGTCGCGGGTTCGAATCCCGGTAGGGGCAAATGTTTGTGTGATGAACATCGGCATTTGTACTCGAGTCATGGATGTTTATAAATGTATTTAAGTATGTCTATCCGTTCCCTAGCATCCATAGTACAAGCTTCGAGCTTAGTTTGGGGCTAGGCAATTGGTGTGTTAGTCCAATGAATTTATTTATTTACTAGCGACCGCCCGCGACTCCGTCCCCGTGGATTTCGATTTCCAATAGCCTAAAACCTTCCTCGTCAAATGGACTATCCAACACAAAATGAATTTTCCAAATCGGACCAGTAGTTTCTGAGATTAGCGCGTTCAAACAAACAAACATACAAACAAACAAACAAACATACAAACAAACTCTTCAGCTTTATATATTAGTATAGAAGTATAGATTTATTTACTCAACACATCTCTTCGCCTGTATCTCTCTACAAAGTTTGTTTCTCTCAACAGAAGTCGATTAAAATTATTAATTCATAGATTGAGTGCAAGTTCTTTACAGACAGAACAGATACATATCTAATAACAATGAATGCATTGTGCGTGGATTCATATCGCGAGAAAGAGGAAAGGAAAGTATTATCCGTTTATCTGAGTGTAATGCAATGTTATAAAGTAACTGTTCGAGGTTGTCATTTACGGCACTTTTTACTACTTACAATATTGCGCTCGAAGTACGAATAACACTGGATGCGATTCCCGTTAAAAAATTACCGCCATAATAGCCAGACCAGCTTTACCCATATACATTATTGAAATAGCCACTTTTATAAATGATGTCGTCATTCAAGTTATTTTATAATACCACCTCTATTATCAAAAAAATATTCTGTATCAAAATTTTACGTGCAGTAGATCATAAACTACACATATAAACGGAGAGTCGATATCGATGAAAATCGGTACGCATGTACTGGAATCCCTAGTTCCATGACGTTTAGACGATTTTTGTCGGGTGTCTGGTATCTTGCTCTATCACACATGATTCCTAATAAGGAGAAAAAGGACAAAAAAACTGTCAAATCATACTCTCCATCTAGTACTTCCAAAATCTTTGATTAGACGGATGCAACGCGAGACGCGCGCGCATGACAGCCGCCGTGTCAGCTGTCACACGTAATAGTCGCGGGCATTTGTTACAGATTAGAGGAGTATTTTTAATTAAGAATAATGTGTCGACTGGTAAAAATACATTCGGATAATGTAGCATTGAGTACCACTAGATTTTGACGTTAAAACAAATGACAGTCATTTCACTTGACTTTTGGGTTTCGAGTCTCGTCTAGATCATTATATTGTATGTATTCTACCGTTTTCTGTGAGAGATCTGGATAAAACATCAATGACAAGATAACACAGCTAATGTGTAACAAAAATTCACTAGGAAAATTATTATATATATGAATCATTTGCAATTGATTTGGTAAACCAAAAATACAAAGATTCAAACAAACAGTAAGAAACATACGTTAAAATTTTCTACCTCTACCGATTAGATAACCTTATCGACTGCAATAATAATTATTAATACACATTAAACTTGTTTTATTGCACTTTCCAACCATGGCCCGCAATTGTAGTGGAAACGTGAATTCATGATTTCAGTAAACCATCACCGGAATGACGAGTGGATTATTGACGTTTACTTTGCTTTATATAAGTGCTCTTCCCTCATATGTAGGTACTTTTCGAAATTTAAAATTCGCTTAAATATGAACCTTTTTTTGAAAAACCAGATTAATTTTGAACCTCACATGGTTGATAGAAGAAAAATACAAGCATGGCTCTTACAACTTTGTCAGAGCCATTGTCAGAGCAAAGTTTCTTGTTCCAAAAAACCTTCTAAACTTCTCATATACATTTTAATAAATCACTGAAGTTTGCATCTTGATTAAAGATTACTGACATTTTATTTCTCTTATACCCCCTTAAAGTAACATTAGCCGCTGAGTATGGCACAGCCAGAAATGTGGCATTTCTGATAACCGGCAGCATAATTTGTCACTGCGCGCGCGCACATGCGTGCTGACGTCAGCGCCTCGGGGCGTGTGTACTCCATGCACTCTGGATGCAGGCGGGATAGCGAGAACTTTATACACATCTAACTAGATTGATCAACTGAGGCTATACAAAGTATAGAATCTACTTGAAACCTTGATTGATCATCCGGACCATTCCCTACCAAAAAAATTGGTAACTTTTTACAATTTACGTTGGGTTCTAATCCGGTGTTGAACTTTGCGCATTCGGCCAGTGCGGCAGTACCTCATAAACATTTTATAGATGACTAAATTAAAATGATGAAAATACTTGCTTGGCAGAACAAATGGGTACCATAGCGAGGTGGGTATCAATCTGTAGGCCAAAACTTTGGTCCCAATCTTGTAACATACGCTCATAAAGAAGTCGTAGCTTATGATATTTTTTGTTTGTTTACTAATCAAATAACTGTCCTCTATACAGTCCCGTAACTCTTGAATCCGTGGTCACAGTAGCGTGCGCGGGCGCAGCGGCCGTATGTCACCGAACACCGCTTTTGATGTCGCGTCGCCTGTGAAACCGCACCCGAACCTCGTAAAGCGCTTATTGTTCCCTTTTATTAGTATAATTGGCTGAGGACTTTGTCGCGGCCCTGGCTGCGCGCGTTTGAAGGTGACACTCCAGATTCTTGGGGTCCGCTTTCATCGTCGTGATTTATTTGGCCGAAAATGTTTCGCTGTGGACTAGATAGTTCTTTGCATTCTTATAGTTATTTTTATCAGAAATATCGTTTGTTTTCGTACCGACTCGGTCGGCATGACGGCCACATTCGAATTTTTCTAAAATTTACTTTAATAAATTATTTTCAAAAATCTTTCAATTCGTTAAATGCATTCGCAGACAATAAGGATACGTAATGAAGTGATGCAGATTAAATCACCAGGAAAAAATATTAAGTTATAAGGACGCTCGCACATACGAGTTCCGAGAAGAAGAAGAGCTAACGGCGGAATCAGAAGAGTTTGCAAAAGTAACCTTTACCATTATTTCCAGACCCCAACGGCGGCATGGGCAACCCTGGCGTGGGCGGCGGCAGCCAGCAGTACGGCGAGGTGAACCAGCTCGGCGGCGTCTTCGTCAACGGCCGGCCGCTGCCCAACGCCGTCAGGCTCAGGATAGTCGAGCTGGCGCAGCTGGGAATCAGGTGAGAGGAGCTGCCTTAACATAAGTAGGAGAGGTACACCGTAGTGGAACATCTACCCAGATGAGCCATGCGTTTGGGGAAGTGCCTGTAAGAAGGGAAGTCCACAGGGAAGAAGCAGAAGCATATGGTTAAGTGTGTTAGGTGTGCTATTTTACTGTCAGTGAGTAAGATCCCAAGACCACAATCAAATACCTACTGATTTCGCCTGATTAACGTGTAATTTAATCTGTGATTTGCGGTGTTCTGTCTATAGGTCAATAACAGCATTTGATAAGCTTGACACTTGTGTTAAAGTGAAGTTTTTTAACCACCAGGCCATGCGACATAAGCCGGCAACTCAGGGTATCCCACGGCTGCGTGTCCAAGATTTTAGCACGGTACCACGAGACCGGCTCCATCCTACCCGGGGCTATTGGAGGAAGCAAACCTAGAGTCACGACGCCAAAGGTACCTAAATTGACTTATTCATTTACAGTTTGATCTGAATGTGTAACCGTGATCCAATCCGTCTGGTAAAAAACCAGACGGATTGGATCAGGCTTCACTGTAAAAACCAGACTCGCCAAATCTTGGATCCTGGGCAAAGCGAACCCCCTACAGTTTGTCTAAACGGCGTAAACTTCCAGGTGGTGTCGTACATCAAGCAGCTGAAGGCGAAAGACCCCGGCATCTTCGCGTGGGAGATCCGCGACCGGCTGCTGGCGGACGGCGTGTGCGACAAGTACAACGTGCCGTCGGTGTCGAGCATCAGCCGCATCCTGCGCAACAAGCTGGGCGGCGCGCTGTACCCCGTGCCGCCGCTCTACCCCGTGCCGCCGCAGCGCTGCTGGCCGCTGCACCAGCCCTACGACTACTACGTCTACCTGCAGGTGGGTGTGCAGACCGTAGGCCTTCCCCAGGTGCCCACAGCCAGCAAGTTAGCCACACGGGATATTGACTGCAATAGGGTGAACGCTCGTTACATAGGGGAAAGCTGTGCCGGGATGTATCTTTATCGCTTCTAACAACGCTATAAAAAAGAGATATAAAGTAAAGTATCAGTCTATTCCTATGTCCTTTATCCAACTGTAGGGCAAAGGCCTCCATCATTTGAAATCATGTTTTCATTACTAGGTTGGGTGATCACAAACCTTGAGCGCTGAGCTTGAGCTGATTATTGAAAGAGCAAAATTATGAATGTTGCGTAAAAATGCTGATAACAACTAATGTACTTGCTAGTCCGTACAAGAATATTCCGAATCTAAACAGCGAATAAAAGAAGTTTCCTCCCCGTCAGGGCCGGCAGCACGCAGCAAGCAACCCGCACGCGCTGGCGCACCCGCACCAGCAGCCGCCGCCGCCGCACCACGCGCATGCGCTCTGACGCGGCGCCTGCGCAGCCCCGGGCAACGCCGGGTGACAGAGCCAGTGTACCTGCTGACCAGCACCGCCGGGTGACAGTGCCAGTGTGCCTCCTGACCAGAGGTGCAATTCACTAAGCGCAAATGTTATAATCTCACGGCTGTGTTATCGGTGTCAGTACTAATAATTAGCACTAAATGACTACTGTCACCGATTTTACATTCACTAAGCGACACTCATTCGATGCGCTCACGGCTGAAATCACGGAGGTGACAGCTTTAACATCGTTCGATGTGTTAGTATCGTGCAGCGTTGAAATAGTACATGCAAAATACCAAAAAATATTGACCCGATTACACAGCCGCTGCGACCAAGGCTTTAATGACAATTGCGCTTAGTGAATCGCACCTCTGGACAGGAGTGCCCACTCTGACTTGTGCAGCCGGGCACAAGTGCCCACCTTGACCTGCGCAGCCGGACAACAGTGCAGTGCCAGTGCATACTATAAGAGACATTACTGTAGTGATAAGTGCACATCAAAAACTCGGACACTAGGTCCTTATTTATGTGTAGCAACTTATTTGTGTCAGGCAAGTGAGATTCACTGCCACATTCGAAGACTTTTGCGTGCATAATGCATGCTGTAACATTATGAATAAGTGACTTCTCCAATAATGTCATTAGTAATTTAACAAATCTGGAACTTTTTTACAAAAACTACGCAAATCTCGTCAGAAACCTAGGTACTAGTTATCTGTAAAGATAAAAAAGAAATATTTGTGTCAATTATTGATTATAACTCGTACAATAAAAATATTAAATAATTTAAAAAATATCACATTAATAATAAAGCATATTTCGGTTATTATAACACTTAAAGTTGGATTTAGTTAGGTACTTGATTTGTAATATATTTGCAATGTGAATATTTCATTGAAAGTTACACATTAGATTGATGACAAACCGATTGTATTTTAAATAATGTATTGGAGAAGAGATACGAATGATAACAAAGTATTAAACCAATAGTGTAAATAATACTAATTAAAGGTGTAAGATATTAGAGAATTGATTAGGTAAGTGACGTGGTTAAATATAATTATTTGATTTAGTAAGATTAAAGCCTGCAGTGATATCTCATAGACAAAGTAATGTGCAAATTCTATCTAATTAAAGTAAGAAACAAATGGATTAATGGAAAAGGAAAGCATATGAAATTAATAGCCACTTTATTTGAAGCCATTGATATACAAAAACCCAAGATGCACAGTCTCGAACAAAAGTATCGCTCAATAGTGTCACCAAAACCAAAAGTCAAACATTGACATGACATAATTTCGCAGATAGAACAAAGCTAGGAGTGGAGACGAATATTAGTTTTATTATTAGGACAATCATTTTTAAAGCAAATTAATAATATGTACATACAAACATAAAAATGGCAAGTAGTCATTCAACAAAGTACCGCAAAATCTTATTTAACTACATGTTTAAACTTAGAATTAAAACGTGTTTAATGAATCTTCACGCCTTTGTTGGCTGACGATTGATGTCCATTGCCAGCATGGTATTGGGCCACAAGGAATACTAAAAAGAAAATAATAAGAAATACATTATCTAATTATAGAACTCGTCTTCGTCACCTAAATTTATCGTATATCATAAATCAAAAATGATGCACAAAAATCTATAAGAACATATGATTAATAATCAAAGTTCCAACTGAAATCTAATTGAATAGATGGTTGGAGATGAGACGAAACAAAAATGATAAAATCTTCCATAATAATTTATGGGATTCGCTTAAAAACGATATTATAATACAATAAATACAATTGATGAGTATTAATATACTTGTTATAATATCAAAACGATATGTGCAAAAACATAATATGTTTTTATTATAATATGTATTATTTTAAAAAATAAACAACACAAAAAAATATCGTCTCCTTTGAAATACGAACAGAGTCTTCTTATAATGCGACTAAAATAAAAGGGGATTGTAATGCATCGTTCTGACAATGAAAGACCGGCCATTGGAATTTGCCGTATTAGACTGGAGCCGGTGACTGACGTTTTGAAACAAATTAAATTGAAATAATATATTACGTTGCTTATTAAGTTATAAAATCCTCTAAAACAAATCAATAAACATTTTAACTTATCGAAAATAAGAATTCCCGTCTTTTCTAACGTTCTTGTCGTACTTTTTGTGCAATTTTTCATTGCGCATTTCAGCATTGTCAACGACGTTGCTATGACGCGGGTGACGCAAGACTATTTGAAAAAGGTGCCGGATTTAAAATTGGGCACTTTTCTGATGTTGACGGTTTGGAGACGTTGATTGTGTATCTTGGGTTTTTGTATATCAATGTTTGAAGCCCACTTTCTTTTTCCTCGGATTTTCTTCTAAGGTTTTAAGGAAATTAAATACTTAATCATTTATGGATATCATGTTAATCTTAGTTTTCCTTGTACTAATTTATAAAAAAAAAATATGTAGAGATTTAAACAATCTTATAAAATATCCATAATAATAATCAATGCAGGCAAAATATTTTGTGATTATTAGAATGTCGTTACTAAGATCTATAGGATAAGAGATTTATAAGATTAGAGTTTGTATTTATTATGTTGAAAAGTGATAAATAAATAAGTATATGAGCTTGGGGATAAGCGTACTACAAGATGTTGAATTTGGAAAATTACTAGACAACGAAGGTAGCCTAATTTTTTTCAGTGAAATTTTTAACTTTCTTAATGATTTATGAACTGATTTTGAGAGTTTACGATTGTGACCTGCACGGAATACGATTAGATTATTTAACAAACTATCAAACATTCATATGTAATTTAAGGACAGGTACATATTATATAGTAGGTTACCTTTTCGACTTTCGAAAGAATTCCCAAGCCAAAAAGTTCTCAAGGACCATGTCAATGAATGTTCGTCTTAATTTAAGTGGGGTGCAATCATGTAAATATGTACTTTAGTTTATATAGATTTACGGTACTTAATGAATCGAACCATAGTTTAAGAGTCAAGGTTATCTTGGCAAGGTGAAATGAGGACTGTACATTGTACAAAATATTTATATACTACCAACTTATGTATAGATTTGAGTACGAAAATACAACATTTGAACATAATCTTTGGAATAAAATGGTGTGTTCATGCACTTATGTGTTTTTTTGATGAATTTATATATTGGAAGTTACAAAGGTGAGATATGTCAAAGTAAGTATTTACAAACAACACACACGGAAATATAACTTTAAACTTTCGCGTTGCATTATATTTATTTTATATTACAACGGGAAAGAAATACAAATATTTTAATCGGAAGGATCGATTTAAATTGTCGTCAGCATGGAATCCAGTGATTAATAAATGCAAACCGCGATATTTGGCAAAAGATCGTAATATAAACACTGACAATTCGTCGAGTATCAATATTAGTGCGAATTCGAGGGTAGATGCAGATACATCAGTCCAAGCCAGTTCAAGTAGACGACGCCGCGCACCGCCGCGCCAGTTCGCTTGTGACCACGGCTGTAGCATCACAGCCGAAACGTCAAAACAGTAAGTACTCAGGTACTTATAAAAATAATATCGCGTTTAGTCCCGTTGTAATCTCAAATAACACACACGGAAATTATTTAAACCTAGCCTACCTACACATTTTGAAAACGACCGCATCCTGTCATTTGAAAACGAAACGCGACAATTGCATCTCTTTGACTAATACTTAGAAGTTATCTGTGAGTGCATCGATCGTAAAGTCTTCTTCAGGTAGTGTTTATATAAGTTCTGTGAACTTTTCTGTTAAAAGTAAAATAAAAGGGAAAAGAAAATCACTACCAGATATTCCGAAAAAGTTCTTAAAAAACGTTATAAAAATTATACTGTGAAATTCATACGTGACGAGAAGGGGAGCACGCGTTTCGAAAGACTATTTTGAAATGTAAAAGAATTTGTAATTGATTCTGTGCACAATGGTGAGACCGTGCAGGGTTGCCAAACTAAGAATAAAATATTTCCTCTACCTTTCATAATCAAAAGATGTTTGAATTTGGAAATCGAATGTCAGGTGGTACACTGTGGCCATTAGACAGTATTCCAGAGATGAAAATTAAAACTCATTTCGTTCGGACGATTTGTAGAACTATTTATTTTACTTATTAAAGAAAAAGGGTATATAATTTATGGTGCATGTGAATTAAATGTGAGACGTGGACGAACTGCAAATGTGGAAGTGTATTAACTAGGTGGAGGAGAATGAGAAGTGGGTAAGTAACCTTCAGATTATGAATTACATATTTCTAGGATCTTCTGCTAATGTCAGACCTTGATTTACGTGATTGTTGTTTTTTTTTGTATAGACAATCTTATTTATAAGTACTGCTTGCATAAAAGTCATAGCTGCACGTGATTTCTGAAACGGGAATATTAAAATTATCAATCATTTTTGATTGTGAGATTACATATTGTATCATGATTGAGAGTGATTTTTTTGAGACCTGTTTTCTGCGTATTGTAATTTTCTTAGCTTTTGTAATATTAAGTCGGACGTCAAACTGACGTCCCACGCCAACCCTAAGTTAAAACAATAATCGAACGGATATTGGTAGCGGCGGCTGCGCGGGCGCAGCGGCCGCCAATTAAACCGCTGCTTTGTTCCGAATTTAATACTAATCCGAAATTTTACTGTATTAATAACAAACTTTACGAGCGCCGAGCGGCAAGAGGACGGCGCAAAAAATACGCGAGGGCTGTGAGACTCGGGTTCAGTGATCAAAGTTAACACACAAGTTGCCAGCCAACCTACTTATATTCAGGATAGCTATATTTATTAGCTAGTAGAACTTACGAGTATACAGCAGATATTATAATTGATAAGTATTATCTTGATTAATTACCGTCCATTATTATATATTTGTGACGACCCGCTTGGTGTAATGGTCAAGTTGTCGCCTATTACGCAAGGGGTCGCGGGTTCGATCCCCGCACAGGACAAACATTTGTGTGCATGAACATGTCTGTTTGTCCTGGTCTGGGTGTTATATGTATATATTTAAGTATATTTGTAATACCACTGTTGATTCTGATGTCTGTAACACAAGTGCTTAAGCTACTTAACACGGGGTCAGATCAATGTATGTGATGTTGTGAAATATTTATTTATTTATTTATTTATTTATTCCACTTGAATTTGAACGGAATTCCTTTGCTCGTCTTAACCAACTTGCAATTTCAACATTAATGGCTTGCTGTGAAGAAGTGTAGGAAGAAACACATCAATAGTATTGTTAAAATTACCGTATTGAACTTTTTAGTTTTCCGGGATACGTGCGGCAGTGTCGGGTTGATGGTTGCTAACACGCAATTTATCGTTTATTGATAAGTATGGGAATGATGGCATGAATTCCCTACTGAAAAGGTATATTTACAGTTTATTTCAGCTAAAAT
Source organism: Nomophila noctuella (assembly GCA_958496325.1). Lineage (NCBI taxonomy): Eukaryota > Metazoa > Arthropoda > Insecta > Lepidoptera > Crambidae > Nomophila > Nomophila noctuella. Next base: position 381,203 of record OY292499.1, read on the forward strand.
TATCCAGGTGACAGTTGAGGGTTGAAAGGAAAATCGACACTATTCTAAAGCATTAAAAACCCCTTTGAAAAATCATATTAATATCTCGTGGAATTATTGACTTGAAATAAAGTTTAATTCTGTGTAAGATGATAAAAGGATATCGTGGAATTATTGACTTGAAATAAATTTTAATTCCGTATGATTCCTGCGAAAGGTGTACTACCTTTCACAGGAATCATCTTAGCTGAAATGGACTATAGTAAGTTCATAAGTTGTAATTCGCGTATATCGTAGAACTCAGCACCCAAGGAACTCCAAAGCGCTGGATGTCGGTTGCTGAGCGTCACCCGAGCCGCGCTGGTCGTAATTAAAGTCGGCGGCTTTGTCGCCGCCGCCCGCCGCAGCACTGCAGTTACTATTGTATGAATCGTTTGACTACAGAACTCTAGGTGTAGGTAGGTAGTGGCACCCTGCAAAGCTCTGATTTTCCCATGAAATTATGAAGCAATTCTGATCTTCAGAAAAACGGTACGGTTCATTAGCATACCGATCGTGTGGGATGATACGTTGATGTCTTATATTGAAGGCGCATCATTATATAATTACTGGGGATGTTTACACCACTAGTCATTTTACTTTCTTTTATAACAACAGAAAACGGTTCCTAACTGTGAAGGGTTTGTAGCTAGCGTATCGAAATCTTAACCCTTCTTGGAATGATAAATTCATTATGCAGCATAAATACGTATTATTGCTATGTGCACTTATTTAACGAAGATATTAATTCCGCACTACCTACTTATAAAAGCACTTAAGCATTGAGAAAGTATAAGTTCTAGAAGAGAGCAGTGCCGTAAATAGGGCGGTGCCAGCGGTGCCCAGGCACAGGGCGCAGACCCTGGAGGGGCGCAGAAATGACCAGCCTGTCAAGTAAAAAAAAAAAAGGGGGCGCAGTTTTGTGATCTCGCACCGGGCGCATATAAGGCTATTTACGGCACTGTGAAGAGAGCTGTTGTAGCGACACCAGAAGTTTCGATTCGATACTAACATGTCAAAAGCTATGGTAGTCTAGGTGAAAAAAATACCGGAATATGTTTCGATAGAATCAAAGCTAGAAGCCGCATGTCCGGCGCCACTTAATCCTGTGGCTTGACCCGGCACCGAACCGCGACCAGGCGTGGCGGGTCGTGTTTCAAACGCGCCGCGCATGTGGCGACACTCCGCCGAGCATTCGTCGCGCTGACGGCAGGGATGAAATGATTTAAAGCCTTTTTTGTAACATCCCTAATAATAACAAATAGAAACTCATTCCTACGTATGCTTGTATCTTTGATGATCCTATTTTTAATTTAGTTTTACATGATATAAGATTTTAGACTTTCGCGTTGCATTATACCTAACATTAATATTATTTAACGGGACTAAACGCGATATTAATTATTATGTAGTATATTACATGATGATTTAATGTTGATAACATAAGTACATATACGTATACGTATTTCATTAGAATGATTTGTATTTTATGATTTAATTTAATTTTAATACGAATTAGATGGTAATTACCTACATAAAATAATAAAATATTTATATTATACACTTATTTGTTTTTTTAAAGCTTGGAGTAATTTCATGATATATTTTTTTTATTATTGAATGTAAAATTTTATCTTTTATAAATTTTGTCTATTACTTCCTATTAAAGAGAATAATCGTGTAAATATTCCTGGTTCTAAACGAGTTTTTATGATTTTAATGCCATCTACCGGCGAATAGCGCAACTACGATTGCGTTTTGTTATGCCATCGTTGTATGGCGTATTATTTATCTGTGGTATGGCCATCGAAAATGGCGCTTAGCCCCCATTACATTTAGTTCCGCTGCTGCACGAAAGATGTCACAAGCCGTAACTGAATCTAAATCTTGTAGTAAATAATCCTTGATTTTATTATTTCATAGATATATAATAAAACAAATAATTTAAAGGTACTCGTTCATATAAGCCACTGTACAAAATTCAAATCGTAACTGATAGAAAACAAACATAACTTGAACACAAAGCTAAACATTTGAAAGCCGAGTTCGTGATAGGATAGATAACATAAGAAAAATGTAGAATTACAACTTTTGAATGTGTTAAGTTTGTATCAAAGGAAAAAAGTAAGAATTTTTTTTACGTGTAGGAATAGAAGTATTACATCCATCTTAAGAAATAAATAAATAACTAATGATACATCTTTACCTTTATTGTGGTGTAATAAAGTGCTTGAACGCTTTTCTTTGGTGATAATATACATATTATGATCAATTGTTCAATGCGTGACTATACTTCTCATGGATAAATTCTGGTGTCTACCTTCACTCCGAGTAGGATTGGTTATCAATGATTTACTTTATCGTAAAGCCTTTTTTGCACACATTACTAATTAGATAATTACGTGCGATTTGCACACGAATTTGGTATCGCGTGCAAAAGTATTAATTAACACTTATTTGCGATAGTTCATTTAGTAGGTGCAAAAGGATTAGCGAAGATTGTATGTAGGTAGGTAGGTACCTTTTGTTCACTGATAAATACCACAAACTAGGTTAACAAGTAACAACAACTATTAGATCCTGCTATGCTACATAGGGAGATGAGGTATACCTACCTAAAAACACTGGGGTAGCCTTTGTGAGTTTCATGCACATAAGTACTGAGGAACTTAGGTAATTATTTATTGTATGCACAAGACAACATTTCGATGGTGTTTTGATTTGACAGGCTAGCTTTGAATCAGCAGCGATTCTGGCTAATTGTATACTCGTATAGGGACACTTAATTAAAAATCAGAATTCCCCTTAGGTTTTGTGTTAAAAACACAAATTTCATGAGAAATTGCAGGTCCGCTAGTCAGGTTCTGCCAAAAAACCTATGGTGTTACAATTTTTTTTTTCTAAATGTTTACATTATTTATTTGTACAGGTGAACGACTTCTTCTATCAAATAATTATTTTGACGACATCGATTACAGATAACCTTCGTACCTGATATAGTTGTTAGGTATCTGGTATCTGTGACACGGTCGCCTGATGTCAACGTCCGCTAATTGACTGCAGCAATTGGCTCGTTGTCTTATCATTGATAGCGATTGAGTCTTGATTCTGAAAAGCCTTTTTGCGCACGGCACTAGTGCCGTGTGACCATTGCTTAAGGAGAAGCTGTGATTTTAACGAATAATGATGGGAAGAAATTTGGTTCCATGGTCCAGTTAAAAAATACAGAAGTTCGGTACGCGGTAGCGTTGGTTCTCGTTACTTTAGACTGTAATGCCGCAAGAAAGGTTAAAAATTAACGTGGACAGTTTATAATAATGAAACTCTATAAATAACCGTGTTAAGCATGTTCTCATTGGATTAAGTCAATGTGAACACTAACCACCACATGAGCAGATGAACTATTTATTAACTGAAAGTTGTAAAATACAAAGGACTGCTTGAAAACGTCTTAAAGAATAAATACCGTTGTCTCCTTAACAATATTGCACACCGCACCAATATATTGTTTATCATCAGCTTAAATATCAATTTACAATCACAGATACACACGAGCTGCGCGGGCGCCGGTTGCTACGAGGCGGTTATCTAGCCGTTTGAATGAGACTTAGGACTAATGAACATGATAGTGGCATTGGGGGCCGAATTTCAAGGACAGAGTTAATATGTTTATGGTTCATATTATAACAGAAGCTTGATATTGAGCATAAATAGGAATTACGTTTGCAGGTAGGTAGATAAGGTGGATTGTGTATTACAAGGGAAATAATGAAAATTATTGAATTTCTGAAGGTATTGATGGGGTAATGTAATTCCCGGTTTCAGGGTTTTGATTTTTTAATTGAAATATTCGTTCTATGTTGCACAAAATTGAGAAATCATAGGCATAGCAACAAAGGAACAACAACAACGATTAAACTATTCCTACTTTATATGTACTTTTAATTTAATAATTAAATGTAGAGAAAAGCCAAACCCATTCCAAATAGACATAACTATGTAGGTATTCAAGAACAAAGGTGTGTCGTGGCCGGGTGCTAAACCCGTGACCTCAACGGTTGTTTAACGGCTTAATATACGGCTAAAAAGATACATGTAAGTAGTTACTGGGTAGGTACTTAGTAAATGACATAGTTAAAGTAATTTCTAAGTATTTTGACAGAACAACAGGTCTAGTGGTCAGAAAATAAGGGACCCAAACCATGGCTAGTGGCTACAACACAAGGGTTCGAATCGACATTTGTACTCGAGTCAGGGATGTTAAGTATGTCTATCCGGTCAGCGTTATTAGTGCAAACAATGTATATTATTTATATTCCACCGTCCATCAACTGTAATTCCTTCAACAGAAAAGCAAACTAGTTTTGACCCGAGATTTGAACCGGGCATTGCTCAAAAGTTCACCTAGCCTCTGAAACTGACGGCCGACCTTTACAAGTTTTACATATTAGTGAGAATGGTAGTAAGATGAAATCAGGTAGTTTTGCACACGGTTAGTAATGCGCCCGACACGCTAACGGCCGACATTGCCGTATCACAGACAGTGAGAGAGGCGATCGCGACTGATACGCTCCGATTGATTCCAACAACCTGTGCAAACAATGATTTGTGGTGTAAACGATGGAAACTACGTTGAGATCAGTGCGGATGTGTCATACTTTACTTGTAAAATGGATAGAACCGTTAAAATAAAAGATGGATAGCACTATTTACGGATTCTATACTAGATATATGTAGAAATAGAAATGGACTGGATGGAATGAAACTTGAATTGAGGCGGAAAGCAGGTGAGAGGAATATTCCATAGGACATCCTTTTGTTACATTCATTCATTGATTAATGCAGCAAAAATGTGTGAGAAATGTAGAGTTTTTGAGGACCATTATTTTCTGAGTAATATCGCGATTAGTGTAAATCGCAGTAGTATACAATCTTAACTCCGTCTGCATAGATTTTTGTTTCCGCATACATATCTAATGTTATAAATACTTATAATAACTATAGTTTTAAGCCTACCTCGAAAAATAGATTATCCAACAGAAGAAAAAAACTTCATCTTTTTGAAAAATTCTTTGAACTTGATCCAGCAGTTTCTGAGATTAGCTCGTTCAAACCAACTTTTAAGCTTTGTTTCATTTGTACCTTTACATTTACAGGTGATGTGTATTAGAAACATACATATAGTTTGTCTAGTCTCATTAGTTCTTCGATTCGTTTTTAGTAAGAACAAACAAGAAAATTATGTTTTTTAAACAGATTAAAATAGGTTAGTATCCATTAACTAATTTGTTTGGTAATAAAGCTTGTAGGATAAAGTATGTTTTTACAATAATATGTATCTTTATTATTTCTAAAGATAAGCGGATAGCAAATTTATCCGCAACGACTGGAGACAGCAATCGTTTGTCCAGCTGCCTATCATAGCGTACAATCAGGTATTGATTTAATACAGCCATTAACAATTATAAGCAATATCGAGCGATGCAGGCATAATCAGCTCTATATTTGCAATGAATGCCTCATCCATAACTCAACTGGATTTATTGAATCGATAATATACGATGGAATGGAATGCTGGCGAACGATATACCTATTTATAATTACCTTTGTGTTTTATTTTAAATAGCGAGTAATAGAAAATCGTTTGTCCAAGGCATTTATTTATTCATTTATTTATTTAATTTAAACAAAACTAACTAAACATTGAACCTTATGGGCTCATAATGTACCTTGGTAAAGCTATGTTTACCAAGGCGTTAAGTTATTTTGAGAACTTCAATTTGAATTGAAAGAAAGTATAATATTGTACACATGTATTGTGTTTGTAATCACTGATCACTAACCCGCATTTGGAAAGCGGGGTGATTAAGCTAAAACCCATCTTTGTGACGAGAACATGATTTCAAATGGACAATAATAGGCTGATACTACTTACTATATTAAATTTTTCGATTTTAGTTGCGTAGAACGATACAAAATCAACAATTGGTTAATTATATACGTCGTAAAAATAACCTAGTCATAGGAATTACCAGAGACCTTGGCAAAAATCGTGTGCGTGCGCTGCATATGCTTGCATCTTGTCTATAATTCGTTGATTTAGTTGTTATCTGCTATACATACAAACGAGCATCTGTGTAACACTTTTAATAACTTTATTAGACGTTAAACTTCGTGAAATAGTCCAGCTATATGTACATATCCTTTTTAAGTAAACAACTTAAAAGTGGATAGAAACCTTTTTAAGAACTTACCTCAGGTACTTAGAGGGCTGCCTTTTAAGTTTTGTCGTTTGAAGAAAAAAACAAAACTACAACCTTTTTGTCGTTGTTATTATTTTAAAGAGCATTTATTACGTAGATCAATGCAGTTTTCCATTTGCTCGAATTAGTTTTTTAAGTATTAATTTCACTCCAAAGTGAGGGTGTTTAATTAGGCTAACTTGAAGCATCAACTGCTTCTTCACCGGACTAGAATCTTTGACCACAAAGTTTTTTTTTTAATTTTAGGTTTTGTAAAGGATTCTTTAGGGTTTAGGTTAGGTCTGTACCAGGTTAGGTCAATTTATTTAATGTTTTTATTCTTCAATTGCTGAATCGTATGTCGAACGCTGTGTGAGCTCGCATTGTCATAGTGTTAACTGACGCGTCGCTCAGGGTGAGATTTCCTAAGTTCGGAGATGACTTCTGGTGAACAAACTGTTGTATACTATTCTTCATTAACCGTTCCATGAACACCAAGTTCAATCGTCGCAACATGGCGAGTTTTTTGCGTGGATCGCGGCCACCGTCTTCTTTGAAATGCTTCGAGAGCGAACTACTTCGGTCAGCTTCGCCTTGTTTTGAAAGATACATATTCTTGAATGTTGTTTGAAATCAGGATTGTAAGCATAGAGCCATGATTCTTCATCACTGATGATATCGTAGACGAGATTTGGCTCTCCCAAATCTAACCTTGGAAGAATTTTCTTACACCATTTGCCGCGACCCACCTTTGGATCGAGGGAAAGCAAATGGGAGATCAAACGGGAAACTAGCATTCTCACACAAAACTCTTACTGAAAAATCTTATGAATGGTTTTCCCTGAAATGCCTAATAAAGCCTCTTTCTCTCGATGTGTTACATGACGAAATTTGAGAATTAGTTTTCTCACGGCAACGATGTTAACTTCAGTGAAGGCAAATTTTGGACGTTCTTCACGAGATTAGTCACTGAGACTAGAGTTTCCACGCTGGAATTCTAAATACCAGTTTTTGATAGTCTGCAGACATGGAGCTTCCTTGTGGTATACAGATCATATTACTTCGAAACACTAAAGTCATGTCAGGTCACTTCGAAAGTTGTAGAAAATTATTGCACAGGTATTTTCCTTAGTAAGAAGCATTCTTGTACGCGACCTGCCAGGTTTAGAACGATGTTGCGACTAAAGTAAAGCATTAATCCTTACACTTTAAATTGTTTTCACGTTCTTAAGTAAAGCACCTTTGAATATACAACAGTTTAAAATTCCAAATTGGCGGGAAATATTTAAACGACAGAACTTAAAAGGCAGCCTTTGTATTAGTTGAACTCTTACTAGTTTTCTAAAAAAATCTACCTTCAACCAGACAAGGCGGGATAGTAGCCACGGATGAACACACCATTTTACTTTGCAATGGTACAATACAAACTACAAAGCCTTATTCTTAAGCTCAATGGCTTCTCTATATGAAAGACCAAACTAATAGAGATACGAACTTCTTAGCTATCCATGGATTCTCCGTGCGGGTGCCGGGTCCATAGCGTGGAACAGAGAGGAATGTCAGTCAGGGCCTGGGACTTTCAACCCAGCGTGTAGATTTAAGGGCCCCTTTATAGTATACTAACGATCACCTTCACCGATGACGTTCCTCTCCCTTCCCAACCATATTTGGTTCGAGCCGAGTAAAGCGGCTTTAGTTGCTCTTTCCAGTAAGGAGCAAATATTAGATCTTGGTAATCCTAAGTCCTTCAGTTGGTTGTAGAGATATTTCACTGGTATACCTCAAATTCACACTTCTTGATGGAAAGCGTCAAGCAAGAGGTCCAAAGATGTGCACATACCTAGTAAGTGCAGTAATTTAGGATCCAAAGGTCGCTTAACAAATCCGTGTTAATATTTTCCGGATTACCAGGACAAAGCATAAGAGGGATTGATTTAAGCTCATTACGATAGAAGATGCGGAGATTAATTATGCACGGTTAATTGGCAATCTCCCGATATCGAGTATTCGAGTCATAAATACGGACGGCGGACTGCCCCACTATCTCACTTGCGCACACGCCGCCTTGTGGACGATCGACTGGCTTATCGGGACTCGGTATGTCTATTTTATTTTTCTATTTACTTTGACTATTTATCGCGTTCTAATTTAATGAAGTTGCATAGATAAATATAAAATAACAAGCGTAAATTCTTTTGCACGTCAAGACTTTTTTCGCCCTGCAGCGCCTCGACGATGAATGGCCTGATGAGAAGGGACAGCTGAATAAACTCAGCAGTTTCGCCATTTTTTAAATCACTTACACAATTATGTGAAATCTGATTACTAATTAAGTGTGGCTGAGCAGATTAACATCATGCATTTTTGTCATTCAATGCAAAACAAAAACTATGTTCCTTACATAGAAGATTTTTTTTCGAATATATTGTCTAACGGGACATAAGATCTCCAGGAGAAAGCCTTTCTTATCCATATCAATGCTTAAGTCTTGTGTATATGTCGCAGGCATTTTGTAAGAATGGTCCTTTTACATATGGCGTCGTCATTTTGCAAACGGGAAGCGCTTTGTAAATTGCCGAAGGCATATCGTATATCGAAAAAATTTATAAAATACCTTGCAACCTTGGCGACACGCCGTTTACAGTAAATATTTATTTAATAAATATTTATTTAAACAAACAAACTCGAGAAATAAAAATATTCTTTAAGGGTTTAAAAAAAAATAACCACGAAGAGCAAGGCGGGAGCAGAGCTCCCGCCTTGCTCTTCTAACCTACTTCCGTCAGAGTAGTACTTCTGCATACTCATTGACATCATTCAGTTCAACAACAAAATGCCTTAGGCAATTTACAAAGCGCTTCCCTTTTGCAAAATGACGACGCCATATGTTAAAAGACCATTCTTACAAAATGCCTGCGACATATACAAAACCAAAAGGTACAGAACTTGGTGGATATAGAGGTAATGTTCTCGTTCAAGATTTCCACGCGGGCGAAAAGATAGCTGGAGATCTTTTAGAGTTCGACCATTTTGAAACTTTGAGTAAATTAGTATAGGTATTGTTATTCGTATCGTTTACATCTTCCAATGAATTTCTCAGAATTGAGCTGATTAGTAATCACCAGTTAAGTAAATATTTCTTTGACAACAATAAGATTATTATGATAAATGATGTTATCATCATTTCCGTTTCCTTAATCTAAAGGACATTGAAATTTTGTCAAAAACAGAACACTAATTAAGAATTATGGAATTTGTAATTATCCAATTACAGATCCATAATCACCCTGATACCACTGATTTAAAATTGTTATTTTAAGTAATACTGTATTATTTGTGATGACCTGGCCTACATTTGTGTGCCAATATTTAAAGCTTTGTTTCTCGCTAGCTGTCCTGTTATTCGCTGATTCCATCACGTAACGCTAAGAATCTTATAGCTTTGTATATACCACCATTGGGCATACTAACTAACTATGAGCTAACCGCAAGTAAGGGAAGAGTGTAGCGGTTCCATTTAGTATTCTCGTCTCGAAGATATCATTTGGCTGGTTTGACAAATGCCTTCGTGACGGAATACAGGTCAATCCATGCCATGACGTTTTATGGAAACCTGTACCGAAATATATAAATAAAGAATCTGATAATGGTGTGGCGGCAATCAATCTAACCCCGTATTAAACAAATTAGTTATTGATTATGTCAAAGTTTGCGCATGTTTAAGTGCATGTACTCAATATACCTGAATTGAATTTAAATTATACGAATTTACCTGCTTAAGGTTCAAGTCATGTTTTCGTACTTTTGGCACCAGGAAGCGATTTGAATGATGTAATCCACCGCACATTATGTGTGTATTAATAAGTTCGTCTGGCATTCTGCATTCGACACTGTTACAGCTTATCAATGCAAAAGATACAATTCTGTTAGAGTCAAAACTGCTTTTAGCAATACTGCTTTGTTATACTTAATTCTTATTCGTTTATTTTACAAGTTTTGTCCCTCCACCTGCCTTTAAAATAGTTTTAACTTCTAAAAACGTAAGAAAGAATGAATAATGTCTAGCGATTTAATTATCTACCTTGCCCTTTGCAGTTTCTCAAACTACCCTGTTCAGATCTGATAAGGTCAAGCGATTCTGACGTTTTGTACTAAATGGATCAGGTAGAAGTCCAAGATACCGCAGTCAATTGCGTCTCTCCTGGGACACTGATTGGGTTTTTAAAGGATACTGCGTAGGTTTTTCCTTATTTTTGCTATTATCACAACATTGTAGTCTTGGTGGTCTACTCAAGGTCAAAAATATGATATCAATGTCGGTCACATTTACTATTATCATTTAATTAACCTCAACTGTTTTTGAAACCGCAACCCGTTCACCAATAGCACCAGCGGTAATTGACTGTGTTGCAGCCATGCGCTTGCGCAAGACCCAGCCTGCAGCGCCACACGGTCGCCGCGCGTCGCGAAGCACGCACGTTTCGCGCCAACTTTTGACATCTGTCAAACGCGATTTAAAACTTTTTTTAAATTACATCGCCGTGAGTGCGTTCGGAAAACTAAACTTTTAAATTAAATCCCTTTGGGAATTCCAATTAGATTTTGTAACCGGAACCGCTTAGGTAAGTCGTGATTATAAAATATGTTTATGAGTGATCTTTCGGCGTCCTTGCATGTTATGTCAGTTGTTACTTAAAAGTGAATGGTTGATTTGTTGTATCGTGGTCTTGTTTATTTGGTACACAAACAAAACGTGTTCGCACATTTGATTTTTTTAAACAATATTAGGTTTCCTTTTCAATCTAAGTTATACTAATGTCATAAGTAATACTCCAGATAAATGATAGCGAGGGAGTTATTTCGGAGGCGGGCAAATAATAGGCTTAGTTTAACATTAGCTGTGCAAAGTGTACAAAAAATATTTTTACTAAAACCTGTACGTTACTAACTACTTATAGATTGAATAATATTCAAAAAAGCCGTCAAGGTCACATGATAGTGATAATAAACACGGCAACCGGAGTATAAATAAATACTTGTGAATTAAAAATCAACACCATCTCCATTGAACTAATCGGGAAGCAGAAATGTAATGATCGTACAATAAACAATCGGAAATTAAATTTAATTCGACGGACGAGAATCTATGTGCTTAGGCCAGATTGAACTTCTCATGGTCTCAGGTATCACGTGTTGCATCAACATAATAGGTATTAGGTATGGCATGTATCATCTTTAATACATGCCATATTATCTTGATACAAATTAAATTTATATTTTAAATTTTCCTCATCTATGCCTATCATGAGATTCCGTTGTGTTTATCACAGGGAGGAAGTCACTATTGAAATATTTTTTTTTCTGAAGAAACTCAACTACTATTATCCAATATTTTTTCAATATTTTACTACTGCATTGTCAGCTTATCAGTTGCCACGCGGCCTATCAAACTAGATAGATTTGACACTTTTTATATAAATTGATAAACAAGAATAAATCCATCTTTTCTCGTTCTTAGCATTTACGTGACGAGAAGCTATATTTAAACTCCAAAATTAACTTAAACCACAAGACCAATGAGACGCGACTATGATAAATAAAATATCACAACATCTTTCACATACATTGCTCTGAGTAAAAGCACTTGAGTTACAGATATCAAACTCAACAGTGGTATTAAAATGAATATGCTTAAATATGTGGATACATACATATTACAACACCCAGACCAGGACAAATGTTTGTCCTGTGCGGGGATCAAAACTGCGACCTCTTGGTCTAACTATAGAGTTTCTTCCAGCACTTCTTCTCAGCAGGCCATTCACGTCGAAGTGCTAGTAGAGTAAAAAAAAATTGACGTGCAAAAGAATTCCCTTGTAAATCTAATTGCTGTATAATATGTAATCTTTAATAGTCAAATTCTTGACCACTACACCAAGCGGGTCGTGACTATAGACCTTAAACGTTCATGCATGGGTAAACCCAGTTAAATCCGACCTCTAATGTTGCACGTAAGACGTCACGTAACACTTGTAACGCTCGTAACGTACGATGACCGATTACGAAGCTATTTACATAGTCAACTGACTAGTGATTTGATAATACTCCACGTAAAACTAGTTTATTTGCCCCAATGAAATATTTGACGACCCGCTTGGTGTAATGGTCAAGATGTTGCTTATTACGCAACAGGTCGCGGGTTGGATTCCCGCACAGGACAAACGTGTTCATGCACAACAACGTTTCTCCTGGTCTGGCCTGGTATTCCAAAAGTAAGCCATTTATTAGTATGATTCCACTCCACGAAACTGTGCTTTCGTGAAGTTTTATTTTGGCCTGAGATTTACCGTTCCATTAACGTTGGTGTATCGCATAGGTACGTAAAAAGTATTGCCCAATAAGTATAGGTTTATTGGCATGATAACGATATCTTCATGTATTCTACTAAATCAACGTTTGACTACACATACTCGTATGCTTCCATTGATACTTATTATGCACAAGTGTTAGGTAAGTTAGTTACCTACTTCTGTATCAGATCAAAGAATATATGTCATGTTGTCTCTTATCTATATTTTATTATGTTCACATATTTAGTTTGATCTTATCTTAAATCAAGATACAAAGTAATCGCCTCAACTAATGTTATTATAAGTTTTTAAAAGAAATCGCGCGAACATATTGGTCTTGTGATGTTTTTAAATCAAGCAATGTCCTTCAAGGACTTATATCATACTAGCGGCCCGCCCCGGCTTCGCCCGTGGTACTTGTCCACTATTTAATGGATGATATTATACATAAAAACCTTCCTCATGAGTTACTCTATCTATTAAAAAAAACCGCATCAAAATCCGTTGCGTAGTTTTAAAGATTTAAGCGTTCATAGGGACATACAACATACAACATGACAGAAAAAGCGACTTTGTTTTATACTATGTAGTGATATCATATTTTTTAACTGGTGTTGCGAATAATTAGGGAATGAAATCAAAATAAATATTTTTTAGGAATTCCTCCGCTTATGATTCAGGGCTAGTAATAAAATACCCTATTTATTTACAGGTAGTAAGTATTTATTAATTAAAAAAACATTTAACATTAAACTTTTCACTGTGTCTATGTGCACTTTAAATTAATTTATATTTTTATACCAATTTCCCTTTTCGTTTAAATAAAAAATAAACAGGAGTTTTACTACTACGGTTGCGTCTGCTCGTGTTTCCAGTTTATAATTAATTTCACCCGCGTCCCGGGGGAACTACTTCCCGTACCGGGATAAAATATAGCCTATGTTACTCTGGTTTAAATTTCAATTAGGTTAGTTTTCTGAAAGATCACCCGACAAGTTTTGCTTGTGGGATTAGATCAACGTCTGTGATATCTATTCATTTATTTGAAGCGGAATAATCCGGATGAGACTCAGAGGGATCATTAGGTCTGTCGCAGCGGACCCCTTGCTATGATTGTGCCAATCGTTCAATAAGCGGTTATTGTTCTAATTTAAACCGAGGCGCGGCCGTCGTCGTCGCATCTGCTTTGGCAAATAGGTGTCTCGCACGAAACTGATCTGTAGTAGCAGAGATTAGGTATATCTTTATGTTTTGAAAACTTCTTATCTGATATTCGGCGAATTGACTACTCATATTTAGTTACGTACCCTATGACGTTCCTCCTTGCAACCAAATTTAAAAACCAAATAAAATGTTGTGACTTAAATTCTGGACAATGAGTACTTCATATGTATTTACTGCCGACATTGATTACATATGAAAATCAATAAACGATTGATCTTACTCAATATCTCTTGAAGTCACGGCACAGTCAGTACTTAGACTGCTATTCATCTATTAGCCAAGCTTCTCTGGAGCCAAATGGTAAAACCCCATATCCGACTATCCTTTCTCTCGCAAAGAAATTAAGTCGTTAAACAAATCACCGCACTGGTGTTAACTGTAAAGGAACTCGGTTTATTACAACCGATAAAATAAACTGGTTCGCTCAATAAAAATGCATACTTGATAAAACCCAACTCAGTGTCTAGTTTTGCATTTTTATTTCTTGCTTTTTAAAGAATAATGTTGCCATATACTAATTTGAAGGAACACCGTAACACAATTAAAAAAATTAGGACATAAATCTGACTTTGGGAAAAGACTCTACTTCCTCTTGATCTTTCGAAAAACCTAGGTATAAATCTCGATGTGATTGAAAATAAATCGTAATTCGATAGGTTTGTTTGCGTCATCAAATACTTCCTTGTTATCTGATTACATATTAAACAACCATTATTTGAAACGTTTTCGTGTTTAAAATAGTACACCTAAAGCCACCAAAAATGCGAAACAAAAGAGCGAAGAATAACGATCGTGGAAGTGCAACAGGAATCAAACGAGATGCAAGATATGACCTCGGATGCCCTAGAATGTACCTAGACAATAGAGGTAGAGGTAGGTCTGGACCCAGAACTGGTTCGGAGGGCCCGTTGCTCCGCGGACCTACGGCCACAGTTCGCATATAGGTACCGAGATTGCTGCATATACCTATGCATTTGGATACATTATGTTCCTGAGATATTGTCCGAGTCGTATTTATCTTCGTAGTAAAGTCAAAATTGTTTGTTTTTTTATTGTGGATTTACCATTTGTTTTTCATAAACTATACTCTTTTGGGTGTCTCTTAAAACTCCTAGTTTGAAACGTGAATTAAAGAGGAGTGATTGTTGGTTCATTTTTAAACCGCGCAAAGATCTATCTTTATCTTCAAGCAAGCTAGATATGATTAAGTCAATACTGGCTTTACTTATTAACATAACATACAAAGATACGAGTAATTTATTACGATGGAAGCCACCATTATTGTAACAACTACATTTCAATATTGGAGGTACATTAATTCCGTTTTAACTCGTTTGTTTTACATAGTTTTCTTAGTGCAGGTTTATTTTCTCTGACCTTTCTGGTATAAATCCGACAAGCATGAATTTCAAGTATTTAGAAGTGACCGTGGTCTGTGACAAATCGCAGCGATACGCTAATAGGTGTGAAGACTTGGTAGAAACCACTAGCTGCCAATATTTATTCAACTGTGCGAAATTTAATTATTTTAATATTGGTTATGGTAAGAATGTCAATTTTAAATTGGCTGACCATTCAGCCAATATAAAATTGGTGTATGTCAGAATGAACTCTAAAGATCAATCTTCAGTTTTGTTGGCGTATGGAGTTTTACACACTGGGAACGCTATTTCTAACTTTGTAGAGTTGAACATAGGTCGCGAATAGTAAATAAATATAAATAAATATTTCACAACATCATATATGTTGATTTGTATCTGCTCCCGCGACCTCTTGGTTTATTAAGCAACTTCTTGACCATTACACCAAGCGCGGCGCGGGCGTCGAGGAAGGAAAATAGTAACGATGATCACTTAGCAATTGTTGATTCTTTTTCTCGCTGCCTCTTTAATTCATATTGAGTTACAAATAAAACTTCTAGAACCCTAATTTAAATAAATTAATAAAAAGTCATTCCGAACTAGATATCCATGGCACTGCTGGTTTCTCAAGCAGTTTCGCAACGCGGCCTTGCGCGGGCGCAGACTCAGTGGCCACTTTCCGCGATGCAAGGCTGCTCTTGGGCAAACCACGCTTTTTGCAGGGCCACTTTCACAGAAAAATTGACAAAATATCATTAATTAAATCAGCTACAAAGGTGTCTCGTTAAAGGGCCAAGGGCTTTGTCAGTAAGATGTTATTGGTGCTATCAGCAATTACATCGGTATTTGCTCAACATGCCTGGTGCAAAGTGACGTCCAGTATCCCAGCAGTTTGTATTGTTGCAGGTACAAGTAAATGTCAAAAACTTTCAAAACATTTGATAACACCGAGTTTTAGCCATTAATGATTGTTAGACCCATTTGCTACCTACATTTTATCAGAGAATACGAAAAATGTTTACCTACTAAAAATTGACAGGCAAAACAGAAACTTAAAGAGAAGAGCGGTACCGTTTACTTGCCACACCTTTAACTTGTGAATTGAAATGGATTCACCTGCACTTAGCAGCTAGACATTAATTGAAGTACTTACCCATAAAATGTATGTAAGTCAAAAAACTGAATTTCACTGTCCTTTTTTGCCAACCTGAATGTTGTATTATTGGCATTACCAATATCTGCCAAAAGTCACATACAATTATTGAAGATCTGATGGCAGTCGCTTCACTGTAATAATCAGACTACCCAAATCCTGGATCATGGTCAAAGCCGACCCCATATAGAAACGGGATATAACTCACATACAATTATTATGTTTCTTAGAACTTTTTAACGGAATTCTTTATTTTCCAAATTACAAATACCGCATTAGTCAATCTATTTGTGCGCATTTTTCGTCTCCGTTGAAACTTTGAAAGCGACAAAGAGTTGTTTCCACAACACAACTCGGACACAGGCGGTCATTGGCCACGCTCGTGGTTTGTGGAAACTTTCAGCCTTCCGTATGGAGATTTGATACGGTCTTGATTTGTCTCGGATGGTCACAACTTTACGCATGTTTATCTTATTTTTTTTAATATTTGGTGTTTAGTGTTGTGAACAAAAGGAAAGATCAGGTACATTATCTTATTGTTTCGAATACGAATTTAATTACTTTGAAAGAATAAAAGCCGTGTTAACTGGCCCTCGTTGTAAACATTATTGTTTAACATTAAAAAACTTAATTTGTTAATGTATTTCTACTGGAAAACTATTTGTATTTTTTTTCTTTTAAGTTAGATTAAACCTATGTAGTGTTAACAAGTAACATTTAAAACAAGTTCCTAATTTAACAAAGGAACTAACTATATCAATTATTTTAAAATTTAGGAGTTAAAATTTTTACTCAGCCTGTTTTGAGGCTATTTTAACTATACAATCTTTGAAAAATTGCTTTTGCAATTTACCTTAGAAACAATGCTACGTCTCGTTAGTTCAACGAATCACATAACGCGGTACTTCGCTTTCAAAGACGTAGTTTTCTCGAAAAATCTCCACCAGGCAACAAACTTTTCCGCAAAATGTCAAATATTGTCGCTGATCGAGGAGATGTTGACAAAACAAAGTTATGCGGCGACAGCTGTAGTAAACATCCACGTGGCGAAGCGTTTACCAAACATCGCGCCCATCGCCAAATCTGCCTGTTGACAAAATAGACTAAGCTTGGCTTCGGTTACTATTCAACAGTGTCGTAGATTACATATTCCGTATTCACACATCCGTCCGGAATGTTTATGAATCAATGGATGTCTGGCCAATGATGTCAAACAAAAAATCAAAGCATAAGGGTGAGACTCCTCCAAAGCTAAGATGTGTGTTGTGTGCTGTGTCGTAAGTAGGCAATAGGATTTCAAGCTGTGATTGATCACAGGTTTAAGCCTACATCCTATTGGCTGCACATCTTAGCTTTGGTTGAATCTCACCCTCACAATTCATTCAGCATCGATAATGAAGGTAGAGTAAATCATTATGAAGGAAACCAAACTAAGATTTTTCCGGGTCCTCCCTCAGTCAGCCGTCTGTTGCTATCTCATAAAATAAAGCTTATAAGATTTTAAAGCTTTCATGTTAAGTGTTTACTCTTTCGCTTCCCCATTATATGGGGACAGGAAAAAAAAACAGTAAAAGAGCGCTTGACGCGAGCCGAAACGTCTGGCGCTTAAGTGAGCAACGGTGGCCACCGCTAGTCTCGTTCTCAATAATCCCTCTTCCTGTCTTGCAATGGGCCCGGATTTGCTCGGTGAAGCCATTGACTGCTGAGTTCTACACCTACCTATTCTCGTCCGCTCTCTGAGGCATGGCTCCGTGCTCCCGCGCTCGTCCGGATGCACTCGATTGCGGCTGCGCGGGCGCGGGTGATACGATGATTGCAAAACACACGCAGTGGGTTCATGCTTTACATACTTATTACTTCAAAATATCGTCTAATATTAATATATTAATTCTTTAGGAGATAGATTACTTCGAGAGAAAAAACGTGCCCTAACATCCGGGTATGGCTTACCAGTGGCGGATAGTACTTTATACCAAACAGTATAACGCTTTGATAAGCATTAGCCTGTTAATTACATGGTTCCATTCTATCAATATCGAGATATCACAATCTTACAGACGAGATAGACTTCTCTGTCTGTGTCTGCAGCCTATAGATCCCACTTATTTTTATATGAAATAGGGGGAAACGAGCGGAGAGATTACTCGTACACGATTGTTTTTGCAATATTCTGAATTACCATCAGGTGAATTTTTGTTTGCTTGTTGATGTTTTTCAATATCAACTCAATTCCAGAAAGTGCAATGCAAAATTGCACACGAACGTCAAAAAGGAAGTGTCTGATGTCGTCACGCGCGCGTGCAATGTCAAGGCTGCGCCGGCCGGCGCACTCTGTATGCACAGCGGTGACGGACGACGCACGTAGGTGCTCTCTCGGGATTTCACCTGTCTTCGCCTAGTCAACACGATGATTATACTTGCGAAGCGTCAGGCAGTGTGTCTTTAAAAGGTCCGCGGTTTAATTAAACTAATTCGCAATCGATGCAAGCGTGTACGTACGTACAAATTCAAGTTGTTTATTAGGAAAACACTCCTATTATGAGATTTCCTATTTTTTTATGCGATAGTGCGGCAAACGAACAAGTGGGTCACCTGATGGTTAGTGGTCAACGCTGCCCATGGACATCAACAACCGCACAATGGTCGCAGATGCACTGCCTGTCTTTAAAAACCCCATACCCTTCCCAACTGAGCTCTGGCGACCTTACTCACCAGCAGAAACAGCACATCAGTTACGAAGTGCTACTTCACTGTGGTTTTTGCGACGTGGAGGTACTTCTTCAGACGAGTGGCTCATTCAAATGGAAGTTCCACAAAGCTCTACCTCTCTTGCTATGACTTACATTTCCAAAAATCCATTTACATAACTAAGTACGTATGTATAATCATCATTTATTTATTTTTTTAAATATCGATCATTGCTAAGCTAAAAATACTTGTTTCGAATAGTCTTCTTGCATTGTGCAATTTAGCAGTTGGGATTAAAATGACATTTAAAAGATGCATGCCAAGTGCTTTTCGATCTTACGTAATATATATTGGGATCACACTCAGTTCCGATATTATCGTCAAACCTGCTGACGCAGCAATACTGCTCGTTGCGACAGCTTGCGCGCGCAGTATTGCAGATTATGTAATTACTTACTAATGACTAATGCGGTGGTAGTCTTATC
This sequence comes from Nomophila noctuella, assembly GCA_958496325.1. Taxonomy (NCBI): domain Eukaryota; kingdom Metazoa; phylum Arthropoda; class Insecta; order Lepidoptera; family Crambidae; genus Nomophila; species Nomophila noctuella. Next base: position 400,724 of record OY292499.1, read on the forward strand.
ATACGCATTGCAAGGAGGATTTGCGCCGAATGTTAATGTGCGAATTACACGATGTTTATTTAGAATAATGATTACTTTTAACGGAATCCTGTAGCTACTCTTTTTTATTTTTGGTACCTATATTTTCGGTAGCTGCTGCCATCGTCAAAAAAATAACTTATTTTATTTTATGAAAAGCTTAGCTTTAGCTTTTATGCCTTATGCAAATGTGTCATGTCATGTTAAAAGTATTTTATATTTTCAAGTATCAACCGAATAAAGTGATTACCTACTCAAGTATTCTTTAGTAGATATCTCGTTACCTTAGTATGTTTGCATAGCTGGGCATTAACTCGTTAATCCGTTAATCGTTAATTAACGAAGTTAACATTTTGATTAACGGATTAACTTTTAAGTTAACTTTAAAAACTGTTAACGGACATGTTAACTTCCGTTAAATATGCAGAAGTCCGTTAATCGTTAATCCAATGCCTACTATTAACCGCACGGCTCCGCGGGACGAGGCGCGAAAAACAGGTTTAGAGGCGAGCGCGGTGCATGGCAGTTTAAATGGCGAAGGGAGTCAAGGGAGCAATACGAGTAACAACGGAGATGACGTGGATGATTTTAATTGTGTCACTCTGTCTTTAGAAAAACCAAAGATCTCCAACTCTTTAAAGAGTAAAGCGCACAGTCTCGTTAAAATGTGGCTGGACATGAAATCGAAAGACTCGTTCAACGATGCTGCATTCCTCGGGGAATGGATATTTATAAGTCTATTTATTAAATACAATACTGCTGTATCCCCCTCAAGCGCTGCAGTAAGTACGTCTGTTAGACGGATAAAGACATTTTAACACCAAAACGAGCCTCGCTTTCAGACGAGATCTTCAACATGTTAATGTTTATGAATGGGAATATGCACCTTATGTCCGACGATTAAATTACACATTTAACTATGTATTTGAATTATACAAGTATTTCGTTTTATTCCTAATATTGAGGTATTACTACTACGTATAGAGTGGACATCGCGAACAAAAGTTTTGCGTCAAATTGGAGGGATAGTTCAGTGATATTTTTGTCTTTTTATCTATTTTATAATTCGCTACCATCTTCATTCTTCGTCTTATAATGATTGTACATGTTTTTAAAACACAACACGACAATTTTTTGATTTAAAAATGTTCAAAAAAAGAAAATTAGACTGCAACTTTGTGGTCCATGGACCACAATGCGGGTAAGAAAATTTTTGTTCGTGATGTCATCTCTATACGTATGTAGTAGTAATATCTCAATGGTTCCTAACCTGTTAACTTCCAGAACTGAAACCAACCAACAGGTTTTATAAGAACACTAACGCAACGATATAAAAGTGCATTTTTACACATAGTTAACGGATTAACGATTAACGTTAACTTGCGTTAATTCTTCCGAAATGTAACGCTTTAACGTTTAACGAAGCTAACTTTTTTTGTAGCGGATTAACGATTAACGAAGTTAACTATTTTATTAACGGTGCCCAGCTATGTATGTTTGGAAATAAATACACGGTTTGATTTGAGGATATGTTATATGAATTTATGAAGCAATTCAATCTGGCCTTGAATTGACAAGAATCTTTATGTTGTATGTACGAGTATAATGTGTAACGTTCAGTTCAATGCAAGCATATCAGGCAAATGCATTGTAATAACTAACTTCAAACTTGGAACGTACCTACGTGTGTGATTATGATCTAAAGCCACTATCTCATCCGAGTAACTTTTAGTTATAGTAGTCAAGTACGTTCATCGACCTGCCGCAATTAATTTGAACCTTGCCCGTTGGTCATAAGGTCGGATATTGTAATCGCATGTAAATTGACCTGTGTGGTGCGCACACGCAGGCACCACTCGGAGATGATCGCCGTCAAGGTGAGCAACGTTGGGCTGTAGGAAACAGTGGGAAAATGTGCGGATTATATAAAACTACATCAAATACCATTGAAAGAATGCCTAGTGACTGTACATTTGAACGAGATTTTTTTGTGCAAGATGTGTGTAATAGATTCTGATAGAAAGAACTACGGCTGTGACGTAAATACTTATCAAGTGTTTAAAGTATTAATTGGTCTCTAGTTTATGTTACTGTTGCCTAGTTGGCTTGTAAGTCTCTGCCTAAGACACAATAAAACAAATGAGGCAAAAATTACCCGGATGACTGGACATTTTAGGACACATACGGTTCACCGCCGGACACAGATTTCCATTTTTTAAATCGTGATTAACTCTCGGTTGCAATATTAGGATCTACATTATCTACCCGATCCCCTAGGACCCTAGGACCCTAGGACTTCCTAGAAATCTGGGGACAAACTAACAGAAGCACTAGCTAGACTAATGCGCAAAGCCATCGATGAGGTAGACGCGTTGCGCAACTGCGGCTTTCTCTGCGCTTGCGCAAGGTGCAGCCTGCAGTTCCCTGCATCTGGTCGCTAATGCACCCTGCATCAAACACAATGACGTTTATGCGACCCAGTTTAATCAGCCAACACCGCAGAACCAAGATACGGTAGGAATGATGCGCATTCGTTGAAATACTTATTTTTAATAACCATCCAGATGATCCAGACATTGTTAGGTTGTAAGATAATATGAAACTAGATTGCTCGTAGTAGCACATATTTTCTTATTTGTTATTTCCTGTTGCTCGCATCTAAGATCATATCTTTACGTTTGTCCCTTGCCTCTTGCCCTTTAGAAACGAAACAGGATAGACGTACAAGGGGTATTTATTGAAATGGCTTTCCAACAAATTATTATATTTTATTATATTCTATTTTGCTTTACATCTTCGTCCCTTACACCTCAAACAGATGCGAATAGGTACACCAATAATAATGTTGCATTAAGTACCTACTTACTCAAACACCAGCAGACAACATAATGACCATAAATGTCAACCATTAACTTTGTAACGCCATGTGCGGGTTTTTCATACAACGTGTTATTGTAATAAAAAATACGAGTTTGACCAGGGCAGGAAAAGTTCCGTAACTTTAACCCGATGACTTTAAAAATGAGACGTACCTACACGTATAGTAAATATATTACGACAATAAGCAAAAAAGTTGATCGAACAATTCAACTGTCTAGTTTTGTCGGGACATACAAACTCAAGCGCACAGATACTCTTAGGACGACATTGGTTTCATTCAAAACTCGCATCTAAATAATTCGTTTTTACATTTTATACGGAACCATAAAAATATTATTGTCGTCCTTGCGTGACATTTGAAGCCTTCAATTGTGTTTTATGTGGCATACCTATTTGTACATAGTAATTCTGTTTAATGTTTGAAGTTTTTTTTCAGTTATGATTATTATTGCAATGCGGACTTATGTACGGGCCAACGATTTAGCATTATCAAAACGGAAAATTATAGACTTGCAGATTTTGATAGACTGAATTAATTTAAGTATATTTTTTGTAACTATTGCGTTAGATTTGTTAGTTCATGTTGTTGTGTCATGCTTTTCGATATGCGATATTATTTTACCATTAGAGGTTTAATTTGCTAGTTTGTCTGTACTTTGTAATTAAAAAAAGAATCTGGATTCAACACACTACTGTAGCTATGCCTAATTTACTCTTTGAAGTAATCTATTGCTAATCGCCATCTCAAATGAGGAAAACCCCTCACTTGGTGAGAGCGTGTTATCCACTTAGTGACAATTTACCTAACTTGTATTCCTCATGCAAGTTTTCGTCACTTGGGTAACGATGCAACGCGGTATAATAACCACAGTGAGGATACTCCGATCACATTGTGTCGTACTTTTGTTTACGATCACTTTACTTTCTTTGTCTATTTAATTCATGCGGTGTACTTATTTTCCTACCCCATTCAAAACCCTGCTACATGTGAAACTTGCTTGTCCTAAGTAGTTAAAGGACAAAGTGAATTAAGAGAGCAGTAAGTTTCAATATATGAGAGAACACAAAATAGATAGAAAATATATTATTTTCTCCATTATATTTTCTTAGTTATGATCTAAAGCATATTCTTTGAAGACATTTTTATTTTTATGTTATGAGGTAGATTCATTTGGGAATGTGTCAATGGGTGCGAATTCAAGTCTTGTTCGTCTGTATGGTCTGTATTTATTATGCTAATGATTGAAGCCGAGACCGACAAACGATTGTTTTTCGTATAGAATATTAATTGCGCAGCTAACACATTAAACAATAGGACAGGACATCTATTAGAAACATAATTAGAATCTTTTGATGTATGGCCGATTGTGTTTTTCATAAATAGGAAGAAATTCATATGAATAGGCCAATGGACATTCTTAACAATGTAAGTACTTTTACAATAATGAAATAGAATCTTCGCAAAGCAAATGAATCCAACATTTTGGAGGAACTTTATTGTTTTAAAATGTTAAATGCCCTATTTCTAACATGTTCATTGTTATCTTACACGACAATGAATTTTAAACCAATAAAATGGATTCACAGCTAGTCAACCTACAGTATTATTTAACGCTGCAATTTAATTCAATTTCTCATTTATTTACTCAATAACAAGCTGAGCTAACAGCGAATACATTGTACAGTCATGAGCACCAACATGTATACACATTACAAACACATCGACTCTTATGCCAAAGCAGTAAAGTTCATATTTAAAATTGTCTGTATACATGTAGGTCCTCATGACTGTACCTACTACCTACTCGTTAAGAAACTTCAGTCGTTTTGAACAGTATTTTTAATTAAATTAATTTAATTAATTGAAATAAAATAAAATAACTGAATAGGTAACTGGTACCTATCATACTAAATAATGGCTTTATTAGATCATTCTCAAAACGTAGATTATGACAAGTCTTCCTGTATTTTCCTGAATATGACTTTTTTTCTTTTTACCTGAAATTACTTACCTAGTGAATAAGTTATGTAGCACAATGAGTCAGCATGCCAATATGTACCGAACAACAGAGTACTTACTTTGAATACATTTACTTAGTAAAGTAATACCGTTTCAGTTAACACTAAAACACGTCTTTACATTGTGTCTTGTTGTTGATAATACTTAGTAGGTATTATGTGTATAATGTCAACAACAGTTTTAAAAGGCTTCCGTGAAATTATATTGTAATCGCTTCTTTTTGTTGTAGAAAACGTAAGAAGCCGCCATGGACGCGATGGACCACTCAATGCACGACGGGCACGACCACCACGACCACGACCACGACTGCGGCGGCCACGGACACGGCCACGCCATGACGGTCAGTACTCACTGCTTACTTAAATACATTGGAATAAATACATAAATACATTGAACTAACACACCAATTACCTAGCCCCAAACTAAGCTCGAAGCTTGTAGGTACTATGGATGCTAGGGAACGGATAGACATACTTAAATACATTTATAAACATCCATGACTCGAGTACAAATGCCGATGTTCATCACACAGACATTTGCCCCTAGCGGGATTCGAACCCGCGACCTTTGGTTTTGTAGCCAGGGTCTCTAGCCACTCGACCAACGGGCCTGTCTTCAATTCTTATAAACTTCAATAATTATATTCATCATCAGCCCGTCCACTGCTGAAAGCGATGTTGGCTAGTGGTACGGAACGCGCCTCACATACGTGAGGTCCGTGGTTCGAATCCAGGTCCACACCTCTGGATTTTTCAAAAATCTATGGGTGGATTTGTGCCATTAGTTTTGCGGTGAGGGAAAACATCGTTAGGAAACCTGCACATCCAGATAGTTTCTGACTTTAGTTCAGTTAGATCTGAATGTGTAACCATGATAGAATCTGTCTGGTCCCCCTATATGCTACGCTTCTCTGTAATAACTAGACTCGCCAACAGAATAAACGCTAGGAGGATGATGAGCCAGTCCACTGCTGGACGAAGTACCCTTTTATTTTATTCAGGAGAACGCTTTTACGCGCATTAGCGTGCAAAATGCTAGCAAAATTTGCAGCCGTTTGTGGGGCTCAGAACTTATTGTCCCACTACCCACAAAGCTCCGGTCCTTCAGACATACCTGAACAGGAAGCATTTGGAAATTGACCAAACCAACCCCGGTACTGCCTGGTCTGAATAGAGCAGATGAACGATAAGGGACAGGGGAACCATTACTAAACCTTGACTTACTCCTCTTGGCCATGGAATAAATAATAATTAGATTAATAAAATTAGTAATTACCTTCTTTAATACCTAAAGATGAGTTTTGATATGTCGGTCGTAAGAACTTGATACAAATCGGGCACAATCGAAGTATGGTACACCTTCAACATAATAGGTAAATAAGGTCTGTGTGTAATAGATAAGAGTCGACAGCATTAGACCGATTGCAACAATGTTGTTATCACTGCGGTCGGCGACGGAGTGATTCCCATCGGTGGGAAGAGCGGAAACCACGAATCCTATCTACCGCATATAAACACTGATATTTTCGTTTTAAACACAACAAAGTTTACCAATACCAAATATAAAATAATAAATATTATAACCACTTTGAAGTAAGTAGGTAATAATGATTCGTACGTCTGTATTTTCATGTGCATCTGAGTTCTGACCCATCGTCTGGGCGAGCTTCATTTTGTTTATTAGTTAATTAATATTGATAAGGCGGCTACGATATCAGCATAGTATTTATTTCGGCAAGCAGTTTGGTATAGAAATAAGAAGAAATTTACTTTAGTATACCTAAAACTTGCGGGTTCGATCACCACACAGGCAGGAGTTGAATGAATACCAATAGGTCTTTAAGATCAAGCTGTCTATCCACTGTTCCTCAATAGCGGTAAAGACTTATATTAGCTGGAGTATTGGTTATATAAGAAGAATGAAAGTGGATCTAACTGAACAGCTAGCCCGCCTTCCGGAGCACGAAGGAACTCCTATTGTCTCTAAACCCGACCGTGACCGAACGGGTGAAAGTACCTCAGGTGTAAGAAACTAACTGTAGATCTATGTAAACACTACACATGGAGCTAATTTAAAATCGATTAGAGCTATGAGAAACGCTGCATACATTCCTTCTTATGGTATACCTACTGCCACAAGTTCAGCAATGGGCGCCTATGAAGTCTAGCCTGGCAAGAATAGGTAGGTACTTACGCCCATTCGCTACAGTCTTTTCGGGTCGATCGAATTTTGTTTTCATTTTTCCTTGCATCCAAAAACTGTCCTGCGCAAGCACCTACTTACTTACTATTTTATTACAAAGGCTTTCTAACTTTAGTAGGGTAACATTGTCAAGAACGCTACGTAGGTAATTCCACCTCATATTGTCGATGAGGGAGTGCTGCAAGGACATACGCAGGTTTTTCTTATGAAGATCATTATCCTGCGAAAAAATAAAGTTATTGAAACTTAAAATCAAACTTTCTTCTCCTTCAGTTCCACGCCAACGTGCACAACGAGATTCTGTTCAACGGATGGGTGACCACCAACGCGCTCGAGCTCTTTGGGTCCTGCGTCGCCATCTTCCTGGCCGGCGTGCTCTACGAAGGACTCAAATACTACAGGTGATTGTTCAACAATGTCTAACCAAACACTACAAATACCAGTGCGACCGAAGAACCAATGAATAAGTTGTTCTGTCAGTAGGACTAGATAGGAGCATCGAAATACCTACTAGTTTTAAATCCCGTAGGTAAATAAGGAAAAGTTTAAATGTAATTTTCAGTAGCATAGTTTAAATTTTAAAGTGCATTTGCCCGAACGAAGACATTGAACTCCCATCTGCTTCCAGACAGAAATTACGATGTTTTCTTCTTGTAGAAAAATTGCACAATACGATTTTAAATGCAATAATAGTTAGTAGTACTTTTAGGTACCTACTACTAGGCGTAGTTCCACGGGAAGAAAATATTGCCCGTGGTACTACTGTGAGTATTTAAGGAATTTGTCAGTATCTGACCTGTGGGTATGTTTCAGAGAGGCGTTGTTCGTGAGTGCCACCTATAGATGCGACGCCGGTTATTAACGATTTTAACCGTGCGGGTAAATATGCATTTTTCGTTAGAAACGGTTAATAACCCGCATTTTATGCATTTTACGGTTAAATTCCACTAGATTTCGCTAGATGTAAATAAGTGTTTGTATAATAATAATAGTAATAGATTGTATATTAGACGCAATTATAAATTAAAGCGACATATAATTTAACATTTACGTTTCGTAGTATTTGCGTGAAAGAGTAACAGACATCTATCCATCCATCTATTCTTACAAACTTTCGCATTTATAATCTTAGTAGGATTAGGTAGTAGGATAACATCTAAAATGAATTTTATTTATCTTTTGAATATCGATTTTCTCTTCACAAAGGAAAAAAACTATACCCTTTTTAGCTGTCACTGTCAGATAACTAACCGTTAACAACTGCATTTTATCGGTAGCTAACCAAAAATTTGGTTATTTAACGGTAGCTAACGGGTTTTTTACAACTATAGTGCCACCACGTCGACGGGCGACTCGCGCGTCAACATCACCAAGAACGAGTGCGGCACCTCGGGCAGCTGCAGCGGACCCAACACCGTCAAGTAAGTTACACTTTAGCTTTTCAGACTTATTTAGCTGTACTTAAAGCTTGGACAAGATGTTGAAAGCCAAAAATCGCCGTTTTTTGGTAACGGCGGTCCATCATTTGTGGTCAGCCAGGTATGCGGTATGTCTACACGAATATAATAGATCTGAAGAAATTGTTTATTTTTTGTTTGAACGCGCTTATTCTGGTTTTAATTGAAAATTTATTTTTGTGTTGAATAGTCCATTTGACGAGGAAGGCTTTAAGCTGAATATAACACTATGTGAGCGGAAACCGAAATCTGCGCGGTGACGGAGTCACGGGTGGCCGCTAGTATTTATAATATTTATTATAATCATATACTGCAAAAGTTTGTGCGCAAGCACGGTCCACTTCCTTAAGTGCTATGCGTGGCACTGCTATATTCTAAGCTATGAGTTCTTTTCCTCATATCATGTTTTAGCGACTATGCTGAATGACAAACTAACTGAAACTGTTTCTTTTCCAGAATGTCAATGTTATCGTGCAGCCACTTCGTGCAAACGCTCCTCCACATCCTGCAGTCGACGGCCTCCTACATCCTCATGCTGATCTTCATGACGTACAACGTGTACCTGTGCCTGGCGCTCGTGCTCGGCCTCGGGCTCGGCTACTTCTGCTTCGGCTGGCGGAAGAACTCCGTCGTCGACGCCAACGAGCACTGCCAATGATCCACCTGAATGCTTCGTATTCTGAAACAATTTTAATAAAAAATGTGGCTATAACCATCTATGTTCAACAATCTTTCTTGCAACAACAGACATTAATGTTGTTTCAGAATGCATGATCACACTTTAAACTACTGGCTGTATAGTTAGGAATTTTGCCTTGTTTTTTTTTCGGAACTGACTGAATTTTAATTTCATTTATAATAAACATTGAATAATTATACCTATAAACAAACATATTACGAAAATAGCTATATTTGCGTCACTTTCTTTTATTTGATACCTAACAACAAAATTTTAGCTTTTTGCTTTGTAAATAGAGTAATTGTATGCGTTCCAATATTAATTAATATATTTTTTTGTTCAAACAATGCCATATAATAAGCAATAAACACCTAATATCGTGTAGCTTGTAACCCATAGGTATTCAATTAAATTAATGAATGCAAAAAACTTCGTACAAGAACATAAAAGACATACCTAAATGAAATTCAAAATTCTTGAATGTTAAATATTATAGTTGCTTTTCAAGTCGTGATTTCAACATCCTTATTCACAATGAAGGCCTAAATTATTTTGTATCTTGCCATTCCATTAATAAACCTATCCTACTACTATTATAAAGGCGAAAGTTTGTATGTGTGGATGTATGGATGTATGGATGTATGGATGTCTGGATGTATGGATGTTTGTTACTCTTTCACGTAAAAACTACTGAATGGATTTGAATGAAACTTTACCACAATATAGCTTATACATCAGAATAACACATAGGATATTGGAAATCGAAATCCACGCGGACGGTGTCGCGGGCGGCCGCTAGTCATTTTATATATTGTTCTGAGCTTCACTCAACTACACCTTGTCTGTAGCAGAGGTGTAAATTGGATCGATATGAGATAGTTAAAATAAATGAATCCTGTTAAAAAAAAATACCGTGCACCACGTTGGGCGCCATTACAGCAAAACTAATTAATGACTAAAATATTAAATTTTTATGGAATAAATACCCATGTCTACTTTTATTTTAAGTCCATTTATTATTGTTATTGGTCTATCAGTTATTGTCTCCCTTAATATTTTCATGATGTTTTATAATCAGGGTTTGTAAATATGTACCTACCTACCTATTTATATTTTTATATGACAAATAAAGAATGCATGTAGATTTAATATTTAAATTTTAAACTCAAAATTTGTTTAGGCGTACCACTTAAATTTTTTGACAAAATGTGATAATTTAAGTATGAATTTAGATGTAAGTTTATGTAAATAAGTTTTATTGTGAAAAATACATTCCTGTTATTGATATTAAAAATTAGTTATCATCTTAACATCAAACCTTTACACCCTGGCCACAGCCCACAGCGGTGCGACTTGCGATGCGTCTTGCACCGGCGAAAGTGGCGAGCGAAAAAAACAAATAAAGGAAATTGTATGAAGCATGCCACAGCTACGGCGGCGAGATGCTTGACTATTGCCGAAAATCACCTCGCCGGCCTTACCGCACCACACGTCGCGTCTCTCGTCGCCGTAGCTGTGGCTAGACCAGCTATACTCAACCTGCGGCCCGCGGGCCGCATGTGGCCCGCTGGGCCTTTATCAGTGGCCCACGTGCAATTAGAGATACCTTATTGTAAACTATTTTAAACTATGAATTTTCGACTTGCCTGGATTATGACAGTAACCTAGAAGCTCTATTTAAACAAAAAAGGGAAAACAAATAATACGCGGAATTTTGGAAAAGTGTTCTCCAAAAATATATAAATGTTCAAAGAAGTGCTCAAATCCCACTAACTTTTGTTGGGTCTACGTATGAATCGTCTTTTTTGAAAATGAAATACATAAATAACGCCTAAAAAAACAAACTTAAAGATTCTCATCTGGATAATGTAATAAGGTAAGCATGCTATAAGCCAGATCTGGACAAAATTATGAAAACGCGCTCACAGTTTCAAAAATCAAATTGAATGATCAACATCTTTTTTTTTAAAAGACTTTTGTCTCTCACATTGTTATCTCGCCTAATATTTTAATGTTATTTATTATAACTACCTTTTCTAAATGACCTAAATTATTGGTTTTCTGTGAGGCCGTGTTATCTTGAGTGTAATTTTTGCTTGCGGCCCGCGACACTATGACTAAAACGGGTTTGTGGCCCGTATATAAAAAAGGTTGAGTACCAATGGGCTAGACCAGTGATTCCCAAAGTGGTCCAGGTGGACCCCCAGGGGTCCACGGGAGACTTGCTGGGGGTCCACGTAGGCACGAATAAAAATTGGGGGTCCATAAGATGTTAATGGGGTCCACTAAAATTTATCTGCTTTTGATAGTAGAGAGCAAAAATATAAGCTTATTTTTTACTAGCGGCCGCCAGCGACTCCGTCCGCGTGGGTTACGGTTTCCGCACACAGTGTTACTATAGATAGCTTAAAGCCTACCTCGACAAATGGTAAGTGAACTATCCAACACAAAATATTTTGTCAAATTCGAACCAGTAGTTCCTGAGTTTAACGCGTTGGCGCGCAAACCAATTTGGATCATGAGTTACACGTGTTATTGTGAGTCAACCATAAAAGATAGACATATGCTGTTCGGGGATATTTTTTAGGCAATTTTATGTAAAATATTTCTTTCATACATGATTTCTATGTGACTTTAACCATTAAGGCTGCACACGCGACTGAAGCTTAAGAAATGGAGAAAATTCTCCCGTTTTTCCCACATTTCCCTTCACTACGCTGTTCCTGTTGATTGTAGCGTGATGAAAAGTATTCTATAATATGCCCAGGAGTATGAAGAATAATTGTACCAAGTTTCGTCAAAATCCGTCCAGTAGTTTTTGTTTCTATAAGGAACATACAGACAGACAGACAGACAGACAGACAGACAGACAGACAGACAGACAGACAAAAATTTTGCTGATTGCATTTTTGGCATCAGTATCGATCACTAATCACCCTCTGATAGTTATTTTGAAAATATATTTAATGTACAGAATTGACCTCTCTACAGATTTATTATAAGTATAGATAGATAGATAAGGGCCTACCTACATTGTTAGGCTATTTTAGGCTATTTAGTCTAGGCTACCACTACAATCTCTGAGGTATTTCAAATCGTGTGATAATATCGTATTAGAATATTCCAAAGCCAAATATTTCCATAATATAATTATAACAAACAAGCAAAACCCTTTGCAGTCGCGTAAAAATAACTCAAAAACGCTAGGAACCATAAACCCACATTACTCATAATAATAGTAGAGTTATTCAACTGATTAACAAAAGTTATTTACATTTCATTATTGTAAAAAACTAAAACCGTCCATCACTTGGAGAAGTTATGATGTGGACGTTGGGAATAATCTCTAAGCCACTAATTTTATAGTTCAAATGAAAATTGGAGCACTCAGAATCGAACATTAATCATGGGTATTTGTGTAGAAAAATAAAATTCGAAATCCCAAAATTGACCATAAAAACAATAAGTAACATTTCATCAAATCCAAGATTCCACGCGCTGTGCTTAAAATAACTACCATGTTTAATTTTTATTTGACCTATCAAAATACGGAGTTTATCTGTGTTCATTTACATAACATAAACTACGTGCTTTACCAACCATTCTGAAAAAAAATTTAGTTTGACAAAAAAAATTCGACTACCCATACAAAAAGACTAAGTTACGTGGCGGTCTTTGCATGAAAGTTGATTTTGTTTATGCGAATTTCGAATAGCCATGGAACAAATGTGTTGATCAAAATGGTTGGTACCATGGTAGCCTAGTGGTACGAACGGTTCCTCACATACGTGATGTCCGTGGTTCGAATCCGGGCTCACACATATGGATTTTTCGGAATCTATGTGTGGATTTGTGCCATTAGCTCGGCGGTGAGGGAAAACACCGTGAGGAAACCTGCACATTCAGATAGTTTCTGACTTAAGTTCAGTTAGATCTGAATGTGTATCCATGATCCAATCTGTCTAGTTCCCCTCAATGGGTTACGAAGGTCTGATGGCAGTCGCTTCAATGTAATAACCAGACTCGCCAAATCCTGGATCATGGACAAAGCGGACCCGGCATAGAAACGGGATAAACGCTAGGAAGAAGAAAATGGTTGGTAATACAACATACAGATGTAAATGTTCACAGTGCACCCTGTGAACTCAGAAGCGACACAATTTTTATTTTTTGGCGACTTTATGAATGTGGTAAAAATGTAGCAGGGGGGGGGGGTCCACCGAAACCAGTAAAACTTTGAAAGTGGTCCACGAGAAAAACGAGTTTGGGAACCACTGGGCTAGACCCTTAAAATACTCAGATGACCTACTGATGAAATGTTGAAAATCATATTATCGTACACACGCAGAGAGAAGTAAACTTAAGTAGTCGAATCAGGCAGGGCCCGTAGCCAAGATGCCACCTTGACGAATTCCCCAGACGCTTTCGTAGCGACTTATATTTCCATCCCGCTCACATAAATAGTTCGTGTGCGGGATGGAAATATAAGTCGCTACGAAAGCGTCTGGGGAATTCGTCAAGGTGGCATCTTGGCTAGCCTACCTGATCAAAGATTTCAGAATATAATTAGGTACTTACTACACTGTCCCACGCTCTTTAAATACCTATAATTAAATATTAAAACTTCAACCAGTGTGTCTTGCCTCTTTTGTGTGTTCCGTCCTGGCCCGGCCACTTCACTTATGGTATGGAGACCACCACCTTAACAGAAAAGTCTGCCGAAAAAACTCTTGAGTTGCGCAGAGAGCTATGGAGGAATGTTGAAATGATGAGTAAATATTATTGTTCATAGTAAACTATGTTATTTTACACAATGCCAACTAGTTACTAGCCTTAATTGAATGTAAAACACGTTATCAATACCGAACCGAAGTAACAATCGTATATCTACCGACACCAATAATTATTGGTAATAATTAATGATTATTATTACATCATTTAAAAATAAAAGCCTGCAATACGTACACACGCAATATCTTCAAAATTCAAAATTGCTACGAGTTTATTATCAGGCAGTTAGTGGTATTCTTTCGCACTACGCACAGTGAGTTATTGACACTTAATATTTACATTTTAATTTTAATAGTATTTAAGCTGGTACAAAAACACGTGTAAAGCAAATAAATAGGAATATTTATTTGTGTTGTAAGTAAAATTATTATGCGTTTCATGGCTGTATAGTTAGTAAGCCACAGACTGTTTTCCGAGTCAAAGAACTTGTTTGGTTAAAAAAGTAAAATGTCATGTTAGGTGAAATGTGACGGTGGCCCATGTTTTGTCTTTTGTATTTTAACTTGTTGATTTTACAAATAAAAGCAGTGATAAATAAGTGAACAGCCGTGGTAAAGTGTCGTGAACAATTATGTTATAACTGGGAAGGTGTCCTGCTCGCGTTCTTCCCGTTTCCTCGTTTTTCGGAGGGCCTTTCGTTCAGGTAACGGTATTATTTATTTTGACGAGGTCGATGTGTTCGGTGTATTCCGCAGCGCGATATGATTTCTAGTCGTCTAAGTTATGCACTGGAGTCGTCATGGTATCGGAATGTCGCGGCGGCGGCCCCGGCGCGGTGAATGGGGCGCGCGGAGATCCGCTTTCTCGGGCTCCGCTCGCGCCGCGGCTCACGGCTTGATAGCTATCGTGTCACACGAGTAATTACGTTGTTTTTTAATTACACTCGGACAAACAATCACCTCTTATTGGAATCTTATTAGAATACTCAGATAAACAATCTTGCAATTCAAAATGTGTCTGGGTAATGCTATTTAAATTATTAACTTGCTTTATTCAGTACATCAAAGCGTTCTGAATAATCTTTGAAGTTAAAGATCAAGGTGTACCATCGGTAGTCATGCTTTTAACTGTATAATATAGAAAGTAGGTTAGGTTCCCCTGGCTGTTTATTCACACATATTTCATTAATACCTCTTCAACTTGTTGTTCATTGTAATAAAAACAACAGGGTCCAAATCTCTAATTCACAAAGCTGTTCACATTATCATACTAAAAAAGCATTTAGACAAAAGATCCTCTGTAGAATGTAAAATAAAAAATCCTGTGACTGAATAATGAATCATACCCAATCATTTCCCAAAATCCAATTTACAAACATTCAAACAGATTATGAATTACCCCTACAAATAATACATTTCATACAACATCCTTCAACAGTTAAAGTTCTAGATCAGCATTAATATCTACTGTTCTTGCATTAAAAGTGTCACAAAATATTTATTTTCCCTAAACCTTTTAATATTTCTATTAGTAATTTATCTCATTTTTAAATAATACTCTCAACTTACTTAAGTAGAAGGATTTCAAATTGAATAAAACAACTATATGTCTTATTGAGTGGTTTATGTTATACAGGCTCTTCAGGTGTTGTAGGCACTCTGTAAAACTTATTATAAATCTTGTCCCAAAATAAGATCCTGTTATGAGCAAGTTGGTTGTTTATTTGTATGCTTCTTCCGAGGGTGAGGCCGACTACTGATGTGATGTCCAAAGTGTGGCGGGCAGCTCTCATGGGTTGCCACAGTACTGGGACTTGAGGTGTTGTTATGGGAGTTGGGTCTCTGTAAATAAAATATTATGACTATGTAAAACAGATCTATGTCTATACCAATATAATAAAGCTGAACCTGTAGAGTTTCTTTGTTTGTTTGTTTGCACGGGCTAATCTCAGATACTACTGGTTTGAATTGAAAAAAAGTTTTTGATTTGGATAGTCAATTTGTCGAGAACTGCTTTGGTTTTATAATGCAACAATATGTTTGCGGAAACGAAAATTCACCGGCCGGCCTTTGGTATCACATAATGAAGTGGGGGCCTTTTGTTGTAACACCTTTGTAAAACTTGAAGATAAAAATAATTTGTAAACAAAAAATTGTAGGATAGGCTGATATTATAATTTTAGATAACAGGTTATTACCTATATGTATTTAAAATGTGGAAATTCCAGTAATTTTGTTATAGTTAAAATGATGAGAGATTTTCTTGAAAGGACACAGGAATTCTAATCAGAAAGATTTGCATTTAATTAGAAGGACAATTACCTAATTTGTTTCATAATTTATATCACTGCTTTTCCGAGTTGGTTTCCTTATTGCAATATCAGTAAGTTGACAATATCACAAAAGAATACATTAACAGTACTTAATGTTAACCTAATTAAATTGCACTTAGGAATTCAATTTGGTGGGTATACCCCATTAATAAGTTAATAACTTTTGTGAGCTTTGTGTGGGTAGTTGATAGATTAGTTTCATATTAAATTTAATGTAGGTCAAGGAAAAGTAAGATTCATTTAATTAAAGAAAATAAGTACTAGGTGTAATGAAGACTTAAATGTATACGACAACTCTGATATTAGTTTGATAGCAATATAAACACGTTAAATTAAATAGTTTGCATTGTATTGGGCATGTTGACCGTTCTTAATTAGGACCCTCCGCGTCACGCCTCTGAGCTCTAACGGTCTGCGTGTAGACATTCTGCTGACGTAATATCCATTCAAACAACAACACGAGCGGGGTACTCCGTAAATCGTTTTTAGCCGTTTAGGAAAAGAATATCTTGTAAATGAGGTATTAAAATATACATGGCTTAGCCTTACCCTATTTTGATGAAATTACTCCACAGAGTCACCAGTCTTTCGGCTGTCGTTAGGTCGTCGCTATCTAAGTCTCTCTCGTAAAAATAATCAATAATATTTTTGCAGCATTTACTCTCTTCCGAGTTTCTCTTTGCTTGATCGTTTGGTGTAAACTGCATCAAATAAACTGGCAAAGTACTTGTAGCGGCGTGTAGAACAGCAGATTTGATTATTGGGTATTCGTAAGTAACGTCATTGAAATATTGAATGTAATTTTCCAGTGCGTTTTCGTTAAGTAGTTCGTTTCCTAAGTAAAAGTCCTTTACAATTTCAGCAACTCTATGCCTTGTATCTTCATTTAAAAATGCCAAATTGATTGGCAAGAGTGTGTCGAAACTGTTTGGTAAGTTTGCATTTAACATATCGGCTTCAGCTTTCGACGCTCCTCTCATGTTTGTGTAGGCAATGATCGTCGGCACAGCGTGATAGGTTTTTTGCTGGAAAATTTCCATAGGATCATGCTCCAGCAAGCTATGAGTTTCATCCAATCTATTTTCTATGCAAGGTAGAAATAACGTTGATACATTGATAAAACTTCTTAAAGATACTTTTTTATAGAATTTCACAAGGTCTTCAGCATTTTCTTCACCAGTAAAACCCATTTCCGTAGCAGCCTCGAATGCACTTAACAGAGGATCGTACGTAAAAGATAAGGGTGACAGTGCTGACCCAGATTCCAAGATGACTTTGTGGAATAACCCGCTTGCGACTCCCGATAGTACAATGAGCTGGACCGAGGAAGCTCCAGATCCAATCCCGTACATCGTGACATCGTGAGGGTTTCCCCCAAACATTTCAATATTTTTGTTTATCCAATACAGAGCTGCGACTTGGTCTTTCAATCCAGCGTTTCCCGGAGCTTCGGGAGTTCCAAGGCATAAAAAGCCAAGGGCTCCAAGACGGTAGTTGAAGGTGACGATGACAAGGTTTTGTGCCAGCAGTCGAGTGGGCGGCTGGAACGAGCCCCAGCTGAAACAAAACGGTGATTTGCGTTCGCGTTAGGTATGAACAGTGAATACATTGCCACGCCACCCACGCGGATGTCAGCGACACACATTCTATTGAGTAAGCTACGTAAAGGATGCATGGAGATGAGAGGAAATTAATTGAAATTAAACCAAACAACTTGTGTGTTTAATCTTACCAAGTACTATTATGTGGGAGTGTTGTTTGAATCTCGTGTAGTGCACACTAACTGTTGTGTTTTTCTGAATGCAATTTTTTTACTTGTTGCGATTCCAAACTGTAGTCTTAAAAAAATTTGGTAGATGACTTATGGAGGTCAGATATAAATCATTTCAGTATAGGCAAAAATGAAACTTTTTTGTATGATCGAAATGACTTAATACAAACGCATTTTTTCTAGGTAGGTAGAGTACCTGATCATTTTGAGAGTAGTTACTGAAGTTAGTAGAAACGTCTAGACGAAACGAAACCACAAACTTCGGCTTCAGGACTATGCTAAATGGTTTAGTTCAGTTGTAGGTACCGAACGAGTAATACGAGGTTTTCCAATAATGACTTGCGCTTGTTATATCAAAAACGTTGGCAACAGTTGTAATGAAACCACTTACTTTGTTGAAATGTGGGCTTTGAAGGCTTAGCTCAAAACTAAGTAAAGTTGCCATACCTAAACATTAGAGGGTAGGGGAGGCATTGCTAGCTATAATCAATAATTGATACTAGGTACTTACAAAGTTTCGAAGGGTCATATTTTTATTATCTATCAATATATCGGCCGTCTCCACCGCAAAAAAAGAAGCGATATCACAGGAAACCTGTGTGCATCTTAAATGTTCTTTTCGTTGCGTTGAATTAAAGGACTTAACCAAAATTATTTTCATTAAAGTCAAACCATTAGGCAGGCGTCTTCAAGTATGCATCTGTCGTCTGTCGTGGCCGTCTTTTCTATAAGGGGCCTTGGGCACATGGGCCATTTAATCTTTGGTTTGGAAATCGTGGGCCCCATATACCCTGGTCCTGGGGGCCCCAAATGATCGCGGAGCCCTAGGCACGCGCCCGTTCTGCCCAGTGGGAAAGAGGGGTATGTCTATTGGCGAAGCATATGAGCGTGAGTAGTCGCTTAACCGATTGAATCTCATACACATCATCTTGTCTGCCCAAATGAACATACCCAGTTTGATAGTTCCCGTCGTGGACCAGCACCAGCACCGGCTGGTCGGCGGCGCGCTCCTGGCTGAACACGTTGACCACGAGGCAGTCCTCGGCGCCGGTGCCGTCTGGCTGCGGACACTTGACCTGGTACGTGGCCTCGAAGGTGCCATCCCAACGACGCGCCGCTTTCGGGGCCTATTTACATAGGTCTGGATCAAACGCCATTCACGTCAAAGTGCTAGTAGTGTAAAAAAAAATACGTGCAAAAGTATTTCCTTGTAAATCTAATTGCTGAATAAATATCTTTATCTTTAATGTATTTTTGGGTTAGCTTGCATTACGTAATATTAATATCCTCCTAGCCGTCTTTCTTACTTAAGTGCCATTGAAGTTTCAATAGGATATATTTTTGTGACCTATTATTCATTTATTCATTTATTTATTCATTTACTAGCGGCCGCCCGCGACTTCGTCCGCGTGGATGTCGGTTTTCATTATACGAATGTTTTTTCCCGCTAACTCCCGTTCCCGTGGGAATTTTGCAATATCCTTTTGCAACTAAGCATCAAGTTTACTAAGAGACCTGCATGCCAAATTTCAAGCGTCTAACTCAAGTAGTTTAGATTTTCCATACAAACTTCCACCCCCTCATTTCGGGGAAGTGGGGGGTTGGAATGGGTCAAAAAGTAGCCTATGTTCTGTCTCAGGGTCTAAAGATTGTCTGTACTAAATTTCATCAAAATCGGTTGCGAGGTTTAAGCGGGAAAGCGTAACAGACAGACAGACAGA
Organism: Nomophila noctuella; assembly: GCA_958496325.1. Taxonomy (NCBI): domain Eukaryota; kingdom Metazoa; phylum Arthropoda; class Insecta; order Lepidoptera; family Crambidae; genus Nomophila; species Nomophila noctuella. The sequence goes on from OY292499.1 coordinate 420,535, forward strand.
CAGACAGACAGACAGACAGAGTTACTTTCGCATTTATAATATTAGTTGGGATTAGTTGGGACTAGTTGGGATTAGTTGGGATTTCTTACAAGCTAACAGATGAACAACATCCAAAACGCTTACAAGATTAATTAATTAAATAACATTCACGTTCACTAAGTAATAACAGAAAATTTAAAATTAAAAACTATCCAGATCTATCCAAATCACAAAATCCTACTTAAATTCAATACAATCAATAACATTATGTCATAACATGCAGTGGATACAATATTCATAAATTAAAATACTAAAACGACAAAACGAAAAAAAATAATGTAATATATAAGAATTATAATAATGAAATACAATAATAATTAAAAATGTCAATAATAACTCACAATGTCAAAAATAATTAAAAAAGTCAATAATAATAAAATAATGTCGATGTGCCAATATATGAAAATGTCAATGTCAATGAGTGCTAATGTCATTTAGAATTAACCTAAATTTATTATACAAATGTCCCAGTTTATCAGCGAAAAGATCAATGTCGTTGTGCTGGGCAAGCATGTCTCCGATAAGTCGCAGAACGCGGTTGGTGGGTGCTCGCCGCCCGCGCTCGGTGCGCGCAGCGGGCCGCCCCAGCAGACGAGGCAAGCGGCGCGGAGCCACCTGTACTCCAGATTGCATTGACAGGTTCATAGGGACGCAGATGCGAACTCGCTCTAGTATATGGGGACTATCAATTTTGTTATGTATTATAGCCAGATATAGTGCGGTTTGAGCTAGCGACCTTCTGAGTTTCAGCGTGTCCATATCAACCATACCCGAAACGAATAGAGAGGGATATAGATAAGGATAGTACCCGTATTGTTTTTTATATAACCAGCGGGCAAACTTTCGTTGGATTTTCTCAACATTAAGAGCATATTTCTCTTCATAGGGGTTCCAAATAACTGAACCGTATTCTAATTTGCTACGTACGTATGCATTGTATAATACAACCCCTATGTTATCAAACTGCGATGATGTTCTCATGACAAACCCTAATGTTTTATGAGCAGACTTACACATCTTGGTGATATGCATGTGAAAGTCCAATTTGCTATTATTATAACACAACCCTATAACGAAACCGGCTAAAAAATCCTTTTCTTACGGGCGGTCTTATTGCTGGCGTATTAAACTAGGTCTCTATCTGCTGAATAAATAAAATCATTTCACTTATGTCAGTTATGTCACGCATGTTGTATGCGACTCTTAAAATATACTAAAATATCACTAAAAATCTCACTTATCACTAAATGCGCAAACCGGTAAAATAAATTGTTTTTCACTTCAAAAGACTTCGTTCACAGCCGGACGAAGCTTTTCAAATATCAGTAAATTATGTTTTCTTACAAGATATTTTGGTATAAGTAAACAATAGCATATGGTTCCAAAAGTTCCCTTTGTAAACTATTATATTTTTCAACAACTTTTTTTTCGGAATACTTTTCGGGATCCATCAAATTATGTGCTCTTATGGTTTGTAATAATATCAACATCAAAAGATCTCCTTTATGCCCATATTTCGCTGTTATAAACCAAAAAGAGTTAGATTTTACAACAAAAATTAAATTAATTAATTGGGCAATCAGCAATTAAATTATATCGACACTCTCTTTTTTTCACTGAAAACTCAAGATTTGATTTGTCGTGTTAAATTGTAAGCGTGTTGTGTATTGTTGTTTTTGGTAACGTTTTGATTGCCATTACATATATTTATGGCATCAAGCATTTCATTAATTACGTGTGGTTATAGTGGTATAAATGGGCAATATGTCGAGTGGGCCGTCCGGTAAACACGCGATGGCGGCATTAGCTCGAGAGTTCATTCTCACCGATAGCAATCTGCGTAACGCCGGCAAATGGCGAGCTATCAGCAAATGAGCTGACCTTAAAGCGATTCCACAGGGCTGGCAACCCTCTGCTTCACGGTGGATATGTGTGGGACTAAGGCAAGATTTAAAATAGATCACGCACCTACTCTTTACCAACAACTATCATCCACTGCTGGACGTATATAGGCATCTCCCGTCCACGGCCACAGAATGCTGATCCATAACACAAAGGATCGCACTGCTCATTCCGTTCGTTTCCTACGACATTTGCGGGACGAAATGACGTGTTCGTGCTAATTATTATACATGTAGTTGTTTCGTTGTTTTTCATTTTCAATGTTATAATCAGTTTGAGAGTAAATATATTGCTAATGCCGTAAGAAGTAGTGAGATATAGAAATTTGGGATAAGTCAAGTCGATATATTCCTATGGTAAATCTCATTACTTAAGCAATGGTTTTGCCTCTCAGTCATAAAGACAGACTCAAAGTATTCATTTTAAAATTTATGTTTTATCTAAGTTTTTTTGCACGTCAAACTTTTGTTTAAACTCCTACACACCTAGCACCCCTGTGGTGGCGGGGAGCCCAGAGCTGAGCCGCGAGGGCGGGCGGCGCTCGTGTCGCGAGCATATTGTCGCTTACGACCATTTGCATACGCGCTGTGTGTAATCTCACTTGTTAAACTTACGCGTGTCTTAAATTGCCTGTAATGGATTGGCGATTTAAAAAAGGTATGTGATTTATTTAACGATTTTGGGGCTTAATTTATATTATTGTATTAACCAAGATGATATGCGAAGATTTAAAAATCAAGATTTTTTGAATTTGAAGAAGAATAAGGATTGTTTGAGAGTTATAAATTTCGCGCTTGGCTGGTTACTTATTTGGTAAGATAATAACTTTTTCAGTTAGCCTAGCTTTTACTCGTAATCGTACATGTTACTTCCTTCCATGTAAGATCTACTTTTTGTCAGTGCCATTGACGTATTTATGCCAGTTGCTGGATCCACATTATAATCAGTGTTTGTTATTATTTTGAATGCCTAACACTGTGGTCTTCTTACCTTAAACCTGTGTTTAGTGGCGCGAGCGTAGACGATGGCGCGGAATGCGTAGTAGGGGGTCTCCGGATGACCCACCAAGTACCCTCGCACCATTCCCTGGGTGGTCATCACGTCTCTCCAGGGTCCTCGCGCTCGGGTCCCGGCGACCATAGCCACGAGGATCACCAGCTGGCCGACTGACATGCTGATTGTGTTTTGTTTTGGAAGTAGGCGTACGTTGACGTCATGTAGGATCGGTATGTAGTTGAGGAGTAACGGATTGTTTTGATTTATACGAATGACGTCATCCAGGCTAAATAGTGCGGCTAACAAATTGCTTGGCTCTGTTTAGTATCCTTAATTAGTATAAAACACCGATTTATTCGTACATGCAATTTTTTGTTACATCTTTGAATGTATGTACATATGTTTGAAAAGAAAACTAATCACAACCACTCTACTTTGGCCTATTGAAGCAAGTATATTAATTACACACACACACATTTTTTATAATGTGATGCATATAATAACAATGTACTTGCTTTTACGTTTTCTATTTTGGCTCGGCTGCTAGTGTGAAATGTGTGGACTAGAAACTCTTTCAACCTGTTTTTGTCTCAAAAATATTGTATATTTGCAATAAATTAAACTTATAAGGAAATGTAAACCTCATACATCCCTTTCTGATTATTGTGTATATTCCGTTTAAATTGCGGATTGCGATTGTTGTCAAACAACCCTCGGCCAATCTCATAAACAAACCACTGCCGGAACAAGATGACTCAACGCATGAGCTTGTCTGATCAAAAAGTACTGAATGGATCATTTTTCAAAGGCCCTAGAAACCTTAATACTATTTTAGCTTTGTGCTTTGTTATGAAAAATAAATTGATTGTGTGTCTGCGTTTGGTAAAGACAAATTCGGAAAAAGACTAAAAGCACAACCAAAATTATGTGGTTTGGTTTGTTTTGGGGCAAGTTACACCATCGAAGAATGCATTAAAAAATTACAAAAACATACATAAGTGAAGAATTGATTTATTGTGCACTATGATAAATAAAGAATATTCGAACTTAAACAGATCTATGCGTAGTAGAAATGAATGAGGGTCGCGAATACAACGGCGACGGTGATCGCGGGCTTGGTCTGAACGGCCTGGCTGTAGGTGTCGATGAAGTGGTCCCGATAGAGGTCGGCCCAGAGCTGGAGGCGCTCGCTGTGCAGGCCGGTGCGGGCGGTGGACTCCGCGCCTATGTCCAGCCAGGTCTCGCTCGTCTCGTTCATAGGCTGCCACTCAATATCTCCGTATGAAGGGGAGCTGGAATTAAAAATAATTATGCAATTTACTATTGTTGTATGCGTTAAATGTTACGCTTCTGTTTAGCTTTTAACAACTGTTCTGAATTACTCTAGTCGTGTTATAGGTTATAAAAAAAGCGAGAGAGTTGTGCTTACCCTGTTTGAAGGAAGCTGACCCACAATTCAGTCACTTGCTCGACCATGCTTTCCTCCTCTGTGCCTGTGTTGGGGCGGCGGCCGTCCTGCGTGAACAGGTAGCCCGCGATGTCCCCGCGTATAGCTCCGTACTCCGGGGCATTCTCGATAGCCAGCAGCTCCTTATTCAGACTCCCCACGAAAGAGAACTCGTACAAGTACACAGTAGCGCCGGCAGTGACGAGCGCGCGGGCGGCGCGGACGCTCGGCCCGAGGTACGAGGCGTCCGTATGGTACAGGGATATATTCTGTGAGTTAGCCAGAGTAATGTCCCCATCGCTAAAATACTGCCTCTTAAGATTTTCACCCACATAATTCCTGTCGGCGTCATTTTTGAAAACTAAGTCGTTAGGTAATACCGTCGCAAAATTGCTTGCCATTTCCGATATGCTCGCCTCGTCGTGCTGAAGGGCTCTAGTGAGACCGGCGTGGTTGGCCGAGCCGATCATGAAAGTTATGTTGTCAAATCTTTCTTTCGCAATTATATTCCATGGAGTATTCGTCAAGAATCCATCACTGTCAACACATGGCCTGATCTTGACGTCCTTTGCGGCTCTTAAGAAAATCTGCATATTTTCACCACTATACAATTCTTCTTCAATGTCAAAATTGGTATCGTTGGCAAGAAAATCAAATACTTGCAAAGTAGTACTTACAGGGTTCCTATCAACTGCCCAATGAGATAGTGCAGATCCACTGTCAGTTATAACTTTACTGACAAATTCTTTAGATATTGCAGACAAGGATAGATAGACAGCTAGTGCGGCTGAAGTGCCGTCTCCGCTCACGCCAATGTATGATGGATCACCTCCAAACCTTTCTATGTTTTTTGCAGTCCATTCTAAAGCCAAAGCCAAGTCTTTAAGTCCCGCGTTACCGGGAATAGTATCGTTCTTCAGACACATAAATCCAAGAGGTCCAAGTCGGTAATTGGGAAGCACTAGAGTGACGTTCTTTGGGACTAAATATTCTGGACCGTAGACGGCAGGGTCTCCGCTGCCGCTGTTAAAATCACTTTCATGTATGTAGAAAAGTACGGTGCTGTTGACGGCGTTCGCTGGAGTAAATATACTCAAAGTTAGGCAGTCAGTGCCTCCGATATAAGTTCCCTCGGTGTCCAGTTGAGGGCATCGCCGAGTATGCTCTTTCACTTGTAATGGTTCTGTCCAGGAATCAGGTTCACTCGGTGCCTAAAATTTACAAAGGGATCATTAATTTTTTTTGTTTTTGTATGTAATGAATAAATGATGTACAGCAGTAATTCAAGAATTCATATCCTTAGTCTTCGGTATCACATTAAGATGCTTTTCAAGATATACAATCTATACTAATATAATAAAGCGGAAGAGTTTGTTAGTTTGTTTGAACGCGCTAATCTCAGTAACTACTGGTCCGATTTGAAAAAAATATTTTTTTGTTGGTATATAGTATACCTATGTGTTCGTTAACCGAAAATCACACGGACGGAGTCGTGGGCGGCCGCTTGTTTTATATAAAAAGCGAGCTTCATAATATAATACAGAAAAGCAAAGTAAAGTATTGGTCTATTAATATCCCGCTGCAGGGTAAAGGCCTCCATAATTTGAAATTATGATTACGTTATAAAGATGAGTTTTGACTTAATCATCAGACTTGACAAATGCGGATTGGTGGTGATCACAAACCCGGGCTGTGTTCAGAAAATTTTACCTAAGACTGTCGATTTTATTTTAACTCACCCCAAAATTTGAATCAAATTTTCCGTATGGTATGTCTAAAAATGCTATTATTTCTTGCGACTCTTGCCAATAGTAGCCATGCACTGGGCCGTTTGTTGTTTCTACGAGAATGTCCTCTTCCACGGGATCTGGGTTATTCTCCGAGCTTAATTCCTCCTCACTTGCAGCAGGGCCTTCTCCACCAGGACCTTCAGTAATGAGCTCCTCTGAGTTCGCAATTTCTACGCTCGAGTTAGTATTCGCTCCCTCTTGGCTTTCGAGGGGAAAGGTAGGGTTTTCCCCTGAATTTCCGATACCATTACTCGTACCCCCTAGACCAGTCAGATCATTTTCCAAGTCATACGCCAGTAGTTTTGTAACAATTTTACTTGCATTCACATTATTTACTGATTCTTGTTGTGTGTTTTGTTGTTCTAAAGAAGCTGATTCTGTGATGTGCGAAGATATTGTTGTAGCGATCGTTGCGATCAGCCACAATTTGGTTTTCCAACTCATGTCTGATTTTCTTTTCGCATTCCTGAAAAAAATACAATTTTATTTATTCTAATTACAATTGCTATCAAACTGCATTTGTCCAGTCGTTTTAATGGTGAATACAGTGGTATGGCTTTTCGTCATTAACTAATATGTCTATTAGAATTCGCTCTGCCTGTACAATCAAAATGAAGTGAAAACCCTGATTAAACATAAAAAGCTAATCTATTTTAGGTCCCTGACCTAATGTTTTACGATTGCGATCTTACACTTATCGATTACATTTACGCTCGTAATTCCGATTGCTAAATTTATTCGAGATAAACTTGTTGTTTGCGATAAATATAGCATTACTTTATTATGCAGACTCATTGGCTTATCATTTGTTATATTTCTGAAGACATATAATAATATTTTTAATTGTAAAACATTGTGAAGATAACTTGTAAATTCCGGTCATACTATTTTTTTTTTCACGTGTCCATGTTATTGGAAAGGTACAAAAAAGATACTCGTTTTGCGTTCATCAACCAAACATGTTAATAAATACATACATACTTAAGTATATATTTAAATATTCTTGAAAGCATTATAAACGATATTTGCTTAGGCAGTATAGCTGTAAACTCAGTCCGGACTGTGTGAGACATGGTAGATCTTACGTCTTATACCCCCATAGAAAAATGGATCAAGCGAAAAGTTCTAGGCTGTCTCACTCAATCGGACTGAGTTAACAGCTATGCTGCCTCAGCAAAATATATCGTTCGTAATGCTCTCAAGAATAAATTACAATGTTTTGATGGTGGACGCGAGGAAAAAAAAGACGCCAGTTTTAGGCAATGCCCTTTTCTGATCAGAGTGAAATGGTTATCTGTCGTAATTCATAAATGATCCAATGAGGTCAGCAGGTCGTCAGCTAAAGTGGGCGAGGGTCACCCGTCAAGGGACACCCGCGGGCCGGTCCTTCATTAGTTTATAACCAAGTTAATTACGAAATTGGATGAGCATCACCGCGCGAAAGCTTCATAGTACAAGTAGGAACAGTAGAAATACTAAAAGTAAGAATAAAATACTCATTAATAGATCAATCGATAAACTTTTATAAGTTGGAGCAAAATGTTACTTGATAAATCTTTGATTAAGACACCAAAAGGAGACGGCAAGGGTATATACTCTTACATCTGGCTAGTTTATTACAAATATTATGATCTACATTCCTTCAAGAATTAATAAACTTATAATCTTAACATGGAAAGCATTTGTAATTAATAACCGCTTTATTTACTGTTTATCAATTTAAAATGTTACACACCTAAATTTAATTGTAAAATATAATTAATTCTAACCAGACTTTTATTCAGGGTTTCTATTTGCGTGTATACTATGGCATGTCATCGTATGTCAATCAAAATAATAGCATTATAGTCTAAAAGCGCCGGGGCTTTGTTATGCAAAGACATTAGGCAAAGCTTATTTTAGCTGGTAATTAGATTAACTAATTATCTCATTGACATTCTTGTGCTTTGATGATGTCATCAAGTTTTGACTCTTTAAATAATATTGTGGGTGACGTTCATGGATATGTCGCAGGCATTTTGTAAGAATGGTCTTTTTACATATGGCGTCGTCATTTTGCAAACGGGAAGCGCTTTGTAAATTGCCTAAGGCATTTTGTTGTTGAACTGAATGATTTCAATGAGTATGCAGAAGTACTACTCTGACGGAAGTAGGTTAGAAGAGCAAGGAGGGAGCTCTGCTCCCGCCTTTCTCTTCGTGGTTATTTTTTTTTAAACCCTTCAAGAATATTTTTATTTCTCGAGTTTTTAGGGTTCCGTATCCAAAATGGCAAAAAAACGGAACCCTTATAGATTCGTCATGTCTGTCAGTCTGTCTGTCTGTCTGTCTGTCTGTCCGCCAGTCTGTCACAGCCACTTTATTCCGAAACTATAAGTACCATACTGTTGAAACTTAGTGAGTGGATGTATTCTGTGAACCGCAACAAGGTTTTCACACGAAAATAGAAAAAAAATAAAAAAAGTGGGGGGTCCCCATAGTCAGAACTGAAACTCGAAATATTTTTTTTCATTGAACATATACGTGTGGGGTATCTATGGATAGGTCTTTAAAAATTATATTAAGGTTTCTTACATCACTTTTTTCTAAAGTGAATACTTTGCGTGACAGACCCTTCCAAAGTGGAAAAAAGTGTGTCCCCCCCCCTCTAACTTCTAAAATAAGAGGATGATAAAACTGAAATAATTATATAGTGTACATTACCATAAAAACTACCAACGAAAATTGGTTCGAACGAAATCTATTCAGTAGTTTTTTTTAATACGTCAAAAATAGAATTTGTGCGGAACCCTCAGTGCGGGAGTCCGACTCGCACTTGGCCAATTTTTTTGTTTAAATACATATTTATTGTAAACGTCGCGTCGCCAAGGTTGCAAGGTATTTTATAAAATTACATGTAAAAAGACCATTCTTACAAATTCCTGCGACAGATAGATTGTATTCAAGTTGGACAGATCCCTAGGTGTATAGTAGTTACGGACTGGGCATTCGCCAGGCTCCGCCAGGCACGAGAACCAGTCCGTCCCACCACACGGGTGAGAAGGAAACCGCAGGGTTTTAGTTGGTAGTGGGACGAAGTCCCGAGCCCAACACACGGCTGCAGGTCTAGCTAACCTGCAGTTAAGGCGCGTCAATGCGTTTCCCTGCGAGAAAAAAAAAAAAAAAAAAAAAAAAGGTGTATAGTAGTTAGTTACAAAAAGACCGAGAGCCGTGGGCTCGAAACGGGCTAGGGTGCAATGTTTTTGCGATGAACTCTGTAATAGTTGTTTGTAAAATCATTTGTAGCGGTTCCCTACCCTGGAATATTATTAAGTTTGTGCTACCTATGACACAAGTGCTTAAGCTTATTGTACTTACTTTGATATCAGATCAGTGTTTGCGATGTGGTCCAATGCGTGCTTTCTGGGCGGTTGAATATATAAAGCTTTTGAAGTTTACACTTAATGCCCTCTTAAACAAAGATCTTTGAGACTGTAAAGTATCAAATAGTAGTGACTACCTACCTACCAAGCGTAGATCCGATCCCTCAGTGGCCGGGCTCCGGGCGACACTGGCGGTACCGGGAATCGCGGAGGCGCCGATAGCCCGATACAGCAATCGATCCTGGTTGCTGATAACGTACTGACAAGCTCACATGCCTTCTGTCCTAAATAATAATCACTACCTAGGTTTTTCCTTCACTTTAGAGTAGTCTGGTAGACCAAAGCAATGCATCTGTTTGATAGCAAGATTCCAGTCGACATTGGGCATGCAAAGAAGCATGAAAATCACCTAAAACGATCAGTTACCAACAGACCACTTCCTAGTGCTTTTCCAGGTGCCTAACACCCATGGACACTAGACTCGGTGTGGGAACTCAATAGGCTGAAGTACGCGACCGAAGTTCGGCGGCAATACATTTTATATACAAAACATCTTTCATTTGAAAGAATGTCACATAATGAACACGACCAAAGCGTTAATTCAGCTGCGTAACTTTGGTAGCGTTTTTCCGCATAGTGTGGTCCTATCTGACCTTAAGCAAACGACGTGACTTCTATTTTTAAAGCCTTTATTTTAACTCATGCACAGTATTAATAGAGAATCGCTTCTACTTATAAAATTACTACGAACGCTTGTGCGTGCCTCAGTACTTGTTATCAATTATCTCAGTGCTTGGTGCCATCGAGATACGTCGACCCTCGTGTTAGCTTTATGCTCGCACTGCTCGTCTATACGGACTTCACTAGTTTTCTACACGTGTATGTGAAGGCCTTTCATATTGCGAAGGTCATGAGCCTGAACTAATTGTTGTCAGTAGCAGTAATCCTCTATTGAAACAGTAGGACTTCTGGTCACGCAGTTAATAATGAACTTCTATACAAAGCAATCATAAATTTCATCACCTAATCTTCTTCTGTGTCTTTGTTTGGCACTGAATTTAGTGATGCTTTTGTTTTGCGTGTTTATTTTATATCTTAACAACCAAATGCAACGGGAAAACGAATGAAAGAAGCGTTTCTAGTCAGGATATTTTAATTATGAAGTTTCTCCCTGCCGACGTCAATCTCCTGGCAACGTCCGCATATGAACTTTCCGCGCTGCGATATTTTATTATTTCCTTTTAATGAGTGACGTCGACCCGGTTTTGCTTACATTTATGTGAGCAGCTTACGTTTATCTTACCTATTGTTAAATTTTGAAAAATGAGCATGTAAAGCCTTACAGAAGTTATTGAGCAAAATGAGAAACCTTAAGATTTTGAATATTTTTTTTTAATGAACATCTCAACACGAAACACGTAAAATGCCATTTTTTCCATTTTGTTGTTTTCTCTGGCACTTTCCATAACTTGCGTTAGCTGTAATGTCATTGGGGATCCTTGGAAAAGTAGAACCTTTCGTAGATATCGTCCCAGAGGGAGACCCTCGGGCCAGGTTTCATCTGCAGCTCGCGCGAGATGTCCAGCAAGCGGGGGTCGGCAGCGTCTACCGACTCCCAATGTACTGGCTCGTCTGGTAATGTTGGGACCCTAGATCGTCAATAAAGACAAAAACATATTATTGTCATTAATTTTGCATTTTAAAATAAACAGCAACAACTTTTTTTAAAACATTCAGTCTTTATGATAGAGCCTTCTGAATAAATTAGTTAAATCTTTCTGTCTTCCGATTGTAATCTCAATGATCACGTAGCTCCTATAGTTATTGTGTATTATTTTCATATTCGTGACTCGTGTTGCAAGAAACAGTATTTTTTTTAACCATAAAGCTGACGCAAATGAAAACAGCTAAAGCTAGTTTTTGTAGCAAATGCTTGAAACAGTTTGCGCGCGCCCGATGACGCACTTGTTGCGTCATGGATTATGCTTTTTGAAGGCCAGTGACGACAATATTTTTTTATTTTATTCTCTTAAACGTTAAAGAAGCTTTATTTGAAACAGTGATCGCTGAACTCGTAATGGCAGCACATAATACAGCATAGTTTCCTGTGAATTACACAGGCACACGCTGAAAGTAATGGTTCACAGAAAACTTTAAAATTTAATAATACATATTATGTAAAAAGCATTAGTTTTGTTGTTAAAAAGTAAAGCAATAAAACCTAATAACATTTGTATTTGGTATTGCGTCATCAAGGAGGGATCATGACGCACTCGATTTGTTTGCGGCGGCGGATTAGGCAAAAGTTGCCAGGCAATCGATTTTTCTGTAATATTCAGACTGATAGGAGAATGAAGGCTAATTAAATACACATTGTTACGTTTTGTAGTCCACGGTTGTAGCAAGATAGGTTGGCAGCTTTATTTATTCCTTGAGTTTAGGAAGAAAATATGGGCTGGAAGTAATTTTAATGCATAGTTAAATTCGTAAGAACAGGTGAAATCCCTTACCTTTTTATCCCTTCCACTTTGGGTTAGGATTTAGACAAAAGAAAACATTATCTACGGCATGTAAACGAAAAATTTGAAAAGCGTAAGCTTACACAAGTCATTACTCACAGATGTTTAACAAAATTCGTCCAAAGCCTGATCAAATTCTGCTGGACTACCCCGTCCTCGCCTTCCATGTCCCTCGTGTTTTCCGGGAACAAGTACGCCAGCTCGTCGGAGTGCGCGGCGCCGGTCTTCCCGACCTCGTGGTCACGCTGCACCCCTGCACTGCTGGCATGCGAGAACTGGTAGTAGTAGACCGGCAGGGGGGACGCGGCGTGAGCTCGCACGCTCCGGTCGATGTGGTTGACGAAGTATGCGTCTCTGTGAATTATGATGAACATTGCCGTGGTTATTGCTGATTTTGAATCGGGTGGTGCCTTCTTTATTTTTGCGCAATGATAATTTTGCAAGAATTTAAGTTCTCTATGCCTTCTCTATGGAAAAAGAGTGCTAGTGTTAGACCGATTTTCATTGAAAATTATAACTTATAAATCCATCTATACGTCTACCTGTGGTAAGCGAGCAGCGCAGCAATTGAGATATTGTTTCGGAAATAGGTTTCTTGTATCTGTTTCACCACATTCTTTAGGTCTACCTCATTCGAAAACTTTAGTTCTTCCGGAAGCACTAACGACAAGTCCCTCCTAAGCCTCTTGCGGAGGTCGCGCTGTCTCAGCAGCGACAGGAATATGTAGGCCTCGTCGCTGTTGAAGCCCATGATCAGCGGCACCTGCCTCGTGAACTTGTTTGCGAGCAGGCGGTGAGGCGCATCAGACAGGAGCTGCTCCTCATATCTGAAGCGCTTCTCGACGCACATTCCGAACGGGAGGTACGGAACGCTCATTTTGTTCGACTTGTCCGCTAATTCGGCTACATCAACCTTCGTGAGAGTTTCCACCTCACCCTGGCTATCGATCATCTGGCTTAGGGTCAGAGCGCGTACTCTTGCGTCGTAGTTGAAGGCCCACGGGCACAGCAGGCTGCCGCTCTGCGCGATGGCGCCGTGGAACAGGCCCCGCGCCATCGGCGCTAGCAGCAGAGCCTCCACCATGGCCGCCGCGAAGCCCTGCCCTCCCACCACCACCTTGTACGGGTTTCCCTTGAATGCTGATATGTTGTCCCTCACCCATCTCAAGGCTAGCACGGCATCCTTTACACCGGCGTTTCCTGGCATTCTCTCGTCATTAAAGCATAAAAATCCTGACGGTCCCAACCTGAAACATAATATTGATTTCACATAGAACCTAAAAATGTGGACGTTTTAATCAAGCTTTTCTAAGAACAACTTCTGTTATCAAAATAGGTTATCGGTACAGTATCATAAAATTATTAAAGTAATTTGCGGGATTCTGCTGTGCACGCTTAGATCTAAAACAACATATTACGTTGCTGTGATTCACCAGCGTCCGGGGATATGGAATATGTTTAATTAACCTAAGGCTTATAATGCCTGGGATGATACTCGCCAAGTGTGTGGCTGTAGAAGAAGGTGTAAAACTAGCGGGGTAGCGTGGGTGCACAACGTGTACTCTGACAGGCGGAGTTGATGTGACACTGATAAGCAATGACCTGTGGCTGATGACGACCAGCGCGATGCCTTGCTGGAGCAGCTTGGCGGGGCTGTAGCGGTCGCCGGTGCCGCGCAGCCAGGCCAGCACGGGCCAGGGCGCGCCCGCCGATGGCACGTGCACGTCCAGAGTCAGGCAACGCTCGCCCGGTGACGACGCCGCGCAACGCTCCTGCTGCGACTCGCGGACCCCGGTCCACGTCGGTGCAAGGCCTGCACGCTACAAAACAAACGATCGTCTTCGAAATTAACATAATTAATGGGAACGTACCGCCAGCCACGTGTCTAAAATCTTGCAGTACAATATAACCATAAATGGCCAATATATTATAAGGTGGCACAAAGCCCAAAATGTTTCGTCTAAATTTTGTCCTGTAGCTACCAAAATGTTGCCTATGACTTATCGTGTCTTTTGGCAGTAGAATTAATAAAAATGTGTGCAGTACATTTAAATTGTTAAATTTTGATCCTTGTTGAGTATATTGTCTTAGCAAAAGTCATTTGACTTGACGTGCATCATAAATATTCACAATATCCGACATTTGATATCCTACCTTAAATCTCCCCGCTTCAGTGAGTGTAGCATATGGAATACCCTTGTACGAAGTGTACCCCTGATGCTCCTCACCTCGGAGAATGCCCTGCGCTGTTATTACTTGGGACTGCTCCGACTTTTTCACTGCCAAAGCCAAAATCAGTGGCATCACCACCATCACCAACTTCACCGAATTCAAGTTATCCATCGCTCAAGCTTTCCAACGCGTAAACAAATCATCAGAATAAACGCATGCCCACTTCAACATTTTGCAACAAACTTTTCAATCATATGACCGGTACGATCCGATACTGAAGTTTCAATGAAACAATTTAAGAGTGATTGAATGTTATAATATTTGTAAACGAGAGAGATCCGGCAGATGAATGCAAATGCGTTTTTCCGCGGCGGCCGAGCGTTGCAACCGCATTCACGGGCCCTTTCATCCCATATAATGCCGGGAAATATTGCACCATCAACTGCATCGGTTGTTTCGCCATTTTCAATTTATATATTTCCATGAATAGATTGCATGTGACAACAATTCAACAGTAGTCAGCGTCATAATGATGTATCTCGTTATTGTTAAGGATCCGTGGCTTAGGCTCCCAGTGTTCCGTTGATTTGCCCCACAGAACATTTATTCCCTAGTTCTGTGGTTTTAGCATTAGAAGTTATGTAACAGTTATTTTTCTTTGTTTCAGGTAATTTCTTTCATATTGAACTCGGAGGTAAAGTCTCCCCCGTGATCACGAGGCACTATGTAAGTAGGAATTAGAATATTTTATTTTAACTAATTCTGGAGGCAATCATGTATGAATTTTGGTTTCCTGATACACGGCATAATTTGTATTTATTTTACAATTTAAAGTTCAAAAAATGTATTAAAGATAAAACGGCTATCGGGTCAGCTTGTGATTATTTAGGTTTTAATTTAAATTGAAGCAAAATATATGTAGATCATGTTTTTTTTTTGTCTTTTCCCGTACCTGCTAACGAAAATATAATTATAGAGATTTTTTTTTAATTAATAGGTAAATTTTCCATCTGAATAATGGATTGATGGTAATGTTGCATTAAATGAAAACTAAACTTAAATTTTTCAGTATTTTGTTTATTCATTTTTTGTGTTTAATATAAATGTCGTATGTTTTCACTTAAAACTATATAATTAATATAAAATGGTAAATAAGAGTTTCAGAAAAGTATTAAACAACTCATCCTATTCAAAATGCCATTCTTTTTAATCAATAAGCTAATTGTAAAAAATCCTCTAGAATAACTGGTGTACAAAATTCTCGAGTTATCCTGAAAGATCTGAAAATATTGTTTTCTTCTAATATTTAAGTACTAAAATAAACACTACACCAAGAACCAAAAATTTTCTTCGTTTTCATTAAAGTTGTTTAAGTATAATATTGCAAAATAATTAACGCACGATAAAGCACAATATGTATAACATAAATTGTAATACTGGTCTAGTAACTACTACTAGTCGATTAACTTTGCTAATCTAGGTAAGCAAGGAAACATAGAAGCCACTTTTAGACCAAGAAATTACGTGATATTTACACACAAAAAAATTCATTTCTAATTTATGAAATAGCAAAAAATTCATCATGCATTTTAAAGTGTTTTGGCAACCTACTTGGACATGAAACTATATTTAAATCGCAATAACACTCTTTTATTAACTTAATAATACAATTAATTAACCTAAGCACTTATAAATTATTCAGTCAATTGTAAAACAATCAGCATTGAAATATACCTAAAAAGTATTAATAAATAGTTTAGGATCGGTTATAAAATCCCATTTTCTAATGCATAATGACAGGTTTCACAGGTATCGTATTATTATTTCATTTAGTTATCTTGTTTGTCCGACTTGATCGATTGAATGGAAAATGTCAAAATTTGTTGGAATGAAAATACGTACATTGAGCTGTATTCTTATACTCTAAGGGTAATATGGCTTTTGGCTATGGCACATTAAGTTCATAGTTTCATATGAAAAACTTGAACATTCCTCAGTTACGAATTTAGTTTTACAAATGTTACTAATCAATGTGTCCAACTTCTACATTTAATTTCAACAAACAAATTAAAAATTGAAGAAATTGATTTTTGTGCAAAACATTTCTTGATTTATGGATCCTCTAAGATTGTTGTGTTTTGTTGTGTTCAGCGTTGGACGGATTCCAGTATTCCGCAAGAGATCCTTCATTCTTGTGCAATTCTCACCCTACAATCATCCACCCACGAGTTGTCTCTTACTCTTCTAATCTACTCGTATATAAATTACTTACGAAACAAATCACCAAAACCATCTATCTACATATGTATGTAATTAGCTTAACACATTTAGATGTGTTCCTACTAATTAGCAAAAATGTGGGTTCGTTCGTTGGTGATCAGGACTTAGCAGTTTGAACCTTTACAACGCTGTCATGTAAAAAGTCCCCAACAATTGCTAAATTTAAAAAAAGTAACTGTCTGGTCTAGCGCACTAACATACTACACAAACAACGCGCATCGCTGCCGCTGTGTACCGTCATCCATGATTAGCGTGCAAGTACTGTAGAGAAAATGAACGCATATTCGGCGGCCTATTGCAGGGTATAGGCTTCCTCCAAGGATCTCCTTGCACTTCGGTCCTGTGCTTATCTCGACTTAGAGAAAATGATATGCGCTGTCTTAATTCCACGTTCGCTTCGTCAGCAAAGAGTTCTAGTGTTAGTATAGTTAGTGGCGCCTAGTCGAGGGCGGTGGTGGCGTTTGCGTAGACCTGGTCGAAGAAGGCAACCATGTCACGCTCGCGGGCGGTCGGCGCGCGCAGCTGCGGCGGCTTCGGGCTCTCTACGCTGATGTAGCACAGCTCAGGACCCACTGCCACCAGGCCGTCAGGTCTAAGGAAAAAGAAAGGAAAAAATCATTTCTTATCCTTATTTAAACTCCTTTGTCCCGGTCTAGTCGATACTGTTGCACCTTGCCACTAAGGGCCATAAAGAAAATGATGCAGAAAAATTAAAAAAGAAATGAGAACCAGGTGACAAATCAGGTACGTTTCTCAACTTGTACAGTGCTGGTATTTCAGCAATGCCACTTATTCAAAATTATTTATGCCAATCTCTTGCAACTATCAAAACAATAAATTGTCCCACTCACGAGGTCATAAACTTGACGACGATGTCAGTCATGGTGTCGACGACCTTGTCGTCGCCGCGCGCCGCGTCGCTGCCGAGGCTGGCGGGGCCGAGGTACGAGCTGGTGCGGAACAGGTACGTCAGGTCCTCGATGTGCGCCGCGCCCTTGAAGTGCAGCCCCAGCTTCTCCTTCAGCGCCGAGTCCAAGCCGTTGTATGAGAACCTGGTTACAAAGATGTTGGTGTGGTTAGATGAGTTTGGGTTCGGTTGTAGTGAAGATGTTATTTTTTTCTGCAATTTCATTTCTCTGTCGTAATAGCCATAAATAATTAAGCAACCGCCAGCAAGGCAAACACACTGATCACTTAGAAGGCTTTGTGCTTCTTCAATTCAGGCACCAAGAAGGATTTTTTGTGGGCGTGCCATTTCGAACCAACATGAACTTCCCGGCATTTCCCCTTAGCCCCCGCGGTAGAAGAAAGTGCTCACTTGTACAAGCTGACAGGCGCGCCGCCAACCTCCACGCGCTGCGACGCCACCCTCATAGCGGGGTACTTGTAGTAGGCGTCGCTGCAGAAGTGCACCAGCCCGTCCTCGGGCGCCGCGTCGCTGAAGTAGCGCCATCGCAGCGCCTCCGCCAGCGCGGGCCCGCGCCCACTCTCCAACGTGTACGTCATTCTGCAATGTACGAACATAAAGCTTTAGTTTGAGAGCTAGAAATAATAAACTGTAGAACTTGAAAAGCCAGGCGGATCTCGAAGTTCTTGGCGCCCAGAAGAAAGATACTGACTCTCCCGTCTAGAAGGCGGATATATGGGTTTAAAACGTACAGAAAATAAGACACCACACAGCATGGACGCCTTATTGAAATTCTCACAACCGACATAGCCTTTTGCGGAGTTAAATAGAAGAAATCGAGATCAGCTGACTTTTAACAAAAAGCACGAAAGGCAAAGAAAAATAAAAATGAAAATAAACATGAGAAAAAAATCTGCTCGATCCCACCGTGATCTGATGTGACACTTACTCCTTTCAATCAGCCGCAATTTAACTCTATAACCCAACTCTACTGCCCATAGTAACAAAGTGGCTTGACTTGTCGTCAGTCTATTACTTGAATCGTTACCCAAAAATAATCAAGTGCCCACCTTGGTGGTATGATGAGGGTAGGCTTCAACGCGATCTTGTCCACGAAGTTGATCTCGCGGAAGCGGCCGCGGAAGACCTCGCACTCCTTGTTGGTGAAGCCGAGCAGCAGCGGGATGTCTTTGCCCACCCCGCGCTTTATCAGCGTCTCCGGGTCCTCCAGTAGCATTGGCGTCACTCCTAAAATTTTAAATTATTATGAAAATCGAGAAAACTCGAAGAAGGATTTATTTTCGAAGTGGTTGAACCTGGATCTAATGATCCAAATGAACTCCGGAACTATCAGATAGACGTGATGATTTTCATATAGGGTAAAGAAACGAATCTTGGATACAAGCCGTAAGATAGTAAGTTGGCTGTTGGATGTGCATAGAGTGCACAGGTCTCGGACAGTCTGCGCATTTTTCAGGGCGCCTATGATGGGCGCAGGACTGTAAACTTCTATTGTCTGATAGATTTATTGGACCAGTCAATTCTTGGAATGCTACATCCAAATAAATGTCCTTATAAGATCAGTCTGCTCTGTACCTGGATGCAGCGACTCAACGACCGGCACGAACGTGGTCAAGCCGAACAGATCGATAAGCAGATCGTTGGCGCGCATGATGGCGTCGAGCGGCGCGGCGACGAGCTGCGCGTGCGCCGCGGCGGGGTCGCGCGCGTCCACGCCCAGCAGCGACAGCAGCAGCTGCGCCGCCGTCGCCGCGAACTCCTCCGACGAGCTGAAGAAGTCGCTAGTTGCGACTCCACTGAGGCTTATCACTCTGTAATTAATGACAAGAGACAGTTAAGACTTTGATTTCTGAAGACTAGAACTGGACCCATCAGAGGTCGGACGAGCGGTTCGAAGTTCTTCAGGCTCTTTTCCCAGACTGCATCACGGTCACTAACTATGTCTGACCCCCAAAAGGGGCCGGTCTATCTCCCTCTAAAGATTGTAATGGAAGTAAATACTTAAGGTGTCCAAAGCCAGCAACAGCAGACCACCAGGAAGTTTTTAGGGAATACGGACCTTGCCGCAGTCCCTCATAACTGTCTAGTCTCCTAGTCTCCCTTCATAGAAAGATGAATTTTCATCCTGTCAAAACACAGTACTATAAAGATGTGTTGATTATCTACCTATGGAAGAGTCCCTCTGCGGCGGGCACGAGGGTCATCAGATGCGCGAGCACGGCGCCGGCGCTCTGTCCGGCGAGGGTGACGCGCGCGGGGTCGCCGCCGAAGCAGCGCGCGTTGGCGCGCACCCAGCGCAGCAGCGTCAGCACGTCGCGCAGCCCGTTGTTGCCGGGCACCTCGCTCGAGTTCAGCGACAGGAACCCGAACACGTTCAGTCTGGAAACAGAGATCAAACTTGTACCTAAAGTTTTAAAAATGCGCATATGCCCCTGTCATGACAGCGGTATCAAAGTCCAGACCAGTCAATGATGTTTCGTCTGACGTGCTGATGTACTCGTATGTACAGCAAAACGTAGTGGTACCTAATAAGATTACTAGAACATTATCTATAGCCATCAATAAAAGAGCTGTACGTCTGGCGATACACAATATAAAATTAGTCTTATTCTTTATGGAAGAGGCTTGAAAACGAACTGTAAAGATAGTGAGATTAGAACAAGCTTTTGGCGCATTGGAGAGCTTCAAGACTAAATGCGTCATTGGAACATGCTTCGGAACTATTCATGAATTAGTATTTCATTTAAATTATTTGGTGATTATTTAACTAAATTTAAATCTTATATGATGTAACCATCGCCTATTTTCGTCGCGGAAAACTTGTATTTAAATCAGTGATTATACAAGAAACTAGCTTTCCAACATGCTTGTATGCGTAAAAAGAGGTGTGGCTCATTCTATCATTAGTCAAAATAATAATATATTTTTTATATTGAGTCGTGGACTTTTGCCTGTCGAGCCTGTGTTTGCAACAAGGATATTCCAAAAGCAATATGTAAACAAAACTGCTTTTGTCTATTGTCACACAAGGAAATTCTAAGACTGCGACAGAAACCGTGGTTACCTGTAGTTGAAAGTGATGACGATCGTATCCTTGTTGATGAAGTAATCAGGGCCATGCATGTCTGCGTCGCCGGAGCCGAACGCGAAGCCGCCGCCGTGGATGAAGACGAGGATCGGCAGCGGCGCGGCGGAGAAGCAGGCGCCGGGCGCGGGCAGCGCGCGCATCGGCACGTGCACGCTGGCGTGGATGCACGCCTCGCCCATGCCGCCGCGCCGCTGCATCAGCGACTTGTACAGCACGTCCTTCTGGGGGCACACCGGGCCCTCGGCTGTCGCGTTCAGTGCGCCCTCCCACGGCTCGACAGGTTGCAGCTCCTGGAACATGATAATGATTTATTGACTTCTGCGCGGATGCGGTCGGACCGACGGATTATGGCAGTAGAAGCGTCCAGTGCAAGAACAAGAAAGCATCTGCTCAATACAGCCTTTTTGCGAAAAACTGCAGAAGTGCGATTCACTAAGCGCAAATGGCATAAAAGCCTTGGTCGCAGTGGCTGTGTAATCGGTGACAGTACTTTTGGTATTCTGGAAAAACTATTTCAACGCTGCACGATTCTAAAACATCGAACAATGTTAAGTATGTGACCCCGTAATTTCAGCCGTGAACGCATCGAACGATGGTCGGTTAGTGAATTCTATAGCAGTATAGGAGCCAGGGGTACGTTGTGGTTGTATTCCCTTCTGAGCGGACTTCTATTTAGTTCGTACCTTAAACCGTAGCTCCTTCAAGGGCTGCTTGGCGTAGGGCACGGCGAGGAAGCTGGCGTAGGCGACGCCGGCGCTGGTGCGCTGGCGCGCGCCGCACACCCAGCCCGCCTGCGTGCGCGCCGGCACCTCGCACCAGCCCGGGTACGGCAGGCTGCTGGCTGCCGCTGCAACATCATACAAACAAAGTCATGTTCGACTCTGCCAAGATTTTGAAACGCAGACAGATGTCAAGTCGCTCCAGTGGTAGCTTCCCTCGAAAATTGAAGGCTAAACCTATTTGTGTGTCTTAATTAATTTTAAACCAAACATTTGTGTCGGTTTTATGTCAATGTGTTTTTATATCTATAGTTAATGTTACTTGTATATATGTATGAATTAACATATTCAACTCGTAAGAAAAACCGACATCTAATATCGAACTTCAGTCAGGGTAGCCCAATTCTACAGGGAAAACCATTGTTAAAACTTTTGGGTGCCGTAACAGGTTATTCAGGCGTCTGAGCGTACGAGTATGCACCTATAGCTAAAAAACATCAAAGACCTAAGCCCTTATTCCCGGAATGCACAGCCTAAATTGTGAAGAAAGCAAGAAAATGGTAGCGTTTATCGCACCGCAGGTAGGTATTATAATTTGGTGAAATCAAAATATTAAAACTCAACTGCCCAAATTCCAAATATGTTGGCCAAAATTTAAGGATATTAACGATTGTTTGTCGTATTAATTATAAGACGGTGTACACCATTCAAATAAGAAATTGGATGAAATAATCATGGTTATTAGCAATAAGTAACACACGTTTATATAATGATGTTGACACTAGGTAACCTTTCAAGGTACAAGTCTAGATAAACTAGGCAAATTAACACCCAATAACGTGGCAACTAATAACTATTAACGTCATAGATATTGATATAATAATATGTCATAGATGTATAATACACAACATAAAATATGAAGTGAGCTTAAAAATATGTGACACTGTAATGGAACAATGTGCTGGGTAAATTCGTTTACAATAGTAAAGGTTACTGCACTTAGAATTAATAAATCAATCAAAAAAATCATATAATTCTGCCTATTGTATATACTCGTAGTTAAGAAATCACTGGTGCTAGTACAATCAAGTGTCGTTGACTTTAGCATTATACGAATGGTACTCGTGTAATATTGAGCAAGTCCATCATAGATGCAACATTAGCCTGTATGGGTCCACTGCTAGAAGGCTCCTTAAGATAAACGGAAGGAATATGGATATAACTATCGCGCTCGGGAGGTGGATTGGTGACCTGACCACAGTTCAAAAAAAGAAAGCGCTCGCCAGTTTTCTATTGCTGTGACACCCACGAGAAGAAATGTGGAGCTCAGTTGGGGAGGGCATTGGGTTTTTAAAATCAGGCAACGCATCTGCGAACCTTGTACGGGAGATCACTTTCTTCAGATGACTCGACCTACTCTCTTGTTAGTTTACCTACCTATATCATAAAAGAAAGAAAGAAATAAGTATTTTTCTAATTCCATTGATGTTTCAAATTAATTTAGCACGATATCACCTTCTACAAGTTAGTGATTGAGTCTTATGATGAGTATAAAAACTAGGAACTAACTAGTAATACAATAAGAAAGTTATTAAACTTAGTATTTGTAGGTATTTGTTTATAAGTTATTATCATTTCACGTAAACAACTAAAATTACGTTTATTGTGTTTCAAATTCTACATTCAGAGGGCAATGCAAGCTTCTATATCTTGAAAAGAATATCGTATAAACAAAGCTCTTTAGCCTTGATAAGGTAGGGTCTTAAAAGAGGTTGGTCAAGATTTATTATACTTGTTTATTTTTTTATAATGTATTTTTTTTAATTTAAAATACGTTATACAAATGGGTTATAATTACTATTCTGCTCTGACGTACTTGTCTCGTAAAATGTTTACTTATATTATCGTATTGATCAATGACCTAATTGCTTGCAAAAATTGTGTTGAGGTTTATTTAAATCGGTTTAATACTTGCTGTATTGAAACTTAATCGCTCGTTAAATTTTAATTGGAATAATGTAGTCACTTATTAAACACTGCACTCTTGCACGTATCATTTTGTGTCATTTCAATGCTTTTCACTATGTAAAAAAAACCACTGTAAGAAATGAGAGGAATGGTATTGGGCGTGGGTTCTCTTATTCTTGGCCAAATGACATCCAAAAGGGTATATTCTGTTGTTCTAGGTCACTTCACTCGTCCCTTAGCCCGATTCTAGGCACTGTCGCTGCACCTATAATCCAGTCTGTAGGTATTTTTGCCCTACAAAAGGTGGAGTAAAAGCGTTTATGATGTTATGTTGTTAAGGTATGAAGGCCTAATAAAAATCCAAATTTTCGACCTTGAGAAGAAAAGGCGCGAGCCGCCATCTTGAATTGAATGTGTCAAAATTAGGTTTTTTTAAAATAATGTCTCAACAGTTGACTTTGTGGCAAAAGTGTCTATGGGAAGTAGAAAGAAGATAAAATTTCTAACATTCTTCTCATACATGTTTATTCTGTAAGTCTTATAGGTAAAAAGTTACAAGCGCCGGAATAAAATATTTCCAAAAAAAAACGTGGCTCTGTTGACAAATGGAATAAAATATGCGAAGCGATATCTCATGCTGTAATTTCAGCAGCAAGACCTAGATCTTCTTTGTCGCCACTTTTGATCGGTATCAGTACATATTTGTACAAGAAGTTTGGATCAAAGAAACTTATCGACTTACTGTCTTCGTTGGGCTTCGCGGCGTCGTACTTTGAAACTACACTCTTCGAAAAATCTGCCGTTATTCGTCCTGATGCAGCTGGCACCTTGGTTGACCCAGATTCATTCTCTCAAGTTATTTGTGATAATGCGGATCACAATGTCAATACAATAGATGGTTTGCATACTGTTCATATTATGGGAGCTATCCAGTGCGTAACCCCTTATGATGCCGTATCACCCGATCAAAACATCCCAAGATTGTCTAATTTGCCTAAAGTAATAGATGATTTTTGTAATTTTGTTTTTCTTCTACCATATGTAACTTTTTACCTATAAGACTTACGGAATAAACATGTATGAGAAAAATGTTAGTAATTTTGTCTTCTTTCTACTTCCCATTGACACTTTTGCCACAAAGTCAACTGTTGAGACATTATTTAAAAAAAACCTAATTTTGGCACATTCAATTCAAGATGGTGGCTCGCGCCTTTTCCTCCCAAGGTCGAAAACTTGGATTTTTATTAGGTCCCCATACCTAAACAAAATAAGGTCAAAACCGCTTTTACTCCACCTTTTGTAGAGCAAAGGCTTTTATAAGTCCCCACAGACTGGATTACTATGGCACCTTAAAAATACATCCTTAGCGCTATATTCACTTTCCTCTCGGCTACTTGCTCAACCCCCAGGCAACTCGCATCCAGGCTTTGTCACTGCACTTTTAAAGTCACCTTGTCAGGGCTCTATTAGTTTTTGCTTCAGTCAACTTCTGGTCGTAGGCTTCTCACCTAGATTCCCGGCTACTCGCATCCCGCTGCACCTGTGTATGTTGTCAGTCCACCTGTACCACTAGTGTTGCTGCACCTATAACACTGTGTGTCGTACTCACCGGCGCGAGTGAACGCGAGGGCGGCGAGGCAGAGGAGTAGCGCGGGCATGTCGGCGGCGGGGCTGGCACTGGCCGGCGCCGGCCGCGCGCGCGGTTATATACTACTACGCGGAGTAAACATAACACCCGCCGCCGCCGCACCCGCCCGCTGCTGCCGGCACCTACGTCAGGGGGTGGGATTGCACCGGCGGGATAAACGAAGTTATCTTTGCGAAATGGGAGCGCATATGTACTTCTAAAACCAAATGTTATGACTTATGAAGACAATTAACAGATCCGCCTTTCTAGTGGTAGGACCCTCACCGCTGGAAGGCTATCAGGAGTATCTCCTTTTCTGTCACAAAATGTTTTTGATTACTGAGGACAATTGGCAGGTCCGCTCGTCTAGAAACCTGGATTAACGCCGCGAAAAAATAGGTGATTTTTGAGAAATACTAGGCGGAGCTTTAAGTTGTCTATCTAGGCTTAAACTTGTTAGCTGCACAAATACTTTTTGCTTATGTTGTGTGCCAGCTCGCCTGAAATGGTAGCATTCGCATATCATTGAAGAAAATAATTTCGTTAACTTTGTTACTTTCATGGGTGCTAAAAGCCCTAATTCTTAAATGTCCCAAACCTTCAAAGATTGCATTGTGTTATGGCGGCGGCAGACACCCTAAAAACAAAAACAAAAAATGTTAATGCACTGATGAATAGCGCACCGGATGCAAAAATAAAGGAGTATTATCAAAAAAATCTGGCGAATATGTAAATGGTGCGGATGACGGCGGTGATAAACGACGCGATAGAGCGAGGTCGCGCGCGGCACGTGTAGGGGCGAGCCCCGGCAGAGCCGCCTCGGCCACGCACGGGGCCTCGGATGACCACTGAATCTATAAGACACTAATTTGCCCTGTGGTGCCGACATTCACCTAAGCCACTGTTTGGCGTACTTCAGTCATCCGGGTAACTTGAGTGGTAAAATTCGTGTTATGCTGGCCTCTTCGTGTTGTGTTGAATGACTTATTAAGCAAACTGTAGAGTTACTGGCTGCACTTCTTCTCAACAGGCCAGTCACATAGAAGTGACTGTTGTTTTAAAAAAAGTTATTAAGTACTTACCCATTTATTTCCATGTGGGTGTCGTTCATGGGAACTGCAATTAAAACTCAAAATAGGTGAGGCCACATTTCATAAAAATAGCGTTATTTTTAATTAGAAATACTCGGCAATTAAAAATCCTGACTGTATCACCTATTAAAATAGCATCTTAGAATAGGGATGTTGCCACCACCAGTCATTTGACCTTCTTTTATTAACTGTCAAAACGATTCCAAACTATGAAGTTTGTATGGGAATAGCACACTATGACGTCACTAGTTTTAAAGTCAACTGAGTAACTAATTGTATAATTTTAATTTATTAAAAATCTTAAGTTTACGTATAAACGAAAACAAACCAATACATTACGTGCTAAAAAGCGTCTTCTTTTTTAAGAAAAGTGTTGTGAAATTAATTATGATATGTGTTAACATCCCTATTGCTTTAAGTCGTTTAATTTCTCAGACAACTGAAGCTCTACTTACGAGACTACCTATTTTTTTAGGGTTTAAACCCAAACAAGTCTTTGTTGGTTTTGTGAAATGACCATTGTTTTGCATGAAATCGGTTTCTATCTCCAGATAGATATATACATATTTCATGTATTAGAATACTTTTAGGCTAAATATTAGCAACCATTTAAACAATAACCGTGATTGAAAGCGATCTCGAATATGTATATTTTTTTTCTGCTACAAATGTTCTCATGTAAATGCCATACGTTTAGTAGACTAAAAGTCTTTAAGCATATTATGCTTAATATCCCGAAAGCCCAGGACAGTCAGACTTTCCTTATTTTATTAAAGTTGAAAGTTCCTCTGTTCATGGCTCTTATACAGGTAAGAACTACCAGCGACTATAGAGTTCGGATTGTGGTTACTTGGGCAGATAACATGTAGTTAAGGTGTAATAAAGAGTACTTAAAATTCGTAAAAGTATAAAGTTAAAATTTTAGTAAATTTCCTTCGTATCGGGATAACTTTAGAAATGTCGTCATCCATTGCCAGACACGTATGACGGTTGCTACCCCCTGCCAAGACACCCCTGAACTTTAATAAATTTCAATTATACTATCATGGTTCGTTATAGTATAAAAGCTAAACAAAAACTACCCGACGGATTTTAACGAAACTCGGTGCAATTATTCTTCATACTCCTGGGCAGGTTAAAGTATAGTTTTCATCACTCTACAATCAATAGGAGCAGAGTAGTGAAGGGAAATGTTGGGGAAACGGGAGAAGTATGGGGATTTTTTAAGCTCCCGTCGCGTGTGGAGCCTTAATATCATGTATGACGGAAATATTCTCTATCAAAATGTCTTAAAAATATCCCGCTCCAGCATATGTCTATCTTTTATGGTTGACTCACAATAACA